>JAMPIV010020920.1:250000-603025 GCA_024509875.1 Oreohelix idahoensis
TCCAAATAGACAGTTTTATTGAACACAACGACGCTCCGTAGAGATATATCCCATATGCAGACTATATTATGGCGCCAACTAGACATTTCTTAATGTTGCTGTACAGGCTGCAACCGGAACAATGTCTTGGCCATTTTCATCCATTTTTAATAAAGTTCAAACACGCACGTGCTTTTACCGCTCATTAAGAAACTCGATCGATGGTCCGCGCAACCATTGAGCGCATACTTTATAAAATTCCGTTAGCATAGAGGGTGACGACAGGGCTAAATATAGCTATCTAGAAAAGCTTAATAAGATTCTAACATGCAGAGTTTTGTGTATTGGTAGTCGAAAAATACTATCTGCAACGGGATTTACCGTTGTAAGACTAACATTTACCTTTGTAAGACTAACCTTGCTATTTATTTCTGTTCACTTCATTGCAGATAAGCTCAAAACACAAGTGATCAATAGTAGAAATTTATAAAAGAAGCATTCCTTCGTTCGTGTGTTCGAACCCCCGTTGTCAGGAACTAGTAATATTGTGGATTTACCACTAACATCATATGGATCATACTAATAATAATATCAAGGCTCATTATCTAAGAGTACGACAACAACAAAGACTAGCTGACAATAATTAATTGTAACACCATTAATAGGTAAGTTCCCTTTAATAATGACTGCACACAATGAAGCCTCACACGGCTCAGAATACATATGAACTACAATGACCAAAAAATTGCCAAATACCGCTTGCACTAGTAGCACTTAATGAATAAGTATCATACCCACTGGTATGGCCATCTTAAATGGACTTCACAATGATTTTCGCTCACCAGCGACTAATGTACTATGATCAGGCAGAACTGAATCACAAATAACTCAATATCACCGATCTAAGGAAATGTCACTAGAAAGAAATACATTAACACTCTAACATTACACACACCCATCCAAAGATCGCATGAAATAAAGGCAAGCACTAAATCAGAAATCACAGTGGCAACTCTCTTCATTAAAAACGCTGACAGGGAACAAAGACGACCTACCCTAGTCGATGGTCAGTAACTCCACTAAATTTCCGCGCCAGAATTCGGGCGCACTTCCGTCCGGGTCATATCACCAAAACGGGTTTTAAATTCGTATCAGGGTTGTCACTCTCAGCGTGAACAACTTAAAATTATGTCGCACATATATACTGTGACATCCACCCCCCCCCCCTTAAGAAAGAAAACAAAGTTTTCTTCCACAGGAGGAGTCACGGTCAACCCCCTTCGGAGGATGGACGAACAAAATGCCGAGACAGCACCTCCTCATCTACCTAGAGAGTGCCAAAGTCGTGCACCACCATTGTCGTTCGTGCGTTCTCACCATCTGTAATAAACACAATATGGGCAAGACTAATCCTCCCCAGGTACTGGAAGTCGTGAAAAATAACAACGACTGTCCCACCCTGGTATATTAATCTAAAAATAGTACATTCATAGTTATAATTATATTAAGTATCAACACAGCAACCAATAGCATAGCATATACAATCATATATAACATGGTTTAACTGTACATTCAATATAACTCCAAAACAAATTGTCTTTATGACACCATGACATATAAATTACCGAACAAGGCATAGTAAAGTATCAACATGACCCTTAAATATTACAAGACCATCATATTCCACAGGTGTCTGATAAATGCGCGCCAGGCCTGCCTACAGTACACCTGCCTACAGTATACCTGCCTACAGTATGCCTGCCTACAGTATCCCTGCCTACAGCGCACCTGCCTACAGTGTACCTGCCCACAGCGTGCCTGCCTACAGTGTGCCTGTATGGCATCATGCCACATTAATACAAAGCACGACATAGCATATTAGAGCATAACTATGCATTGTACAGCATTATACAACCTGTACAAGTCTACAAAATACACATATTCATATCAACATCGAACTGGGGGCGTGGGTCAGAGCAACTCAGGTTTGGTTCGCGTCAATCAAAACATCTTACTGAACACGAACCCGAAACCTAACCCTAATACAGCTGGACTATCAGCAGGTGGTTATGAAGCAATGACATATGCTTCAACCTTACTGCATCACACACACCCCATCTATTTGCGAAAGTCACCCGTGCCAACGACAATACCTCCACAAATCTAACCGGCGGAACCGCATCATACGCTCATCTGAGTGTGCGCCAACTAGCACTCAGTGGCACGATACGCACCTAAACTGTGCGATCACTAGCTTTCGGACCATCGTATAAGTTCTTACTGCTCCTACTCATGTCATGTGGTACTTGCCGTGAAATACGTCTACGATGTACATTCTGGTCATCCTCTTTGGGAGTTTGGTGATGCTGAGCCTCTGTTCCAGCCACCCCCATGGCACTATGCACCCCGCGTGCATTGCCTACGACCAAATCAGCAATTGGGTTCTCCAAGACAAAAGCATTAACTCTACCTGTTATGAACGGAGTGTCCACATTCATGCACACCTGGGGGTATATCTCAACTTTGCCCCCGAACATGGTGCACTTTACCATTTTGCCTGTAAGGCAGGATTTGTCAATACGCGACCGACGCACCCTAATTGTGGTACAACCAGTGTCCCTCACCACGGAGACTGGTTTGTTCTCCACCATACCTTTGTGGAGATCCATATTGCCAGTCTCATGGACTGCCGATAAACATGGTGCTGCATGCCCACATTGAAGCACTACCCTCTTGTTTGCGTAGAACAGAGGACGACACCCTGCACAGTCCTAGCTGTTGATTGTGTCCAACACAAACGCGGTATTCACGTGTTTAATAGGGCTGGGACACCTGTCAGCGCAATGATTAATACCTCCACAATTGATACACATGCGCTCTTTCATCTTCTCCTCATCGCGTGAACTCTTGCTAGAACCTTTAGACGACGATGACCGCGCATCAGAGTCTGAAGATCGACTCTCTGAGGAACCACTCCTCTGTTTGTGATGTTTGGTTTAATACCAAAACCGGTCTCCGTCCCGAGTGTCCTCAAAATGTACCTGCTTCCATGTTTGGTACTCTATTCTATCGCTATCGCTTCTACCTTGCCGGTTCTGCCAACTCGACTGACCATTCCGATTGTATCTGAAGTTCACATAATTCCCTCTACGCTGCTGATGGAGACTGTAGGGCTTCTCATATTTCTGCTCTTGGCCTCTATCAACCTCGTCTGACTGGTTTTGCCAAGGACGGCGTTAAACTTGTCCGACACCGGCAACTAAGTCTTCTGACAGACCTGATTTCTGGATGGGTTTGCCCGGATGGGCAAGGACATAATGGTGCCCCAATTAGGCCATGGACTCAATGTCCTTTGGTTGACGTTCCTGAAAGAACGCAACCAACTCACTAGAACACGAGGACAACACTTTGTCTCCTAGCACCAAGTCTAGCAAGCCATTAAAGTCCTTAGCAATTCCCTCCATTTCGATCCATCTATTCAGAAGAAGTTTGATCTTCGAGATAAAATCCTCGAAGTCCTGGTCTGCGCTTGGCATCGCGTTTTTAAAACGCGTCCGGTAACCGTCAGCAGTCAAGCGGAACTTCCAGAGCAACCTTTCCTTTACTTTGTCGTAATCGGCCTTTTCTTCTAATGGGAGGCTATATAAAGTCTCCATCGCAGGCCCCACTAGCAGTGTCGATAACAGAGAAGGCCACTGATCTCATCAGCTTTATAGGCCACGCATTCGGCCTCGAATCTTTTAAGGAAGAAATCTAAACTGTAAATTTCATCATTAAAATTTGGTAGACGCAGCCTGAAAGGTCGATGAGCCCCACCAGAAGTCGAGTTCTGACCACTCGCACCCACTTCCAACTTCTTTAATTGTATTTCCTTATCAATCCTCATTCTCTCCTTCTCTAACGCTAACTCTCTCTCCATCTTCCTTTCTTGCACTTCTCGCTCTATCTTCTTTTCTTCCAGTTCTCTATCTTCTTTCATCTTCTTTTCTTGTAATTCATATTCTTTTCTTTTGAGCTCTAATTCTTCAGCTCGAAGCTCTCTCTCCCGGTTCTGCTTCTCAATCTTTTCCTTCTCTTCCTTCTAATCCTTTTTTTTTCTTTTCCTTCTCTAAAGCTTTTTTTTCTCAACTGAATAAAATTTCGGTTCAGCAAAATCTATCAGTTCTTTCTTTGTGTACCCACATTCCTTACCCATCTGAATAAAAGCCTGCAGGTCCATGGTGTACTCAGAATAATCTGTATTATCTCTTGCTATAGATTTTACTATGCAATTACTCAATAGTATGTACTGTAAACACTTCACTTATATCAGTAGATACGCCTCTGTTAGAATGTATGCAATAATGATAATAAATATTAATATCACTTCTCCAATCTACCCATATTCTTCTTCTTCTTTGATCCTTAGCCGCGGACCGTCAAAGCAGTCAGTGGCCATCTCGCCTAGTGGCGTCTTGTAGGGCAACAACAAATTGATTCCACTTTGCTTGGTCGGTGGCCATCCTCCGTACAGTGCCCCAACTCTGGTTCATTCTTTGCATCTCAGCCTCCACAGTCCTCCGCCAAGTTGTTTTTGGTCGGCCTCTCTTTCGTTTTTCTTCAGGGGTCCACAGCATAGCTGTTCTTGTGATGGCATCGGGGTCTCTTCTGAGGACATGGCCAACCTAGCTCCAGCGTCTGCCAGCTATGATGGTGTGCATGTCCTCTTGCTTGCTACGAGTAAGCAGATCTTGGTTAGTGATGGTATTCGGCCAAATGATTTCGGTGAATTTTTCTTAGGCATGTTGTGTGAAAAGAGGACAATTTCGACATTTCCTTCTCTGTAACTCTCCAGCATTCCGCACCATAGAGAAGCACAGAAAGCTTACAGCTCTGATATAATCTTAATTTGTGCTTGTGCTGTACTGGGAGGACTTCCAGATGTTGTTTAGGCTAAAAAAGGCTGTTCTTGCATTATTCATTCTGATGTTGATGTCTTTGCCTGCCCCGCCGTCTGGTGTTACTATGCTTCCTAGGTATGTGAAGGTATCTGTCTGTACCAGTTGCTGATTCCTTACTGATATGGGCTCAGGGTTGCTTACATTGAGCGTCATGACCTCTGACTTCTTTAAATTGATGTTCAAGCCCACCTGCTGGCTAAACTTATTAAGTCTATCCGTTTTTTCCTGGATGTGTTGATGTGAATGTGCTAGTAGTGCAATGTCATCTGCATATTCCAGATCTTCCAATGTAGAAAATGTTGTCCATCTTATTCCTCTTGGACTGCCCTCTGTTGTCTGGCGCATCACTCAGTCTATGACTGTTAAAAATAGAGTGATTGATAAGGGGCATCCCTGTCGTACTCCTGTCTTCACCTCAAATGTTAGGTTGCTCTGCCCAACACTACACATAAAGTTGGCATACAGGCTTTTTATGATTGACACTATGCAGCTTGGAATTCCATAAGCCCTCAGTATTTTCCATAAACTGTCTCTATGTATGCTGTCAAAAGCCTTTTCAGAATCAACGAAGTTAATGTAAAGCTGTCTTTGCCATTCTGAGCACTGCTCTATAATGTTCCTGAGAGTGAATATATGATCTACACATCTTCTGTTCTTTCTAAATCCTGCTTCTTCTTTCCTCAGTTTGTGGTCTACTGCCTTTGAAATTCTCTGTATAATTATCCTGCCTAGTATTTTGCTGGGAACTGAGAGAAGAGTGATTCCTCTCCAATTATTGCAGTCTGCAAGATCTCCCTTCTTGGGCAATTTGACAATTATTCCTTTGTTCCACTCTGATGGTGTTGTCCCCGTTTTCTAGACTTGTGCAAATAGTGGTTCTAATAGTTCTGCTGCTAGCTCAGGGTCTGTCTTAAATAGCTCTGCATTTAAGTTATCATGGCCCGGAGTTTTGCCGTTCTTTAACCCTTTGATTGCTGTGATGATTTCTTCTTTTCGTGGAATGTCTGTATTTACATCTAGATCGTTTTCAGCTTCAGGAACATTCAATTGAGTCTCTGGTAGTTCCTTGTTCAGAGTTTCTCTGAAGTGCTCTGCCCATCTTGTTTCCTGTCCCTCTGCTGTCGTGATGAGATTACCTTGCTTATCCCTCACTAATGTAATATTGTTTGCACCTCGTTTTCCGCTGATGAATTTAGTTATTTTTTATACTGTGCTTTGTTCATTTCTCAGTGCTGCCTCCTCTGCCTGTCTTGCAAGGTCGTCTAGGAAATTCTTTTTGTTGGCTTGGGTTTGGCGTTTAACTTCCTTGTCCAGCTGACAGTACTGTTCGCTATATAGTTGCTTTAACCTGGGGGACTTCGCTTCTGTTTTCTTTCTTTTCATTTCTTTTCTCATCGTAATCGTGTTTAATGTTTCTGGTGTTATCCAGTCTTGCTTCTTCCTTTCCTGGAATCCCAAGCATGATTTTCTGCTTTCCTTGTATATTGTTGAAATGGTGTTGAAATTCTGGTCTATATCATCAGTCAATGTCTTTTCCTGACTTTTGGAAAATTGATATCGTTTCTTTATGTCGGCCGCAAAAGCTTTTCTGGTAAGGGAGTACTTCAATTTGCTGATGTCAAACCTTTTCTGTGTAGTTACAGTTCGTCCAGCCCTTCTTAGTTTCACTTTCAGTTTTGCTACTACTAAATGGTGATCACTTCCCACATCTGCACCTCTTCTTACCTTCACATCTTGTAATGCATGTCTCCATCTACCGTTAACCATGATGTGGTCTATCTGGTTTCTGTCCCGACCATTTGGTGATTCCCATGTTAATTTGTGAATTTCTTTATGTGGGAAAAATGTTTCTCCAATGACCAGTTTGTTAATGCTACAGAAACTTATTACTTTATCCCCATTTTCGTTTGCTGTTCCGCTGCCGCATTTCCCCATTGTCCTTTCATTATATGTATTGTGTGTACCAACTTTCGCATTGAGGTCTCCCATTACTATAACAAGATCATATCTAGGTGTGTCTTCCATTTCTTTCTGCAGTTGTTGATAGAATTCATCCTTGACCTCCTCATCGCTATCTTTTGTTGGTGCGTAGCATTGTATTATTATAGTGTTGGTGAATCTCCCTCTCAATCTTAATCTTATCAGTCTGTTGTTGATGGGTTTCCATTCCAGTAATGTCCTTTCTATTCCTTTCTGTAGAATAATGGCTACGCCTTCATTGTGCTGTCCATGCTCTCTTCCAGAGTAAAGTACTGTTTCTCCTGTTGCTGTTTTAACTTTTTCTGCCCCTGTCCATCTGCTCTCGCTTATCCCTAGAACGTGTAACCTATAGTTTCTCATTTCTGCCGTGACCTGTCTTAGTTTACCTGTCTCGTTCATTGTCCTGACATTCCAAAATCCTATTCTTGTATCCTGTTTTGCGGTCAAGACATCCGTTTTCATGTCAGTGGCTTCCTTTCAGCTTTCACCACTGTCATATGAGCCACAGACTCCAGATGTTCATCCCGCAGCAAAGTTTGTTCATTTATTGTTGTTTCCGTAACTTCATTGTTTTTTTAACATAGACAGGGGTGTCAGCCCTATGCTAAAACCCCCAACCTGGAGGACCAGGGTACCAGCTTTTGTCTGACCCCTACCCACACAGACCAGTCCAGCTTAGTTGAACCTACCAGGAGTAAAACTCCCACTGGCAAAGCTCTGGGGATTGTCAGGGTACGCAAGCTGCCATACCTCTACAAGGTATAAGTACCATTGATGGCAGAATCTACCCATATATATGTCTGTAAATATATATGACTGATACAGTCGTAATGCAACAATACTGATACAGTCGAGTTGTTGCAATTCGATCTGATGCAGTATGTTTATCTTCTCACTTCTGTTAAAGTAAAGACTTTATCAGAAACGCCACACAGGCTAATTATAAATATGAGGTACTTTTCTGTCGCTGTGTCTGAAATGTTGAGTTGGGTGTGTGTTGGTACATTCACTCACCCCACAGGTACGTACATGGGAGTCATGGAGCATTGAAACGACTGGTGACATTTAATAATAGTTTATTACGTCACAACACAATCACGTTGACATTAAATACACAGTTTACAGCAAAAAGCACGAAGTATATCTCAGCGCTATAAAGACTGCCCACACGGCAGTTTACCATAATATGGCCTTATAATGTCTTCACATCTCAGACTACTCAAAAGACTGCACACACGGCAGTTACAATAATATGGCCTCATAATGTCTTCACATCTCAGATTACTCAAAAGACTGCACACACGGCAGTTACAATAATATGGCCTCATAAATCTCTTTAACACTCCATGGCTTAAATTCACATCAATATCCAAAATGGACTGCCTACACTGCAGTTACAAATTATCCCATACACACAGCAAAAAAACACATCTTCCTAGTACTCTGCGCAGGCACACACTCCAAAAATCACTGACCAGCCCGGTCAAACGCCCAGAGCAAACTGTCACGAGAATCAGCTGCTCTCACACAGCACAGTTAATCACCATGCGTGGGCTAGCAGCGAGAGCCAATCATACACAGCTCAAAACAACTCAGAATAAATTCATCTCAGCACTTGAGATGACCAGCGTTCACCACGCCTTCTGTACTCGCTGTCTCTCGAAACTTCAAGATATTTTTTTAAACAATTCAACAGCTAATATGCAAACAAGCGCCACACTCCAAAAATCCAACCTGTACAACAAGCATTTTAAGGTTTACTTCCCCTTGGACCAAACAAAACTAATACATGACCTTAACAATGACCTCACCTCTCACTGTATACACATCATCCACCTTATCCTCTTATAGTATAACATATATAATATTACTTTGCCATTAGGCACTGTCTCAACACTCTGAAAATTTGGTCTTTCTGTCCACTTAGTCTCTGTGATACACTCAAAACAACTTACAATAGTTGACAGTTGTAAAATAACAACTGATGAACCTTTCTAGTGCTCTCTGACACCACTATATCACCTTGACAATAAATCAGTTTCTACAAAGTCAGTTACTATTGCTATACTCAGATAATACATCACTTACTACTAGTCTTAATAATCTCTGTAATGCAAGTGTTTTTCATGGCAAATGAGCACTACACGGATGAATGAAACACATATATCACATTACGAAGACAAAATTCCAGTCACGAGGAACAAGATGATAGACCAAGAAGAGAAGTAGATTTATATGTATAATGCGTGACTGCGCACGAACGAAAACAAGGGATACCTGTAAACGTATTTACATGATAGAAAGATGGAACAAGAGAACACACCACTTAAACACAACAAAAGAACTACTGAATGTACACGACAATATCAATACAAACTACACGACTACGCCTAACACCAAAAGGGCTTGGAATGTAAAGTAGGGCAGTTGCAGGAAAACCCTCTGCCTAACTCCACCACTAAACATACACAGCTACAACCTATCAGGAATCTGTCTAATTCAATCTTTTCCCACAAATAGACCAAGACTGAATTAAAATCACCACCCTTCCTCCCTTGAACACACAAATATAATATCGCACAATTGACTAAGAACAACTACATGCAACAATGAAATGCTGAAAGCTCTCTCCTATACTAGGAACCACCACATCACTCCAATCAAAATAAACTAAATAAACTATAACAAAATTTTTCTATATCGTAACAAGTAAATCCTACGAAAACTTCCAAATACTAAGAAATACTAATCTAACTACTATTCACATATCTACATCCAAACTAAATTCTATCCAGAAAGTAGGGAAAAGAACACAACCTAAGGAAAGAAAAACAACAACAAACCAAGAAGCAGGCTTGAAGAAGCAAACAAAGAAACAGAAATATCCTACTCCAAAAGATCAGACTAAATGATAAGTAGAATCATATAGGGAGACAGAAAAGAAAATTCAGAAATTAGAGGGTAAAAACAAGAATCATCAATAAAGCATATCATACAAAAAATACAACAAAACTTAACTGGAGGTCCAACGGCGCTTGAGCCCGAAGCTTCCTCAGCACTGGTGATGAGTGATGAAAACAGAACAAACGTCACTCGAACTTGCACATCCAAATAAAAAAACATATAAGTCCAGGAAATCAGGCTCCTGTTCAGTCTTTCTGCCAGTATAAACACTACTGTCACCAGGCACGGTACTGCATAAATATCGATGAATAAGAACTGTTCTATTTGATCATAATATAGCACTGTCCACAATAGATCACCGAATGTGTACTCCAAGATCACAGCAGTCTTCAAGGTAACGTATACTGGACCCACACAGGTCAAAAGGCTTCACTGCACATAAGTATTCACCCCTGATCGGGCACATCAGTGAAGTAAGGTCACGTCAGAGGCCTTGAACTTTCGCCCCTGGTTGGGCCCATCAGTGAAGTAAAATCAAGACAAGATGTCCCACCCGATGACCTGAGGTACCAAACACCCTATCAACCTCTTATCGTCTACAACTTCTTAACACCAATCTCCTTCCACCCTATACCGAGGTTGACCAAGCTATCTACCATATGACATTCCACTTGCCGTTAGGGACAATCTAACTAAATGGTACCAACACCTCAAGCTCCGCTGCTCCACCTGGACCAATAACACCACCTGAAATGTCAAAGTCGACCACACTACGCTGTAAAACAAACCTAGAACTGCCGCTGTAGCACCAAAAATACTTTGTAACACACTGACAAACCTACTGTCCAAAACTCACTGAACTTGAACAATACCCATACACTGTGAACGTGAAAACAAAACTGGGTTACGTATCGTGACGTGTCAAGCTTGACCGCCTACGGTACACAACTGACTGACTGACAACCCTACTGACTTGACACTGGACGACCGATACCTCACTATCGGGACTTAATAATAAATAAGAAGGCGCCAACACAGCTGCAACCTTCTAATACACTGTGTAAAAAATTCTTACTGGCCTTTCTAAATAAAATATACAAAATATAGGCACTACGGCCTTTTGGAAGCAGCTCTTAGCTGTCCAAAATACTCCAAAGATTACTGTAAACACCGCTTACAATAGTCAGGGCGCTGAATAGACTGAGCCCCCAGCTGTCAGGAACTAGTAATCTTGTGGATTTACCACTAACATCATATGGATCATACTAATAATAATATCAAGGCTCATTATCTAAGAGTACGACCACAACAAAGACTAGCTGACAATAATTAATTGTAACACCATTAATAGGTAAGTTCCCTTTAATAATGACTGCACACAATGAAACCTCGCACGGCTCAGAATACATATGAACTACAATGACCAAAAAACTGCCAAATACCGCTTGCACTAGTAGCACTTAATGAATAAGTATCATACCCACTGGTATGGCCATCTTAAATGGACTTCACAATGATTTTCGCTCACCAGCGACTAATGTACTATGATCAGGCAGAACTGAATCACAAATAACTCAATATCACCGATCTAAGGAAATGTCACTAGAAAGAAATACATTAACACTCTAACATTTCACACACCCATCCAAAGATCGCATGAAATAAAGGCAAGCACCAAATCAGAAACCACAATGGCAACTCTCTTCATTAAAAATGCTGACAGGGAACAAAGACGACCTACTCTAGTCGATGATCAGTAACTCCACTAACTTTCCGCGCCAGAATTCGGGCGCACTTCCTTCCGGGTCATATTACCAAAACGGGTTTTAAATTCGTATCAGGGTTGTCACTCTCAGCATGACCAACTTAAAATTATATTGCACAGATATACTGTGACACCCGTGATTTAAGGTTTTACTCTTTTTACACATGTCGCATCTGGTGATAGGTTTTATATTGTCTCTCAAGCATTTCAAACATGCAACGACCACGGAAATTTAGTACATTAAATAAATGTAAATAAGTATTTGTTCCAGTTAGCAAACGGTTATGTACTTTTTTGTCCTACAATTTTCAAACTTTAGTGAAAACTTTTCTTCCAAGCACCAAAGAGGGTGCCAAAATTTTTCTCAGTCCTGCTCAAAGGTGCATACCTGTAGGTAAATAGATCAGCTGTCAAATACTTCTTGAAATATTTCTTTAAATATTTCTTGCAGTTTTCCAAACTTTTCATTAAATATTTTTTCATTAATTATTTTTTCCTGTTGTCAGTACTTGGCAATGCAAATAATTCTTACAGCTGTCAAATATGTCTTCCAGTTGTCAAATATTCCTTCAAACGTTTTTTTTCAAGTTGTAAAATATCTATGCAAATGTTTCTTGTGTGTGTCAAATATTTCTTCAAATATTTCTTCAAATAGTTCTTGCAGTTGTCAAATATTTGAGCAAATGTTTCTTGCATGTGTCAAATATTTCCTTAAACGTTTTACCAGTTGTCAAATATTTCTTTAAATTTGTTTTCCACTTGTCAAATATTTCTTACAGTTGTCAAATATTTATGCACATAATTCTTCCAGTTGTCAAATATTTCTTCAAACGTTTTGCCAGTAGTCAAAAATTTCTTCCAGTTGTCAAATAGTTTTTCAAACGTTTTGCTTGTTGTCAAATATTTCTTCAAATTTTTTGTCCACTTGTCAAATATTTCTTACAGTTGTCATATATTTCTTCAAATTTTTTTTCACTTGTCAATTTTTTTCCACTTGTCAAATATTTCTTTGAATATTTCTTACATGTGTCAAATATTTATGCAAATGTTTTTTTTCAGTTGTCAAATATTTCTAATAGTTGTCAAATGTTTCTTACAGTTGGCAAATTTTTCTTTTAATATATCTTACATGTGTCAAATATTTCTACAAATGTTTTTCCAGTTGGCAAATATTTCTTCAAACGTTTCGGCCATGTGGCAAAAGTGTCTTCAAACGGTTCTTTCATGTGTCAAATATTTCTTCAAATATTTCTTGCGTGTGCCAAATATTTCTTCAAAATTGTTTTCCACTTGTCAAATATTTCTTACAGTTGTCAAATATTTCTTCACATTACTCTGTTCTATACCTACTGCTTATCTACTATCATTTATTAGACGCAGTATTAAGGTCTTTGTCTTGTGTGGACTGATCTATACTGATAATTGGGGAACAACAGAAGTGATTGCACCATTAATATGCCAAGCTGCTCATTGTAAACTTCCGGTGTCATGTCTTGCGGTTTGTACTAATGACCAATAATCGAAACATCATTTTTCGTTGATGCATAGATGGCCAGGAGGATAGTGTGATTCGCTTGCATGGCTAGGCGGGGTTGTTGCACAGAAGGTCCAAGGTTCGAATCCTGGGTAAGCTACTCACGTCTGTTGTTTTTCTGTTGTCTAGTGTTCTACTTCTTTATTTCTTATGAGTGCCTGAAAACATACCTTTATGTTTGTCTAATATTTATATAAAAATTAACTTGAGCATGAGCAAGAATGTTGCATCTCATAATACTGTCTGCGCATAACCTAAACATACGTATAGAACCATTTTTGTCATTGCTTTCTTCAACAAATTTCTTAAAAATGCAATGTGTGTAAGCAAAGTACATTGCAAGCAAGACCTGACAACACCAAGTAAAAGGGTTTCTGTCTCTTCTTAGAAGTTGTGTGTCACACATGTTGTGAGAAGTTACTGTATTTTATATTTTCAACAGGCTCCGTTTTTCTTCTCTATGTAATTTATTGCATTTATTTATGAGGAGTTACTGGGGATTTTAATTTCAATTTCGCTCCAGTTCTCTTCTCTCTATAAGTTCATGTTTATTTTATTAGGCAGTTGAGTGCATAGTTATTATTAGGCGGAGTAAATTCTCCTGACATTAGGATAAATTCTGTAACTCCCGTACTTACTAGGTTAATTATGGGGATTGGGGGGGGGGAGAGGGAGCACGACCCAGGACAGCACTGTATCCAAAAAATTTATTTGTGTACGTGCACGCTCAGTAGTATGATCTAACATTATGAAATTCTTTTTGCGCGGGATTGGCTTGATAAACATGAGTCATATGTTAGTTTACGATATCATTGGCGGAGGTCAGATTTCATTTTATTGCAGTAATATTATTGGTCAAAGGTCGACCCAAAGCGACGCTACGCGATGAAATCATAGAGTGGGTTTCGGCATCAATATTTCTATTATAAATATCGGCGTCAAAAGTTTAGCGCGGGAGTCAAAAGAAATTTCCTGCCGTGAATCTACGCCTATCGTTTGCTCAGCGAGTCAGTGGTTGATTTTGTGAGATATTCGATAATTTGGGTATGTGTACATCTTAATTAGCATCGTAGATAGTTCGTTTTATATTAGATCTTAGCACGTTAAAATAAGTTTCTTCGTGGAGTTAAATAAAATTTATTACACAGAAGTGCCAACAATTGCTATCTTCTAGAAATAAAAAAATGTAAGTTGTGCATATAAGTTTTTTTTGGAAATAAGCTAGTAGTATTTATGATTTTTGTAATGGTTTTGAAATATTAACTGTGTGAGGATAAGCGCTTAGATACACGGGCGCTCTGTCACATGTACTAGTAAGTCTGTGAAAATCACAATGTGATTATGATAATTTGCAGTGTAGATATGCGAGTGTATTTGTGCATTTTATTTAATTGCGTATTAATTTGTTGTGTAGTCAGGTGACAGGGGTGTAAGAGATGTAATTAATATTACTGAGTTGGGGTAGCAACAGTGTGTTTATATTGTGTTAATGGATGACTTTCCTGGGTCAGTCTTTACTAGAAAGTAGGGCCAGGGAATGTTTCGCTTCAGCAAAGTAAATGTTTTGACGCCTGAGGCAAGACTAGCAAAACAGATTTAGGTCAGCCTGTGTCAGAGAATTCACATAACAGACAGATAGTAAGTGGGAGTGGGGAAGGAGATTGTAAATTTGTTTGTCCTTTGGGCAAGAATATTTGTTTATTGTGTGTGTGTAGAATTGTGTAGGGGAGGTGTATTAATTTAAGGGAAAAGACGGGAGATGTGTTAATTTAAAATGTTTATGTATTAGGGTTGATAATATTTTGACGTGTTGTTGTGGCCGTGATGGTGTGGTGATGTTTGTGTTTATATTGTTTGTATAGCGTGACTTGTCTCACTACCCAAAACAGTTAGCAGCTAGGTGTGGAGGATGTTACGGTACTATAGCTCTAGATGATAGTACATCACACAAAGATACAATTGTTGGATGGAAAACCGTCTACTGTAGTAATGCACTGCACTCAACTATCAGGTCATCATTTTTTGGCTACGCACTGGACACAACAGATTGAGATACCATATATACCACAAATACATAATTAGTGCAACAGATCTCTGCACCTGCGGTACCAGCCCGATGATGGTCCAACACCTCCTGCAGTACTGCCCAACCTACAGTAATGAACGGAGTAGCATATGGCAACAACCCACTTCTGTCAACGAAAAACTGTTTGGAAATGTCGGGAACCTTGGGTTGACTACTGCCTTTATTAGAGTTATAAATGTGTAGGTCTGAAGGCGAACGAGGAACAAGAAGAAGAATTATCAGTAAATAACAAGGTGGTGTTTATTTACAGTAGTCATCCAACAATAACATAATCTGTTGAAAGAATGCACTCATGCCCAACCTTCCATCAAGGTGGGTATTCTTCCACAATGTACACAAATTTATATTCATTTAGTAACCTTTGAAATAAGTTTTTTCTCATTCCATCAAATCCCTCCTCTCTTATAATCTGATGCAGCTTTCCTAGCTCGTACAAGAATTTATGTTCTTTGGTTTTGTTTACTACTCATGATGAGGCACTTAGGTCTGGTGGAATTAGTTTGAGGTATTGTACTGTATAAACAGGTCTAACTACCTGGGCTGTTTATTTATATCAAATAGTCACTGTTCCCCGCTCTGACCTTAGCTACTGTCTATCTTCTTTTCATCTTATTCAACATACCTGTTCGTTGTAAAAATCGTGACGACTTGTTAACATAAATCGTGTTATGGCGAATTCATCTTACTTGCCTTCATCTACTTCTATTTTAAAAGTTGCCTTCGAGCATCTTGTAGGTTTGGCACAACAACTTGATATCAGCCTGTAACCACAGTAACCAACCACATCCAGTGGCTTGTTCGCCAGAGTCATGAACCATCAAGAACCTAGCTCGCCACTGTATTAAATCTTACTGTAGCAAACTTGCTAACCTACGCTGAGCACGTTCAAAATCAGACTAATCTATATACCCCCGATTTAACATTTTTCTCATTCTCTCCAAAAATGTATTCACCTACCAAAACTTTTCTCGTGCGTATTTACTTTCACTCGCTCACCACACTTTTCAAGGGACGTAATTCCAAGTTAACTACCTCTGCTGAGTACACTCAAACCCCATACAATCTTCTTTAATCATTTTTACAAAACATTATATGCAAATTAGTCCCACCATAATTTAGAACTCACATGATATGCTTAACCCTAAAACGAACACTACATTTCCCAAGAAGGATCCACAGATTTACCTCCCTTTGCCCAAAGCACTCCTCTACTCATATGTCTTCCTTTCAACAAAGACGAACAGTCTTTTCACAACTCCATTCAACTTTCTCAAACCATTTTTCTGCACTCACTTTCCTTTCCAGACACCAAACCACCGTTCACATTGTATATTTGTTGTTAATTTTTTTTTCATTTTACAGCATTTTCACGGCACACAGGGAGAGTTGTAAACTGCCTTACAACTTGCCAAGGTACTTAGCCTTCTAAGAAGTTGAGGGTTCGAGGCATTGCCAGAAGTGAAGAAAACTGGTGACGTGATATTTATCGGTGCCAAGTATGTCTGCACCAGAAAAAGAACGAATTTCTCATGAAGTGAAGCAGTCTTTAGCGGGAACTTTTCTTAAAATCCGGAGCTCTTATCTCGTTATAACACCATATTTAGGCTCGTGGCCAGAATGGTCAGACAGTATACTTAGAGGACAGCCTCTGAGCTAGTGCTGTAATAAAAGTCTACTAGTGTAGCAGTCCGGCGGTGTTAGTTAGTGGCGGTGTCATTGCCTAAAGCACTTTGATGCTGTGTAGGACATCAGATAGTGCATTCAGATTTGTGTAGACATTTAGGAATACATCTGCAGCAGGACAGTAGATTATATTTAATAGTAATAATAGGATAGTCAGGAGTGGAGGCTCTTAAGTTAGAGACCCCACCAAGTAGATTTTTGTTAATCCTTAATTTTCTTCCATGCAGGTTGAAAGAGAGGGTGAAAGTGTTGGGTTATAGTGTCTGACATTTTAATTGTTCTGTTTATTTTGTCAGGTTTAGTGCAACCTCGCACGTTATTTAGTTTGCTGTGTTATTTTGATTTTGTAGTATAATAAACTATAAACTGAACACGGGATCAGTTTCTCTATAACTATATTGTACGTATATGCTTGTCTGTATAGTTGTGTCTGTGGAACTTTAGTGAAACCTTATCTCCATTACTGGTAATCAGAGGTGGTGAGTCTATAGCTCTTAACTAAAGTCACAAGTGGTGAGGGAGAGTCAATCTTGGTTCTCACCCTCGAAACTATAAGTCTCATCCTTCCACACTCACTGTATTCACATCTAAATCTATCTTCTCAGACTTTCTCATACTAGTGTTTTGTCTATATACTTGGACAAGCACTAAACTTAAATCCACTTCATGACACATGTGAAAAAGCAATTTCTAGAATGTACACATCCGAGAAGGAACCAGAAGGCCGTGGCCCTCTGGGACATGCAATCAACAAATCTGTTGTTCTTGGTGCCCTCATGTCTGGAATGGGCCTATCTACATTCAATCTCTCCTGTGAGAACCTAGACCTAGCTGGCTTGCACTAGAAAACATTTCATAAATATGCAGATCAAATTTTTGATCATTTGGATACCATGCACTCTACAGTATTTTAACGTCCCGTCAGCATTGTACGTGCTGAGCATGCTATGAGTCAGCATCGTACCATTAATAAAAAAGAAGTCATTGACATCGCTGTCAGCTTTGATGTAACATGGCTAACTAGAGGTCATAAGTCACTGATAGGTGTTGGCAGTGTTATCGACTTCTTGACTGGCATTGTCATCGATACGCATGCTATGTCTTCCTTCTGTCACACCTGCGAGAATACTGGACAGTGGCAACTGAAAAATCTGCATGACAAATTTAAAAGATGGAAAGCAGATCATCAGAAGGACTGCGCCGTAATCACGAAAGTCAGTCGGAATGATGGAGGGAAAAGCCTGTGAAGTTCTCTTTCTTCGTTCAGTGGCAAATCACAAGCTATGCTACACTGTTTTGCTATCACATGGCAATTCCAAGGCCTACAACAGACTCTGTGACACCACACCATATGGACCTGAAGCTGACATAACCAAAGAAGAGTGTGTCAACCATTTTGCAAAGCGATTAGGCACTGCACCCAGGACACTCATTACTGACTGCAGGAAACAAAAAGTCACTCTTGGGGGAAATGGCCGTGGTCGTCTAACCCAAAATGCCATACGAAAATTGTATATTTACTACACCAGGGCCATCTGCAAGAATAGTACAGCCCCAGAGATGAAACAAACCATCATGGCGTCTCTCTACCATGGGTATTCGACAAATGACAAACCCCAACATAATTTGTGTCCACCAGGCAAAGACTCCTGGTGTTTCTATCAGGCTTCCATCGCCAAAGGAGAAGCTGCTGGACCGCACGAGACCAAGGTTCACACTCCGCTAGACTACAACTTGATCCATAAGCAATTAGCCCCTACTTATGAGCGTCTTACTGATCAGCATCTGCTCAAGTGGTGTGAGCTAGGTGCAACACAAAATGCAAATGAAAGCCTCCACAATGTTATATGGTGTCATTGCAGCAAGCGGAAATTTGTGTCATTAAAAATGGTCAAATTCAGTGTCCTTGTGGCAGTTGGAGAGTTCAACTTTGGTCCATCAACCAGTGCAGAAATAAAAAAGCTGTATGGTCAAGCATCTGGAACAAACTCTAAATGCCTTGGACAGGTGCGATTAAAGAAACATCTGGCCAACAGACAGAAACATGAGGCTGACAAACTTGAAAAAAGAAGAAAAATTAGGCAAGAGGCAAGACAATGGCAAGAGGAGGAGCTGCAAGAAGCTGAAGGAGGTGCAGCATATAGTCCTGGAGGATTTTAAACACATTAAGCCCCCCAGAATGGAGTATATTGGACAAGACAAGACACTCGGTGAGTAAAATGCATTTTTCTTAAAACTAACATTTTTTAAACAAAAAATGTTATTACTAACAAACTATCTAACAAATCAGTATGAAATTTGGCATGCATGTAGTACACATCCTTAAATTGTCACATGCTTTTTTTGATATTTTGGTAATTTGCTTAGATATATTTTTTTTTAAATATTTTTTTTAATTTTTTTCATAAGAATATAGTGCATTATGTTTTTAAAATCATTACAAATATAATTTTAAACTTATCAAAAAAAGCATGTGTAAAATTGTTTTAATTGTCAGTCACAACATGTGTGTGCAATTTGATAAAGTTTGGTAAATGGGAAACATATGATTTTTGCTCTAGAACATTGGTGAAAATCCAATATTGCGGATGTTCTATTTTGTTACCATGGTAACCACATGTTTTTTAACAAAATAAACTGTAAAATTAGGTTCATGGACATACACTGTGTCTATTGAGCACAAAAACAGTTTGAAAATGTTATTAGAAAAAAAGTTAGTTTTCACAGTATGCATGCCCTTAATCATGTGCTTGATCAATTTTCCTACACAGCTTAGTAGGCTGTCTGGTCTGTAACTACTTGGTTCTTTCAGATCTTTGTCTTTCTTTGGTATATGTATTATATGTTGAAAAGCCACAATATTACAGAGCTGGATGACCTCAGAATAGTGCTTCACAAAATATGTCAACGATACAAAAGTGTTGTGATCTAATGGATTCCATCTCACTGTTAAATTATTGGGAATGAAGAGGCTGAGAGATTGGCAAAGGAGGGTGGAAATCAACCTCAGCCTGATGCAAAAATAACTTTCATGGAGGCAAAGAGTTGTGTCAGAATCAGATACAGAAACAAATGGAATGTAGAACATCCAGGTCACACACAAAATGATGCATACAACCTGATAAACAGAAGAAAACTAGTGGTAATCTTCAGACTCTGCACTGGCCACAACAGATTGAGATATCATCTATTCAACAAACTAAAGTTAGAAACTACCGATCAGTGTAACTGTGGCACTGATACAATAAGTGCTGAACAACTGCTTCAAAGTTGCCCAACATATACGGAACAGAGAAAGCACATATGGCCAACACCAGTACTATTCATGGAAAAGCTCTACAGAGATTCAAACGGCCTCAAACTGACTACTGCTTTCATTGAAAAAATTCAATTGGACCTCTGAGAGTGTATGGGGAAGAAGAAGAAGAACTAATCTTTTATACATTATATATGATAATTAAAATACACCGTAGCTGAGCAGGAAAGTTTATACCTTTGTTTTAAAATTTCCATTTTACTACTTTAAATAAGTTATACGGTTAAGATCCATGGAGTGACATTATCGTCTACACTTAAATCTGTTGTAAGGTACAAGTGGAGGATTTGCATCATCAGCTTTTGTGTTCCGTGTTTTTTAATGGATTTTGCCCCTCCCTTTTTTTTCTTCCAATGTGTCTGGAATCAATGCTTGCCTACTTTGTATATGTATCTGCACTAGCACTCCAAGGAAGGTATCTAACAATCATTCCTGTGACCACCATAATTAAAAAGGATAATAATAACATTAAAACACAATGTGTGAATTTTTATTTCCATTCATCATCATCATAACCCTCCACTCCCACAGGAGCATAGGCCTTCAACAAACACATGCCAAGCCCTCCTGTCACGTGCCATCATCTCAAGTTCTTTCCACGTTCTCCTCATCATTTTCTCCTCTGTTTCCAGCTCTCTTCTCCATGTACTTCTTGGTCTACCTCTGCCTCTCTTGCCCTGGGGGTTTCAGAACAAGGACTGCCTTGTAATGCTATCAACAGATTTCCTCATTGTGTGTCTTATCCATCGCCATCATCTTCTTCTCATCTCTTGTTCCACTGGCACTTGTTTGGTTCTTGTCATCAGTTCCATGTTGGCAACCTTATCTTACCATTTTAATCCTTCTATTCTACGCTGAACAAGTGGGGATTTAATCTAAACGTTAAAAAAACCATAGGAATGATCTTCAGTAGACGGCGTGTAATTAAAAACAATATAATTGACATAAGCATTAATGAGCAAAAAGTATGCACAGCAAAATCAACTAGATTTCTTGGTATGGTACTAGACCAGCAACTAAACTGGAACAAACACATAGACCTATTAGTGCAAAGCAGTAGGGGAATTATTAACATGCTAAGATATATGAAAGGAGCCGCGGTAGCATAGTGGTTAGTGCACTGGCTTCCTAGCGCAGTGGTCTATGGTTCGATCCCCAGATGAGGCGGAAAAATTTTTAGGCCACAAACGGCTCCTGGGTCGACCCAGCCCCAAATGGGTACCAGAGCTACTCTGGGAAGGTTAAGGCGGCCGGCGTGATGCCGACCACATCACCCCTCGTGTGCCGACGGTCAAGATAATATGGGCCTAACACCATATTCCCAATATGCCTAAATGGGCGTGTAACGGGTTCCTTTACCTTTTTTAAGATATATGAAAGGAAGTGGTTGAGGCGCCTGCAATAAGACCATGTTAACCTTCTACAAATCATTTATTAGGGGCAAACTTGACTATGCCAGTGTTGTCTATGCATCAGCCGCCCCAAGCAATAAGAAAAAACTAGACACAGTCCAAAACCAGGCACTGTCAATAATAGCAGGTGCCTCAAAGGGAACATCAGCAGAGGCACTAGAAGTAGCGCTAGGCATTATACCCCTGGAGCTAAGGAGAAAAGAACTGAGATTCAGCTACTGGGCAAGAGTGGCAAAAGATCCAACTCACCCAGCACATAAAACCTTTGATAGGGGTAACCAGTACATAGGCCACATTCCATTAAACCATAATAGATACCCGTCAGGGTGGAAAACAATGGATGAAGTGGATCAATACCCAGACCTATTTAATGTGATAAACAGTAGTGCTCTGTATAAAGCAAAGATCCCACCATGGGAATTAAAAGTGCCAGAAACTGACTCCCACTTAACAAAGATCATAAATAAATCTAACGACATAATCTCAGCAAAAAGTAAAACACTAGAGTACATAGAACGGTAAATAAATAATAGCCTAACTATATATACAGATGGGTCAAAAGATGAAGAAGGACAATTAGGAGCAGGAATAGCAATACCAAAATTAACAATTTATAAAAGATACAAAGTAACAGGTAATACATCCATCTTTACAGCAGAATTAGTGGCAATCCTAAAAGCTTTAGAAATAGCTGCAGAAAACCTACCAAAAAAAGTAACCATTCTCACAGATTCCCTATCATCAGTATTAGCTATCAGAAACAGAAATGAATGTAGCAGGCCAGATATTATAGAGGAAATACTACAGGTTAATACATATCTACAAACTATAGGATGCAGTGCAACACTAACATGGATACCATCACATGTGGGGATAGCAGGAAATGAGCTTGCAGACAAAGAAGCCAAAGGGGGGAGAACTAGCCATAACAAAATTGAAGTAGGCTTAGGGAAGTTTGAAATTAAGAGCTTAATTGCTCAAGCAATAACTAAAGAGTGGATAACAGCATGGGACCAAAGTAAAAAAGCAAGACACGCATATAAAATCCTTAAAAAACCAAGCAAAAAATGTCAAATAAAAGATGAACTAAAAATACCAATTAATAAAAAATTGCTGAGGCTCAAGCTTGGAACTGGATATTTCATGATTGAGGAACCCACATGTGAAGAGTGTCATAAGAACCACACCTCAGAGATGAAAAACCTGTACAAAAAATTAAAAAAACCTGTACAAAGACCCGCAAAACCTGTACAAAGACCCGCAAAACCTGTACAAAGACTGAAAAACGTAACAAAAGAGTTTATTCATGTAAAAGTATATTCAATTAGATGGTTCTGCACCATCATAGTGACATGCGGCCTTTGCCTTTTTAAGCATGTCTTCACTTGCTTTAAAACCTAAACAACAAGAGTTAGAATTTATTTTGCATTGTAGAAATGCTGTGACTGTATCATCATTTAGTCTATTTCTGCAGTCCGTGTGAATCTTTTTCATCATAGAGAAAGACCTCTCACAGTCAGCATTGCTGTGAGGCAATGTCAATAAGCGTTTCACTATGACTGCCAGACTGGGAAATCGTGTACGACCAGTGCTAGTTTTCAGGTTGATTATGTCAAGCCAGTACCTAGAAAAGCTTCTTTTTTGTCCAGCGTCAAATCTTGAAATACATTCATCAGGCAGCAAACAATAATCTTCAAATTCATCCTTTAACACCTCTTGGTCTAAATGTGGTGCAAAAGTGTTGGCCAGCTTACAGATTGCTGTATATTGAACTGTG
Organism: Oreohelix idahoensis; assembly: GCA_024509875.1. NCBI lineage: Eukaryota > Metazoa > Mollusca > Gastropoda > Stylommatophora > Oreohelicidae > Oreohelix > Oreohelix idahoensis. Next base: position 273,377 of record JAMPIV010020920.1, read on the forward strand.
TCTTTAAAGGCTGGATCAAGAATTTTGATATCCTTAAGGACTTCATTCTCAAATGGAAATTTATCCAATATCTTTTTCACAACAGCAACATAAAAGTTCCTCACATCTCTGAAAAATGAATTTCTCACTTGAGAACTTATATCTAACTCTTCCAGTAATGTCCTGTTGGACAGACCAACAGCAAGTGTATGGTCATCATGCTGTAGATCACGTTCAGCATACTTTAACAATCTTATATCTTTCACCTCTTTTACATATTTCATCTCTACAAATTTGACAATAAATTTTCGTAGCAGACGATCCATTTCATCCATCATACCACCTATTTGGGACTCATCTGTCTGAAACAATTTGTTAAATTCAGTCAACAGAGGTAGCACAAATTGGAGAAAACGTAGAGTCATCTGGGTCAGTGGTGATTTTAGTAACTGATGAATGTTTTTGACACGGCATGGTTTTTCCATATCGTCGTGGCTCTCGAAGTATGAAGATAGAGCAGAATATTGATTTAAAATTCTGTCCACTACTTTCTGCAAAGAAAGCCAGCGAGTCTGGCAGTGCTTTAGTATGTCTAGTGCATCCACTCCTGTAAACAGTTGAAACTCTCTGTATGATTTTTTCCGTTTTGAGCTATGCTCAAAATGATAGAAGATATCTATCAAAAGGTCATCAACAGGAATAGTCAGCTGCTTTATACCCTCCTTGGCACAAAGATTTGCAAGGTGGCAAATACACCCTATACTAAACACATCAGGGTTCTTGCTCTTGATTCGCGTTAGTACAGAGTTTGATTTGCCAACCATTACATTGCAGTTGTCACTTGCAAAACCTATACAGTTAATCCATGGGATTTGTAAGTCGCTGAACACAGCATCAATATCACTGAAAATAGCTTCACTGGTTCCACCAGTACCGACCGGCATGCCCAGCAACCTGGTTCTAGGTCCTATGCCATCTTCAAATACCCTCACCATTATAGCTAAACGCTTGTCAGTTTTTCTATCATTTGACTCATCGATCATCAAGGAGAAAGGTGTCTTCCTGCATAATTTGATGACTGGCTCCGTTGCAGATGGAGCCAAGCAGTTTTTAATAATGGCTGTTGTTTTGGTTCGCTTGCATTTGAAACGTTTGGCAATAGCACTGTCCGGAAACATCTCAGCTGATAAGTCTGAAAAATGGTCAGCTATAGAAGCAGCTATGTTGTGTTGAGCAATAAAATTTGCAAATAAAACTTCAGCCCTCGTTATTTTATCATCTTCTTGTTGAGGCTGAGTAAAGAAGGCCTTGATAGAACTTCCGTTCTTCAGCTGATAGTTCCTTTCATGCAGTTTTGTTTTGAAATGCTCCCTCACATCGTGTAAGCCAGATGCCATCACTTTAATATCTCTATTGCATATTCTACAGTATGCATGTGAAGAGCCTAATTTGGATGTCTCAATAATCCCAGGGAATGTAGTTGTCCAGTCAGATTGAAACTTCCCACGACGTTGATCTTCTTCTAACCTCCTTTTTTTTAAAGTTAGGCTCAGCCATGCTGTTAGATGGATGCAATATTTCCTGCTAGACAGAAAAAAAAAAATATTAATGTGAAAAAGTAAATACAAATATTAATAATCAATTTGAAAAATATAATTATTTGTAATTTTAATATTATATAATGAAATAGAATCTTGGAAAAAAAATTAATACAATTTATGGTTGAAATGAAGAACAGTTGCTGTGTTTTCTATAGTGCCTTATAAAAGTACAGGCCTAAAGAGACCAGTAATAAGCATTATGGGTTAGGAATCTTAAATTTAAAATCTAATAAATTTTTTGCTAAAGCTGGTAATGAAAATATAAACTAGCGCTGGCGTAATATTAGCCTGTATATTTTCTACCGAACTTCAAAAATTGGAATAGCCGTTAAAGCCCAACTGGTAGTTTTAAATAGACCTTCCCATACAAATTTTAGTGTCAATCAAACATTGATAGTAGGCTAATTAATTATTTAATAATTATAAATCATTGAATGACCGTAATGATGACCACCAAAGGCAAAATAACATTGTTTTTTAAAGAAACGAAATTAAAACTAAGAAGAGAAGTAGGCTAACTCCAAATAAACTTTTCTCTGATCGAGTTAAGATGTAAATTTTCCACGCTATTGTGGTTTTTTTTTTCTTTTCAGTTTCATAATTTGGTAATATCGGAATGACGTTCGCCGAATGCTCCGCGTGTATTTTCGTACCATTTAGATTTAGGGTTAACCCTAGCTGTAACCCTAATTATAACTCTAAATGGTACGAAAATACATGCGGAGCATTCGGCGACCGTCATTACGTTATTAGGCTACCCATAATTTGTAGGCTATTGTATTATTTTTCAAATTTACATTTCTTACGCACTTTCTACAAGTTTTAGTGAAATCAAATAATATATAGTGGTATCAGCCTTTTTTTTTTTTACCAGCCGTAAATAATCAATTATGCTAAACCTTAGGGGAAAAGAAAGCATAGGCCTAAGTTATCTGACAGTTAAATCTAACTTCATCTAAACAATGTTATTGTAATATTTTTTTTAAAATGAATTACTTACCAATACTAAACTGGAAATTAATCCTAAACAATAGGCTCGACTCAAAAAAGATTTCAGTGCTGCGTAATCGTTCAAATAATCAGTAACCTCGCGCTAGCTTTAGCGAAAAATTGTGAATGAACACGCCACGCACATCCCGCGGCAATTGAAAAATAGGCAGCTTGATTTTCATTGGTTTTTTTTTTTTATCCACTTGGCTTAAAATCTCGCCGAATCTCATGACGCAAATTGTGTAGTGGCACAAGATTTATATGTATATTTAATAATTAGGCGAAAAAACCCGTACAGACCCGTGTACGGCCCGTACACATCTGAAAACGCAAACACCCCGTACAGATTATGGGTAAACCTTTAAGTGTGGCATGTATGGATAATATAGTATAAAATAAATACAAACAAAAACATATTACAATAAAGGAAACACGTCCTGATATAACCAACAACTCCATGTATATGGTAGATGGTTGAAAGGGGCGTGCTACAAAGAAAAGTAGCAAACACATTAATTTAAAAAAAAAATTCTATTCTACGCAAGCACCCATTTAATAAAGTCTGTAGTGTATTTATATTATTGATGTCTAAATTGTGTTTATTGTTTGTTCAGTAAATATTGATATATGATAATAAATTGGAATACCAGACCAGGTTAAAGATTCTTGAGTAGTTTCACCATTATCTCTATATATGGTATCCTAAGGTAATGTTCTGATCTTATAGATTTTTTTTTTTTTTTTTTTTAACTAAGAATGCAAAGTTTTATTCTCAGAAATCAATAAAATACTAAACAAAAATTTAAAATAAATGAAAAAAAGTGTATCTATGATGTTACCTATCTGGTCATGAGTATCACAGTCTTCAGTGTAGTTATAACCATCATGATTCTGGCAGGAAAAAAATAAAATGAGAATTATTTAGTGATATGGGTACATAAAAATGTGGTGAAAGTTGTGATCGGTTTATGAAATAATTCAGTGGCATACAAGTGGCTGTCATTTTACAAGCAGTCATACTCTCAGAGCTGTGGTGGGTTCATAATCACAAATCTGAAGTCATGTGATGAATGCTTCAATTGTAGATGTGATATTACTGCATTATTAAATATTACTATATATATGACACCTTAATTCACATTATTAGCAGCCTCACAAGCAAAGAATTATGGCATCATACATAGGTTTAAAAATAAAATCAGAAACTGGCATATTTAATTGGGATTTTGATAACACTTTAAAAATTATGAGTTCACTGAAATGAACACACAATAACATTATGTTTATCTTCCATTATAATTTTCTTAACATGTCTCTGCATAACAACAGAAACAACATGATGACTGAGACATGCAATAATTAAAAATTGTATTTTTAAAAAAATACAAAACAACCATATATATCACTGTGCTTTAGTGCTTTAGTAGTGAAAATGTTTGCCTTTCAAATAAACTGTGTTTTTTGTCTTGGTACACTTTTAAAAAATCCTTTATTCATTTTAATTTATTCATGGAAGTGAAAGTGTACGGTACTGGTAAGTGGGAATATTTCTGCACTTCCATTAATGCAAATGCATTCATTGCAGGTGTTAGCTTAGTGTAAATTTTATGTTTATTAAAGTCACAGGGTTCTTGTGCATAACATTGTACACTATGTTGGGTAAGATGTCTGTACTGATCACTGTAAATGTGTGACAAAACCATTATAGCAATGTCATGTTCTTGTGGCCATTGCTATTCAATGGCTGCCACAAAGCAACATGTTGTTGATGATCTGCTATTGTGGTTAGCTCAATCTCTGCCCTTGTGTAGCGTTAGCTCTCAGAACTCTAATAACTTCATCTGTAACACGACAGCAACAGTACGATACTATAACATGTAGGATGATAAATGCTTCATAATGCTGCTCTAGTTTTCATAGTTCAATACACCAATGTATTTATGGTCTTGTAGAAGAAAGACTGATTACCAAAAGCCAGGAAAGAACAGAGACCGACGATGTCGACCAGAAATTCAACACCATCTCAACAATATACAAAGAAAGCAGCAAGTCATGCTTGGGATTCCAGGAAAGAAAGAGCCAAGACTGGATAACACCAGAAACGCTAAACACCATAGCGAAGAGAAGGGAAATGAAAAGAAAGAAAACAGAAGCTAAGTCTCCCAGGTTAAAGGCAATATATAGTGAACAGTACAGTCAGCTGGACAAGGAAGTTAAACGTCAAACCCGTGCTAACAAAAGGACATTTCTGGATGACATTGCAAGACAGGCAGAAGAGGCAGCACTGAGAAATGAACAAAGCACAGTTTATAAAATAACTAAAGCTATCAGTGGAAAACGAGGTGCAAATAACATAACGTTACTAAGAGACAAGCAAGGAAATCTCATCACCACAGCACAGGGGCAGGAAACAAGATGGGCAGAGCACTTCAGAGAAACACTGAATAAGGAACCACCAGAGACTCAGCTGAATGTTCCTGAGGCTGAACGCGACTTAGATGTAAATACAGACATTCCACGAAAAGAAGAAATCATCACAGCCATCAAAGGGCTAAAAAATGGAAAAGAGCCTGGTCAAGACAATCTAAATACTGAGCTATTCAAGACAGACCCTGAACTAGCAGCAGAACTATTAGAACCACTGTTTGCACAAATCTGGGAAACTGAGACAACACCAACAGAGTGGAGTAAAGGAATAATTGTCAAATTGCCCAAGAAGGGCGACCTTGCAGACTGCAACAACTGGAGAGGAATTACCCTCCTATCAGTTCCCAGCAAAATACTAGGCAGGATAATCATCCAGAGAATTTCAAAAGCAGTTGACCATAAACTGAGGAAAGAGCAAGCGGGCTTCAGAAAGAACAGAAGATGTGCAGATCATATATTTACCCTTAGGAACATTATAGAGCAGTGCTCAGAATGGCAGAGACAGCTGTACATTAACTTTGTTGATTTTGAAAAGGCTTTCGACAGCATACACAGGGACAGCCTATGCAAAATTCTGAGGCCTTATGGAATTCCCAGCTGCACTGTTTCCATCATAAAAAGCCTCTATTCAAATTTCACGTGCAGTGTTGGATCGAGTAATGTAACTTTCGAAGTGAAAACAGGAGTACGACAGGGATGCCCCTTATCAACAACATTATTTTTGACAGTAATAGATTGGGTGATGTGCCAGACAACAGAGGGCAGTCCAAGAGGAATTGGATGGACAACGCTTTCTACACTGGAAGACCTGGAATATGCAGATGACATTGCACTACTCGCGCATTCACATCAACACATTCAAGACAAAACCGATAGACTGAATAAGTATGGCCAGCAGGTTGGCCTGAACATCAATTTGAAGAAGACAGAGGTCATTACACTAAATGTGGGCAATCCTGAGCCAATAACAGTAAGGAACCAGAAGTTAGAACAGACAGACACATTTACTTACTTAGGATGCGTAGTAACACCTGACGGTGGAACAAGCAAGGACATTAACAACAGAATGAATAAAGCGAGAACAGCCTTTGCTGTTCTCAACAACATTTGGAAGTCTTCCCAGTACAGCACAAACACCAAATTAAGACTGTATGAGAGCTGTGTACTTTCTGTGCTTCTCTATGGTGCGGAATGCTGGAGAGTAACAGAGAAGGAAATGTCGAAACTGTCCTCCTTCCACACAATCTGCCTAAGGAAAATTCTCCGAATCTTTTGGCCAAACACCATCAGCAACCAAGAACTACATATTCGGAGTAACTAGGAGGACATGCACACCATCATAGCTGGCAGACGCTGGAGTTGGGTTGGTCACGTCCTCAGAAGGGACCCTGATACCATCGCAAGAACAGCTATGCTATGGACGCCCGAGGGAAAGCGAAAGAGAGGCCGACCAAAAACAACTTGGCGGAGAACTGTGGAAGCTGAGATGCAAAGAATGAACCACAGTTGGGGCACTGTACGAAGGATGGCCGCCGAATGAGCAAAGTGGAATCAATTTGTTGCTGCCCTACAAGACGCCACAAGGCGTGATGGCTGCTGACTGCTTAACGGTTGGCGGCTATGGATCAAAGAAGAAGAAGAAGAAAGACTCATATAAAAAAGTTCTCCTGATTTGCAAACTTCCCAATCTTCCATTCACTTGCTTCAACAAAGTTATTCAATCTATCTGTTATTACAACTCATCATCATCATTAGTTGCCATCTCCACAACGGAGGTTGGCTGTAATGGATCTCCAACGTCTTCTGTCTCTTGTCTTGGTGGTACACTCTGATAGACTCTTTCCCGTCCATCTCTTGATGTTATCTTCCCACTTATAGCGCTGTCTTTCCCTTGCACGTTTACCTTCAACTCAGAGAACTTGATTACTGGTTACAGATGCTATTGTCATTTTAACTCTTCTTCATAACTCTAGTTGCATCATTCTATTTCCACGCTGTCACAAAAATATTTTCTCATATAAAGTTTTAATCTTGCCTTGCTTGGTTAATTGTTCATTAGCCTAACCACTAGGGTGTAAAAGTTTCCCAATACTTGTATATTTCTTGTTTATTCTTCTGATCCACTGTAACAAGTCCGAACAACAAAGGCTTGAAATATAAACTTACTTTAGAAATCACAATATAGACATGACAGGGGATAAGGTTTTAAGTATAGATGCCCCAGGGGAAGCCCAATCAATTCTTATGTATACATAAAACAAAGAAAAACACATAATAAACCGTGACAATATTAACAACAACACAAATAATACTTTAGAAAAGACATTCAACCAAATAGAAATTAAGCAACAAAACCTAACAAATCATTAATAAAAACAAAACAGAAAAATTAGCAAACTTGTTAAATACTCATAGGAAAAGGAAAGACAACGTTAAAAAAAAACACCAACTCAAAAAGAACAAATACCAATACAAATTAAAACCAAGTACAGAGGACAATAGTTTTCTATATACAATACAAAAGCGAAAGTAAAATGACAAATACTAATATAAATTAAAACCAGCAACTGCAAAAGACAATAGTTATTTCAATTTAATACAAAATAAGTAAATAAAAATGACACTAAATACCCCAATTATAACCAATTTTTAGGTTGAACAGGGTAGACCAAGATGGAACGAGAAGGGGCAATAATGGTCAGCTGTTAAGTGCCCGCTCTCCACCCATCACCCTTTCAAAAGAACAACAACAAAGTGGGAGGGCACACACGAAACCAGAGAATGCTGAGGACAAAAGGAGAGAGCCAGTCACGTATTCCTTCACTATTGAGTATTTGGGATAGCCTGCCTTTGCCAGAATTTGTCCCGCTAGTGTATTTCTGACAAGACCAGAAGGTGAGTAGGGGTACTATACCTTTTTTGTAAATGCATTATAAATTTAAATATGTCACTTCATTGATCAATCATGCTATGCAATGTCTAATAGAAGAATAAGATGGAGGGAAAGTGGAAACCACACCAGATGACAATAATGTATATAATAGACACTGTAAACACAAACAGTGATACTTGGTACGACACATTTGAACTTTAGACATTATCTAGGGAATCTTGGAAAGAGGAAAACCTAACCTAACTTTATGTTGTTTCAGGTTTCGGTCATACCTATACTGTAGAACTTAAGCCAGAAGTGAGGCCCTAAGTGTTATCCTGCATAGCGACACGGAACACTAAAGCTGGTCTACCTGATTGTGCTGGTATCCCTAATACATGGGAAGATCAAACGAGGCGGTCTATATATGATCAGCCGTGTGTATACAAATCTACCAGATAAACATTGTCACCATCATTTAAGCAGCACCCAGATAAGTGCAGAAACATACAAACATTAGATAAATTTATGTGTGAAGATGCAAGTCATACGAAGAAAAAGACTTTTAAACTTATTGTCACAAAAGCAGAGACACTGTAATTCAGGTAAAGTATACACTATAATATCACTGTAATTTCTGTAATATCACTGTGATTTCTGGGGATATTGTGTGAATAGACAAGTCATATCCATATATAATCTCCATCAATTTCAAAAACAAAAGAATAGAGAAGCATTATAAATAAACTGATTTTAAGTGTAACTTGGAGTTTAGTTTCATAAAGTTGCCACTGAGTTCAATTTGAATTTTAACGTTATTTAAAGCACAGAATAGATATTACGAGAAGACGCTCTAGGCTCTTGATCGCCTTATTACCACCAGACCAGGAGTCTTTACTGTCTGGCTATTGTTTGTGCTATCATTCACCGGTGCTCGTTTCTGAGACTGTAGTTTATCAAGTGGTTTATTATTCTTTATTGAACTCTCATCGACTGTCATCAACACAACAACTTACTTACTTACTTAGTCGTTCCCCTTCTACCGTGAGGTGTAGAGGTTTGGAAGAGAGAGCGCCAGACCATTCTATCAGCTGTCTTCTTCCTGGCCTGGTTCCATTCTAGTCCTCGGTCCTTCAAAGATTGTCTAATGTTGTCCTCCCAGCGAACTCTGGGTCGTCCTGGAGGTCTGGATCCCTGGCTCTTTGTTTCCCATGCTTGTCGTGGTAGCCGATCTTCTCCCATTCTGCAGACATGGCCAAACCATCTTAGTTGGGACTGTTCTATTTGGGTCTGCAGCGGATGGGATTTTAGGCCTTGACGGATCGTCTGGTTGCAGACCATATCTCTTCTTGTTACTTCAACCACTTTCCTCAGATACCTCATTTCTGAGGTTTGGATCTGGCTTTTGTGGGTTGTAGTCATTGCCCACGACTCGCATCCATATGTCAAGACTGGGACATAGGTGGAGCGGTATACAGCCATCTTCGTTTTCTTACCAACCTCTTTCTTGCTGAGGAATCCACGATTTATGGCCTGAAAAAGTCTCCCAGCCGCTGTTTTTCGAGTGGCCAACTCTTCTTTGATGCCTCCCTTTCGGTCTATAATAGCTCCGAGATATTTAAAGTGGTCGACCTGCTCCAGAACCTGTTCTCCCAACTTAATCTGATGTTTTCTTTCTTCTCGTGATATCACCATGGATTTTGTTTTAGAGCTGCTTATGACCATCCCTCTCTTCTCCAGCTCTTCCTTCCAGACTTGCAGGTTGGATTGGAGATGTGCCTCTGATTTAGCAATCAGGGCAACATCATCAGCAAATGCAAGCTCCGAAATATAGACCTGTCTCATCTTCCAGTACCCCACTGAATACTTTCTTGTTCTCTCCTTACATGCCTTGATGCCTCTGATTTAGCAATCAGGGCAACATCATCAGCAAATGCCAGCTCCGAAATATAGACCTGTCTCATCTTCCAGTACCCCACTGAATACTTTCTTGTTCTCTCCTTACATGCCTTGATGACATCGTCCATAAGGAGTATGAAGAGGTAAGGTGATAGGATATCACCTTGTCTTACACCAGTGGTGGTCCTGAACTCTTCTGACTTATGGTTTGCTGTCCTCACATAATTTCTGCAAGACTTGTAGAAGCTCTGTATAGCATGAATCAGAGGTGCTGGAATATTCTTCTTTGCCAAACAGTCCCAAAGTTTGCTCCAGGGGACCCTGTCAAACGCCTTTTCCAGATCTATGAAACAAAGATGGATCTCACTCTTATACTCAAGGGCCTTTTCACTCAGCTGTCTGAGTGTGAAGATTAGGTCTTGAGTACTTCGGTTTGCTCAGAATCCGCACTGGACCTCATCCAATTGTGGCTCAGCTAGGCGTCGGAGTCTCTGCTCTAGGATTCTAGAGTAGATTTTACCAGGGACACTGAGAAGGGATATGCCTCTATGGTTTTCACATTGTCGATTGTCACCCTTTTTGAAAATTGGTGTTATGATGGCAATCTCCCAATCCTTTGGTATGGTCTTGTTGCACCATGCTGCCTGTAGGACCTTTAAGAGTAATAGGTCGCCTGATGCTCCCATGTACTTAACCATTTCTGGTGTTATACCATCATGCCCTGCTGCTTTGCCCATCTTGATTTTCTCTAGTGCTGCCCTCAGTTCTTCCATCTTTATGTCATCTTCACCATCATTGGTTTCCTCTTCTGTGTCAGTGGTTATCATTTCTGATGCTTCATCATGCTCACCATCCAGGAGTTCTGAGAAATATTCTTTCCATCTTTCCATTACTTCCTTCGGGGCAGTAAGCAATTTGCCTTGCTTGTCCTTTATAAATTTGAGAGGGCATTGTTTTTCTTTCCTCATGTTCTTTAGGGTCTTATAGAACAATTTCTGGTTTTCTTGTGCATCTTTTTCTAGCTTTTCTCCAAATTCTTCCCAGGACTTCTGTTTTGCTGCTAGCACTTTGTTCTTTGCTTCTGTTCTGAGTGTCACATATTCTCTATATTTTTCCATTTGTCCTGTTGTGTTTTTAGCTCCTAAGTATTGTTTCCATGCCATTTTCTTCTCTCTTATTTTCTCTTTGACTTCCTCTGTCCACCAAGGTGTCCTCTTTCTCTGGTTCCCAAGTCGGACTTCACCGCATGCTTCTGCAGCAGCTGTCTTTATGATATCCTTGAATTTATTCCAGAGGGTTTCCAAGTCATCAGGTCGTTCTTCTGTGTTACTCACTGCTGTAGCAATAAGCCCCTGATATCTGGTCTTAATTTCTGGCTCTCTCAGCTTGTAGGTCCTAATGCACATTTCTCCTGCTCGTTTACTTGGTTTCTTGCGTGATGTTGGGCAGTTCCTAGGCTGAGCAACTCTTTCAGTTGTTCGTTTGATTGTTAGCAGGTAGTGATCACTTCCAATCTCTGGCCCCCTCCAGACTCTTGCATCTCGGACATATCTGAATGAGCTTCTCCGAACAATGGCATAGTCGATCACTGACTTCTCATTCTTGGTTGGTTCACATCTAGTATATGCATGTATGCGCTTATGGGGGAACTTTGTGTTTGTAATGATCAGATTCTGCTCACTGCAGAATCTAAGGAGTCGCTTTTCATTGTCATTGAGAGTATCTTCTCCATATCTTCCGATAACTCCACCCCATCTAGCATGGTCATTTCCAACTCTGGCATTAAAATCTCCGAGCATAATAACTTCATCTAGGCAGTCATCCACTGTCCTTTGAAGCAGCTCGAAGAATTCCTCCTTGACCTCTGCTCTCTCATCCTCATTTGGCCCATACACTATGACCAGGTTGACTATGGTTTCTCCTTCTTTTAGTTTTTTAACCATAATGCGCTCCGAGACAAAGTTCCATCCCTTGATACTATCTTTTTGATTTTGGGCCACAATGCAACCCACGCCCCCTTTAGCCCTTTCAGATATGGGTACACCACTGTAGAGCAACGTGTTGCCATCGAGATCCATGACTCCTTGTCCTTTTTTCTTCGTTTCCGTTATAGCCAGGATTTCTAGTTTTGCTTTCCTCATCTCTTCCACCAGCTCCTCTTCCTTCCCATTTATACTTCTTGTGTTCCAAGTTCCATAAGTCGTAGTCCGTAGTCCGTTCCAGTTCGTCGCCTTTAGAATCAGTCCGGTTTTCTCTCTTGTAGTTCGCGTAATCATGATTTAAAGCAAACAGGTGATTGGCCTGTTGTGCCTTTGCATGGTGGAGGGGCTGCCTCCTTACGGCCTCCATGCAGGCCGCCCTCCTCCTTTTTCATCCGGGCTTGGGACCGGCATTGGCGGAGTTATCAACACAACAACAACTATACTTACCATCTCGTTACACCTCTCCTGCCACGCACAGGGTGATCACCACCACTGCCGCTCCCTTCGCTGCGCCATTGTATACCAGACCGAGACATGTTGAAAACGATTATAAGTTAGCCTTTAAATAGAACCATAGTGTTACAGATAATAACATACAGGTAGCGGAAGATTCTCTACAGAAGTTTTTTTATTTAAAAATCATATTGGTATTTACCATCTTAGCCTTTAATTGGCAGCGAGTGTTGTATTCTGTATTTACATCGTTTTACATTTCTTTCATCTTTTCTAGCTCAATTATAAAATGTTTCCTTTTTGTGTATCATCTATTTAACAAGCAATAGGAAGCAAAATTAAAAAAAAAAATTAATGAAACAGATGGTAAATAAAAAAATGAAAAAATCTACGTAGAAAACACTGGAGAGGCAGCTGTGGATCCATGGCAACCAATTTCCGATGTTGAGGTGATGACGCCAAATTGTGTCCTATGATAGGAAACTCTAGACTAAGCAATACAACAGGAGGTAATCTGATCATCAGAAGTAGCCCCCTGTCGATCAAGTGTTTTGGCCCCTTACTCTGGGCAGGCCCACCTGGATTATGACTCCCAAGTGTCAGCCTCCGGTTGTCTTGAGTAGAAAATAGAACCCACACCACCTTGGTTGCAGCTTTAAAATCCACACTTTTCGCCCAGCTATTGTGAACGTAATCCCTACGTTGAAAGCAAATTATTGCACCGAGTTTCATAGCTCGTTGCAATTGGTCTAAAGCCCACCACCGCCAGGGACTGATATTGACACAACTTAGAGGAACCGACGATGCGTGACGCAACTGCGAGCTGGCAAATGAAATCTACCCGCACCCGACACTTCATATAAAACACCTCTATTATAAGTTAGCCTTTAAATAGAATCATAGTGTTACAGATAATAACATACAGTTAGCGGCAGATTATCTACTGAAGTTTTTTTTTTTTTTTTTTTGTTTAAATCATATTAGTATTTATCATCTTAGCCTTTATTGGCACATTAAACAAATACTCTGAACTAAACAACGAATAGTACTGCACTCACTAAACGTACAGGAACATTGGCTCCTAAATGCCATCGCAATAAGGAAGCTGAAATTTTTCGGTCATATAAAAAGACATAATAGTCTGGAAAAAACAGTGATGGAAGGCATGGTCCCTGGAAAAAGGGGAAGGGATCGACCTAGACGACGGTGGACCCAGGACATCACAGAGAGTCTGAACTTGTCTTTGGCTGATGCAGGTCGACTTGCCCAGAATCGTGATGCGTTCAGAGCAGCTGTAATGGAGACAACGTTCTGGAAAGAATACGTCACATGATGATGAAACAACGAATGCTCCCATAATGGGAGGTCACTCTGTTTTTTAATACTACCAGGCAGTTTAATAGGATTGGTTCCCTTGTTCGGTAACTGTGAGCGGAATGAGGACTACACATATTCAGCTGAATAAACTTAAGGGTGGCAATATCTGGTTTGTACTTCAGTAACTCTGCCCCGAGAAGAAAGTGCTGTAACTATCCTGCCAGCTTGACTGTTTATGCTACATTTGAAGGCGAATGATACGCACCTCATTTATTTTTATCTTCCCTTTATTAAGTTTGAGAAAGACGCCATTTATACTCCAACAGAAACTATGCTCCAGATCTGTACGAAGATTAATAAATGTGAAAAAGCAACACAAATAAAACAGGAACTAGATTATGAGGTATGGTAGAGTTTCAGAAAAGTAAACAAAGGCAGCCATATTTACCAAGTATACATCAGAGATTTTTTCTTAAATTTGCCTTCAACCTGTCCTTTTATTTTGGTTTTCAGCAAAGTGGTAGGCCTATGTATTTTTATATGATCACAATATTTTGATCTCATTTATTATTTCTTTTTTACATTCCTAGCTGTTCTAGGATTTCACACCCACCCCCACACACACATCTTTTCTTCGCTTATTATGTATCCAAGACATGGGAGACTTGACTTTTCCATTATGCATAATTTAGTCACACCTCTTTTTATGTTTATACTAGCACTTAACATGATGGGAAATAACTGTGTTGGTCTCTTTCTTTTGTGGTCACTTCATTCATTTCAATTTTTTTCTTGTTAACTAAATCAATGGCAGGCACAGAGTGGCATAAAAGCATAGATGCTTCATCTATGATGAGCAGTGATGCTTCTCTAGCTAAATATATCAATATAAGATGGTGGTACATATTTATTCAACCCTGAAATGCTTAATACAAATGAGGAAATACCAAACATTTTGTAAAAAAGAAAAAATGCAGGCATATATATGTTTGAAAAAACATGTATGCTTTGAAGAGATTGGAAAGAAATACAAAGTCATACAATTTAGTTTCCAGGTCACAATGTACAGCTTTTCCATCTCTTTTTTTTTTTGGTTCCTTTGCAGCCAACTGTCAAAGCCATCAGTGGCCATTATACCTGGTGGCGCCTTGTAGGGCAGCAACAAACTGCTTTCACTTTGCTCGGCATTTTCCATCCTTCATGCAGTATCCCAGCTCTTTGCATCTCTGCCTCCACAGTTCTCCACAAAAATGTTTGTGGCTGCCTCTCTGTAGCTTACCTTCAGAAGTTCATAGCATTGCTGTTCTTGTGATTGCATTGATGTCTCTTCTGGGGTTCTTTTCCAAATTTTCCCAAAAATGTGCTATGACAAGTTGGTAGAAATTTGCTACAAATGGTTGGGACACTTTAGAAAAATAAGAAGTGATATATTATAAGTATTTTAAAATAAGAATAAAAAGGTAAATGTAAAGGTAGTCCCATAGCAGACACTGATTTATGGGAGTAAAGTGTTAGAGACTACACTATACTAGGTCCAGCTTTATGAGTAGATGTGACCAGTTATATTAAATGGGTGGATAGGGTAAATATTTACAAATTTACTGCAATCATAAAACATGGCTCCCAATTGTTTTTGTGGTGGTTTTAGTTGTTGTTAAAGTAGGGCTGGTGAGCTTGTCTTTCTTTAGCAGTCAGTGCCAGTTAAAGAATTTGCATGTGTTCTGTTGTTGTTGAGCGTTTCTGTACAGAGTGTTTGTGATTGTGTGAGAGACTGGCAGTAGCGTTCTTCTTTACGCAGAAGTAAATTAAACATAGTCATGGTTATTGATGAGATTACGATTGTATTGTAAGCTTCTCTGGATCTTACAGAACTGATTCTTTTAGCATGACTTCTCGTTTCGTTATTTAATTGTCTCCTTTTGATTTTTGTTGATTGTTGAATTTCTTGTTTTGAAATTTCTTTTTATTCTGGTTTTTTATTGTGTTGTTTTATTTTTGATCTGTCTGTATTGCCCATCTTATCTGTGCTTCTCATCCTGTTATGTGTTTACTGTGTCTATATTTCTTGTCCTTGTCACCTATCTGTAACTTTGGCTGATGAAGGGTGAAACCTGAAATGTCCCGTGTTTCCTGTGTACCCTTAATTTGTAAAACTTCGTACCATTTTATTTTTTAATGAATATATTCTTTCTGTGGTGAGTCCCGGTAAAGTGAACTGTACACACTGAACTGTTTTGTATGGAGCAGGTCATCTGCATAAAGGTGGGTTAAAGTTGTGAAAATTAGGCTCATTTGAGAAGCGCAATTTGTTCAATTGCTTGTTGAGTTCTGTTCTGTTCTAATTTGGAAGATTAAGCTCTGCTTCACACATCGTAGTTTACTGATGATGTCATTCTTGTTGGAGTGAGTGGTTTCTTTATGCAAGGCATGACTTCTAGACTCTTTTCACCCATCGGTTCAGCCACTCCTCTTTGACGTTGTTTTGGAGTATAATTTAGCTGTCTGCTTATTGGCTGGATTGTTTGTTTAAACCATGCTTGCTCTAGTTTTACTAAGCGGACAGTTATTCTTTCTGTGATTGGTATGTCTGTGTATTTGTATCAAAGTTGCAATCTGATGTTGTATGTTGTTACACGCTTACATGTTAGCACACTGGCTGACAATTAATTCCACACACACACACCAAAAAGAAGGGATTCATTTAATGCCCATGAGGTGAGGCCATGTTAAGCCCATATTTTCTTGACCATATGGCACACTAGGTTTGATGTAGTCAGCATCATGCCGGTTACATTTAACCTTCCCAGAGTTGTTCTGGTACCTAATTCATGTAGTTGGGTTGCTCCTGGAGCCATTTTCAGTCTAATAAATCCCACCTCAAGTGGGGGTTGAACCAGGACTGCAGAGCTGGGAAGCCACTGCTCTAACCTGGCTCTACAATTAATTCAGCCAGCTGTATTAGTTTTCTATTTTCAGTTTGGAGGCATCTTTCTATTGTGTTGATTTTGAATCAGTGAAGATTATGATATCTGAGATCTTAAAGATTTTTTATTTAAATTAGATGAGTATTGCTGGAGAGTTGTGTTTATTGCTGTAGTTTCTACTTGGTGATTAGTACTGAATTCTACACATGGTTCACATATTTCTTGTGTTTTGCAATTTGTGTACTTTATGTAAGCTTCAAGAAATGCATTTACAGTAGTCTTGATGGTAAAGTCATCTGTATATATACATATTGCGGTATTAAAAAAGCTTTCACAAGTCTCTAAAGTAGCTTTCTTTGTTGATTTTGTGGATATCTCTTGTTGTGCTATCCATGACTGATTGTAGCTCTCTTCAGTGACTTTGTGATTGTCTCTTGTTGTGTTATCCACTTTTGTGGGTATCTCTTGTTGTGTTATCCACTTTTGTGGGAATCTCTTGTTGTGCTATCTATGACTGGTTTTTTTTATTGTTCTTCTTCTTTGGTCCTTGGTGGTTTTGGGGACTAACAAAGAAGTAGTCTTGCAAGCTCCACTCCTAAGTAAGCTGAATTTTCTTCTCCAAAGTAACAGTCAGTCGAGTTTTAGTTGATACATTTTCTTGCTATCTTGATGCTCAATGTGAATAAA
Organism: Oreohelix idahoensis; assembly: GCA_024509875.1. Lineage (NCBI taxonomy): Eukaryota > Metazoa > Mollusca > Gastropoda > Stylommatophora > Oreohelicidae > Oreohelix > Oreohelix idahoensis. The sequence goes on from JAMPIV010020920.1 coordinate 290,508, forward strand.
GCAGATGCCTAGTTTTTTGTTATTTTGTGTGCATGTTTATTTTTAGTTTCCAGAGCTAACAAGTACACAACTGTTGTGGCTAAGGTTCCATTATTTTAGCTGGTGCCCGTTTGTTGTTGTTTTTCTGCTGTCCAGATAAGCAGGTCATCTGCATACAGTGCTTTTGATATCTTGAAGTTGGTGGAGAGGTCAGTTATGAAAAAGAGTGAGCAACTTAATGCTGACCCTTGTGGTAATCCCCCTCCAGCTTTGTATTGTTGTTGTGTGAATGATTTAGTGCCTTCTACTGTTGTTTATATAGTTATATTTTTTTTTGGAATGCTTAAATCCAGAGGTACATTGTTTCCATGTATGGTCATGTTTTGTCATTTTTGTGAACAGCCCCTGTATCCGCACCGTAACATATCCTTGCTGCAGGTCGGTGATACAGCTGTAGTGTGTTTACCCTCTTGGAATTCATCTACGATATTTGTGTGTGCATAGAATAAACATATCTCCCTGATCTGCTGCCTTTTCTTACACCATCCTTATTTTCATCGTTGACTTTGTTGCTTTGCAGCCATCAGTAAAGCCTGTGATTCACAATTTTCTCAGCCTGGTTTCCAATAGCTGAGGTAAGTGAGACTGGTCAGTAGACATCAAGTCCTTCAGCTGGCTTCTTTTTCTTCAGCATTGGCTTGATATTTGTAGTCAGCCCTGCTTTTGACAGTGTTGATCCTCCCTTCCATAGATTGGTGGGCAATGATAACTCAAATTAATATTTGTACAATTTAATATGTGAAATTCTTTCCTACTATTTTACTATAACATATAATTTTGCAAATCATTTTATGGTACATTCAACTGGTGCCATGGCACACCAGTTGTGGAGCCTGTTCTAACCCACTACAGTTTTTTTTTTATTCTTAGGATTTAAAATTTTTTACAAATATTTATATGAAACATAATTTATTTTTTCAGCCTCCAAGAATTAGTCAGGCACAGTTCCCGTCTATGGATGAAATAATTAAACCAGAACAGGATTGTAAAGAGAGTGTCGTTTTTTTTCCCCTTGTTACAACTGACATACTAATTCTGCCTAATATTGGCCTATACCCTTACTAGCAATTAACTTAACACCACATTTTAGGTTTCACTAAATTGTTTTCAAAAATTTGAAAAGATGCAAAAATGACAATTTAAAACCAAAATTCAAGTTTCTGAATGGTTAAAATAATTGCTTAATGATTTATCTCTTCCAATGTCATCTAGGATTCTGTAGGTGCAAATACCTGCAATGTCAGCTGATACCATGGTAACAACAACAATATGGTCCTAGTAACTTCTGCTTATCCCCACTGAACTGTATAATATTTGCAGTTATCCTCACGTAATCATTCATCATCTTCTACCCAACTAGAGATTTTTGTTGTTTTTAGGATTTTAAACTTTGTTGTATATTTATATAAACCATAATTTGTATCTTTCCAGCCTCCAAAAAATATTCAAACACAGTTTCCTTTTATAGATGAAAAATTTAAACTGGAGTGGGAATGTAAAGGGTGTTTTTTATTTTGTGTTAACCTTGTTACTACTGACATAGTAAATCTTTCTACTGTTGATCCTTACCTGTTTTTTTAGGATAAGGTTGCTTAAAAAGTGTGAAATAGATACAATATATTACTCTTTATCTTTTGACATCCTCTTCTGATTTTTTTTTCCCCCACCAGGATGAAAGGAATATTGAAAATGGCTTCTCTGGTGTCAGGGTGAAACAGGAACAAGATAATGAGGTTAAAATGTAATTTAATGTTTTATGTATACATTTAAGGAGCTTAATTAAAGTGGATAATATTTACAAGTTGTCTGCTCCACATACACCTTTTATCTCAATTTGATGTGTACATTAGGTTTATTGTCCTAATGCAAGTGCACGATATCCTGCTATGGCCCATTACTCTGTCTTCTCAGACTTCAAGACATTTTGACAGCTGCATTCAGTGGTAAAAAAAATAACACTGGAACTCACTTCATGAGTAATTTATTTTTTTAACTATTGTAATATTTGTTCATTGTAGCACTTGAGAACCATACATTCTTACTGTCACTGAAAATGATGTATTGTACAGTTTGTTTCTCATTTTCTAGAATGATGCTTTGCTGACCTTGTTCTATGAATTAGGTTATGCATGATTTTAATATACTGCCCTAGTGTTTGCATGTTTTTACGAGGGTGCTTCAAATGAAAACCTTAAATTTGTTTGCTATAGAAATTCGAAACACTGTGTCATTGTCATCTAAGTTGGCAGTATTGTTGCTAAGGACATATAGAGTATCCTGCAGGTGGCATAGTGGTGCAGACAAACCACATGACATCACAGTAGTAGTTTAATGGCCACCCCACTAGTGACAAGCACCAGAGAGGAGCAGCGTTCTGTTACTTATTTTTTTCTAGCAGCGAAGGAGTGAAACCTATAGAAATAGTGATAAAGACATGCAGAAGAATCAAGACATAGACAAGTATTGGGAAACTTTGACACCCTAGTGGTTAGGCTAATGAACCATTAACCAAGCAAAGCAAGATTAACATTTTACATGAGAACATAATTTTGTTACAGCATGGAAACAGAATGATGCAACTAGAGCTATGAAGGAGGGTTAAAATGATAAAAGCATCTGTGACCAGTAATCAAGTTCTCTGAATTGTAATATCAGATAGATTGAATATTTTTGTTGAAGCAAGTGAATGGAAGCTTGGAAAGTTTGCAAATTAGGAGAAATTTTTTTCTACAAGACCATAAATACATTGCTGTATTGAACTATGAAACCCAGAGCAGTGTTAGGCCACATTTATCATCCTACATGTTACAGTATCGTACTGTTGCTGTCATGTTACAGATGAAGTTATTAGAGTACTGAGAGCTAACACTACACAAGGGCAGAGATTGAGCTAACCACTATCGCAGATCATCAAGAACATGTTACTTTGTGGCAGCCATTGAATAGCAACGGCCACAAGAACAGCTATGCTATGGACCCCCGAGGGATAGCAAAAGAGAGGTTGACCAAAAACAACTTGGCGGAGAACTGTGGAAGCTGAGATACAAAGAATGAACCACAGTTGGGGCACTGTACGAAGGATGGCCGCCAACCGAGCAAAGTGGAATCAGTTTGTTGCTGCCCTACAAGACGCCACCAGGCATGATGGCCGCTGACTTCTTTGACGGTTGGTGGTTATGGATCAAAGAAGAAGAAGAAGACAAGAACATGACATTGCTATAATGGTTTTGTCACATGCTGTGATCAGTACATACATCTTACCCAACATGGTGTACAATGTTATGCATAAGAACCTTATGACTTTAATAAACATAAAATTTGCACTAGCTAACACCTTCATTGAATGCATTCGCATTAATTGAAGTACATAAATATTCACACTTACCAGTACACTTTCACTTCCATTAATAAATTAAAATGAATAAATAATTTTTAAAAGGTGTACCAAGAAAAAAGCACAGTTAGTTTGAAAGACAAACATTTTCAGTACTAAACCACAAAGCAAATTGATAAATATGGTATTTTTTTATATTTTTTTCTGTCTTTTTACAATTTGTAATTATTGCATGTCTCAGTCATTATTTTTTTGTTGTTGTTAGGCAGAGACATGCTAAAAAAAATTATAAGGGAAGATAGATATAATGTTATTGTGTGCGCATTTCAGTGAACTCAATTTTTAAAGTGTTCCCTAAATCCCAAATAAATATGCCTATTTCTGATTTTGTTGTTAAACCTGTGTATGTTATGATGCCATAATTCTTTGCTTGTGAGGCTGCTAAGAATGTGAATTAAGGTGTCATATATAGAAGTAATATTTAATACTGCAATGATATCACTTCTACAAATGAAGCATTCATTATGTGACTTCAGATTTATGATTATGAACCCACCACGTCTCTGAGAGTATGTCTGCTTATAACATGACAGCTACTTGTATGTCACTGAATTATTTCATAAACAAATCACAACTTTCACCACATTTTTATGTACCCATATCACTAAATAATTCTCATTTTATTTTTTTCCTGCCAGAACCATAATGGTCATAACTACACTGAAGACTGGGATACTCATGATCAGAGCAGTGACATCATAGATACAAAAACCCCAAGAATTAAGAAAGTAGAACAACCTGGCTTATATAAAGATAAAGGTAATGAAATGGTCAACTTTGAAGCAGTTGTTCAGCACTAATTTTATCAGTGCCTCAGTTACACTGATCGGTAGTTCCTAATTTTAGCTTGTTGAATAGATGATATCTCAATCTGTTGTGGCCAGTGCAGAGTCTGAAGATTACCACTTGTTCTCTTCTGTTGAGCAGGCAGTATGCATCATTTTGTGTGTGACCTGGATGTTCTAGATTCCATTTGTTTCTGTATCTGAAAAAACAGTGAAGTGGGATCCATTGGATCACAACACTTTTGAATCGTTGACATAGTTTGTAAAGCACTATTCTGTGGTCATCCAGGGTCTGTATTATTGTGTCTTTTCAACGTTAATACATATAATAATAATAATAAATTCTTTAAGCACCAAACACGGCGCATAAGGCAGAAACCAGTGCTCTCCAGGTTGTTCGTTGTGACGCCACTCCTCTTAGCTCTTGCACATTATTTAGGCCCAACGTTCTTCCTTCTCTTATTATTGTTCTTCTGAGTGTTTCTTTTGGTCTTCCTTTTTTCCTCTTACCCTCAGGAACCCAAGTGAGCGCCTGTAGTGGTATTCTGTTGTTTTGCATTCGTAGGACATGACCGATATATGACCATCGTCTTTTCCTTATATAGTCGGAGACATATTTCTGCCTAGAGTCTTCTCTTATTTGTCGATTAGTCTTGAATTCTTTCCAACTGATGTTCATGAGTTTTCTAAGACATTTGTTCTCGAATGTATTCAGCTTGTTCTCCAATGATTTTTGTTATTTTCCAACTCTCACAGCCGTATGTTAACACTGAGATAACATTTGAATTAAACAGACGAAGCTTGGTATGTATATTCAATGATCGTAATTTCCAAATGTTAGATAATCTATTGAAGGCGCTAGCTGCCAAAGCAATTCTAGTATGGATTTCTCTTGTTGTGTCACCATCCTGAGTCATTTTACTGCCTAAATAATTGAAACTTTCTGTAAAAAAAGACAAGGATCTGAAAGAATCAAATAGTTACAGACCAATAAGCATACTAAGCTGTGTAGGAAAACTGATGAAGCACTTGATTAATACCAGACTGATGTGGCACTTTGAAAACAAACACCTATTACCCCTCAACAAGCAGGATTCAGACAACACAGATCCACTGAAGATTAGATCACAAATATAGCTCAAGAATTTGAAGATGTCTTCCAAGAGAAAAAAAAAACACACGCTAGTGGTTTGGGTAGATTTAGAAAAAGCTTTTGATAAAGTTTGGAAAGAGGGATTGAAAGTCAAACTGGACAGAAGTGATGTGTGGGGAATGTACAAATGCATTGGCCACTACCTTGAGAATAGAACTGCTAGAGTACAGCTACAAGGACTTCTTTTGTTGTTTTACTTTTGTTTACTATTTCCTTATTTAGTCTGTCATATTCTTTGTTGTCTTGCTTCTTCTTCCTGCTTGCATGTATCAGTTTTAAAATTTCATTTGTCATCCACTTCTTCTTTGCAGTCCTATTTACTTGTTACAATTTCTTTTGATGTATTGATTCCTTTAGCATTTTCTTCTGTTCATCTATACTCTGTATTTCTTCTATTGCATTGTACCTATTCTGTATTGTAATGTTGTATATTTCACCTATTTCCTTATTTGATTTAATTAAGGCTAAGTTTAAATTGATGTTGTTTTAAGCTCACTTTACTTTCTTCAATTTTATTCTACGTTTTATTATTCCTGGTACCTGGTCACTGTTGAAGTCTGCTCCTGGCCTAGTTTTCACAGATTTCAAACTGTTTCTAAATCTCCTGTATATTAGTATGTAGTCAATCTGATTATGAGCATTGTTCCTTGGATTGTTTTCACATCCAGAGGCATCTAAGATGCTGTTTAAACCAGGTGTTTCTTACTATCATATCATGCATTCTTGCCCACTCTATCAGTTTGTCATCTCTCTCTAATTTCTTTTTGCCAGGCCATAACCATGAGTCACATCATCAACTTTTTCATTTCCAACTTTTGCATTGAAGTCTCCAAGTATAACTGTTGTCTCATGAGATTTACACCAAGTCATTGCTACATCAAGTTCATTGTAAAATGTGTGTTACAACTGGGATTTGAGGATATCGCTGTGGGCAGTAATGTCTTAGAACATAAAATGGCATCAATGTATCGTGCTGATAATGCGTGGTGAATGTCGTGGGCTGCGCAGATGATACAGACAGTTCAAATACGAATGCAGAATGCAGAAGTGGATGGGTCCACATAAAATGACAGTTTATTGACGTGTAAACAGTTCAGTGCATAGGCATCATAATTAGATACATACATATTGAAGATAAGCTCTCCTACAGTCTCGTCTAATACATTCATGTCTAGCCGCTGTACTAGAAGTGCCTATGAAGGTTATCACTCAAGTAATGGGGACGAGATCAATGAAGATGCTAAACATCATATGTAGAATGCTTCTCTACAAAATCAGCGGATCTCTTCCATAGTCCAGAATCTTCTTACAATAAGCGGCGGCCTCCGAAGTTACACAAAATGCCACAGAAAAATACTTATTCCTCAACCATATTGGGAGCTATAAAATGAACGTCCTTCTTCGACGAATACAATTGACAAAAGGCCGAGAAATGACCGTTTGCATAAATTAGGTGCAGAATGGATTACGTCATAAACTCCTAGTGACGTATTACATATTATGCATTCAATGTAAGTCAAAAACCGCGCAAGTACATGATGAGCCACAGATAGACACATTACCACGAAGATTAACTGCTAATAGACTAAGTGTGGTCATCATGCAAAAATACATCAATAAACTTCTTTAACAATTACTCCAGGCGAATGGGGAAAAAAAAATTCATTTGATTTTTTTATCATTAAAAAGTAGATGAAAAATCTCAATTAGTAACTAACGTTAATCGCGAAAAAAACTAAGCAGCGGCTAAATATGATTACATAAATATGTTGTAGTTGTCCGTAAGTCAAAATTAAGTACATATGTATCAAGAGAACTAAGGTTATACAGTAAAAGAACGTCTTCAACGTCAGTAAAAAATAGAACATCGTATTATAATAAGTTATAAGCAATCAAGTAAAGCATGTATGAGAATTGTTAAACATAATATTCCCTAACCATAAGGCCTAATTCAAATAATTACTATGTAATAATAGTCAATGAATGTAGTGTGTATATCTAAGTACCATGCAACATGAGGTGTAAAATATAAGATGTGAATTGTAAAATAATGTAATGTTAACAATTAGAAATTATTAAGTCAATATACATTGCAGGCATGTGTTAAAAGAGAGAACAGAAAGAAACAAAGAAAATAAATTTTGAAAGAACAGTTGCAGGAAAGAAATAGGGAAGTAACTATTAAAAGTACATGAGCAAGAAAATTTCTTCTTCTTCTCGTTCGCTGTTGTTTAGTAATGTCTACACAAGAAGTCCGGTTCTCTGGATGAATGTTGCTGTGGTTGAAAGTTCTTCAAGACTCCCAAACAGCTTTATGTGGATGTGCGTCTCTGTGGGCCAATGTTCAGTTTGCAATTGACTAAGCATGTGGCAGTCTTGCAGGATGTGTTCGGCTGTCTGTGCTGCCTGTCCACTGTACTTAGGGGTGATGGGACCAATCTCAGTCTGTATAAGTGACTGTTCAGTCTGTTATGTCCTGTTCTAATATGGAACAGGATCACCTGTTTTGCTGTATCAAGATAGTGATAGTTGTCTCTTTGTTGGTCAATTTTCCTGATAGCCTTGATAAGGGTCTTCTTTTTGTTGTGTAGACATATTAAACCAAGGCGGGTTGCATGGTACCATGGTTGCTGGTGCGACTCCTGGCCTGGTACCTCTGACTTCAGCACCTGTTTCTTAAGGCAGAGTGTGCTCATGCCTCCCCCTCTGGCTGGGGAATTTGACTTTGCCTTTACCTTGTTTGCTGTCCCATCTTGCCTCCTGCTGGGGTTAATACCCAACCTTCGGCAAGATTACTGGTTATAACGGTGTCCACCACGAGTAGGTGAGGTAGACTTGGGCAGGAGAGGCTAAGAGACATGTTGAGTCTTGTATTGCGCATCACTGCCCCATTTGGACCCCCAGCAAGAAAATAAAACATGAGTTATGTACCTTAACCTGCAATGTAAAGTATTTGCAACTGAGATTAAGTAATTATATGACAAGGAGCATAATTAATCTATTTCAATGATAATAGTAAACTCAAGTAATGAACTAGTTAATTATAGTTCGAAGCATAAAGTATTAAAATCATTAACAATATATCATAGGTCCATAAGATATCATACTGTAGGAACATCCGTATCCAAGAAATTCCACATCAACATGTGTGCACCGTTAAGTCATGACTAATAAGCAGTAACTGTTTCTTGAAATAATGTATATATAGACACCGAAATACAAAGTGAAACAAGTTCTAGTTCAACTCGATGTACTCCTGGCAAGCAATATGAGTACATGGAAGGTGTACATTTCTGATATATGGCAGATCAACGAAAGCTTGATCAGCGAATGCAGGTAGATCTCATCAAATTAGTAGACGAACCATTCACTGAGCGAAAAAACTTATGTCCATCAGTGTAAAGAGCATGCACTATTGTAAGTTTTAAACGTAACGAAAGTCCTGTATGACTTTCCATAAGCTGTGATGAATCATTCAATTGATCTGCTACAAGAGGATAGTCAAACTTCAGGTACAGATGGAGGACATCTTGACAAGGAATCAGCGACAACATTAGCTGATCCAGGTATAGATTTGATGCTAAAGTTAAACAGTTGAAGCAAAATTGAAAAACGAGCTAATTTGTGGTTTCAATGATCAGCTCGTTTCAGCGCTGCAACGGATTTTTTGATCTGTTCGGATAATGAAGGGTGCTCCCAGTAAATACCTCTCCAGTTTCTGGATTGCCCAAACGACATCAAGCAGCTCTCTCTCAACCACTGAATATTTCTTTTCCGTCTCTGACAGTTTGCGAGAGATGTCCAATGTAGGATGCAGAACATTATTGAAGTCTTGCAGCAAACAAGCTCCTAAGCCAAGATTACTAGAATCTGTGAGGAGTATATACATTCGTTTTATATCAGGCAACCTCAAAATAGGAGGTGATGAAAATATGGGTATAATGTGATTAAAATTGACCTGGCATTTTTCAGAACAGTGCACTTTGCTTGGTAAACCCTTACGTAACAAAGAAAAGGTTAGGTCACTAGTAATAGTACAGAGAATTAAATATGTGGGATCTAACCCATGACTCGCATCATCAGCATGAAATGGTGTGCTGGGCGAAAGCAATACATTAGTGAATAAAAGATCACGACAATGATAGGGACGTGAATGTCTAGTGACTGATATAGAAGATAACGCATGCTGTGTTAGCTGAGCATGAGGATAATAAGTAAAACAACTAATGTTCAGCAATGGTGTAACATATTTACCAAAGGGAAAGAAAGACATCATTCCAAAGTGTAAAGGACATAAAAAATGAAGTGTACCAGATAAGCCCAAAAAAATGAGTCAGGTAGGAGCATATGAAGAAGAGGAAGAAGGAATGATGACTGGAATTGCTGAGTCATCATAGAATAAGACATGAAAGATACAGGCATATCAGTGGTAAAATGATCCATCACTGCCACATGACTAGTGTCATGAGCAAAAGAAATGGTACTGACAACTAAAATGACCAAAATTAGTCTTTGAAGAAAATGAGTGCAATTAGCAGCAAAGAAATGTCCAATAACAAGGTAGCATGTCATGATAGATGATATAACTAAACCAGTGACGAGAAGCCACAATGAACAGAAAAAATTCATAGGCAAAGTTGTAGTAGCGATAGATGTGGAATTATTTATTTGTACATCATAAGATGCAGGCACAACATTGTCAATTTGAGTGACAATTGCTGTACATGTAGAGTTAATGTCCTCACCTACAGAAATATCATACATGATATCACTGTGATCATCATCATGATGAGTAACCTCATCATTGTCCAAAATGGTACAGAGACCAAAACTGGAGTACATCGTGCAACATGTATGTAAATTACTGGCAGGTGAATGAGCTATAGAAATACCCATGTTAGCAGTGAACCTGTGTCACCATATAAAGTATAAGTCATGAATATGGACTCGACATTAATATTGAGAAAACTAAAACTATGATAATTAGCAAAACAGACGATAAACCCACATTAAAGATAAGCGTAAATGGGAAAATCCTGGAACAAGTCAAGAGCTACGTATATCTTGGTCATATAATAACAGAAGATGGCAGATGTGGAACAGAAATCAAGAAGAGAATAGGAATGGCAAAAGCTACATTCAACAACATGAAACATATACTGACATCCAAACAGTTATCTCATAAATTAAAACTGAGAATCATAAAGTGTTATATATATTCTGCATTTCTGTATGGTGCAGAAACATGGACGATGAATAAGCATTTGGAAGAAAGAATTGAGGCTCTTGAAATGTGGATATATAGAAGAATGGGGCGTATCTCATGGAAAGAGATGAAAACAAATAAGGAGGTCCTAGAAAATCTAGGTATGAAAAGAGAACTAATGAGAGAGGTCAAAGTTCGGCAGCTAAAATACTTTGGCCACATAAAAAGGCATAACACCTTGCAGAAGACCATAACAGAAGGGAGAGTTGAAGGTAAACGTGCAAGGGGAAGACAGCGCTATAAGTGGGAAGATAACATCAAGAGATGGACGGGAAAGAGTCTATCAGAGTGTACCACCAAGACAAGAGACAGAAGACGTTGGAGATCCATTACAGCCAACCTCCGTTGTGGAGATGGCAACTGATGATGATGATGTGTCACCATTCCCACTGTTAAATCTCTTCTTGTGAGCATTCCTAGCTCCAATGGATTCCACCAACTGTCAAAACAGCAACTGGATTTTTCAACATACATACTCTAACTCTTCCTGAAAAAAAATTGGTATGAATATCAACAATGGCGGTAGGATAAAACTCAATTGTGCCGCCGAAAGTAATGCATTTCCCAAAACTTCATGTAGAGCACGAAGGGTGAACCAGCGACTATCTGATTCCTACAGTTGTTGGCCCTGAGTCCCTGAGTACAGATATTTGGGTACCATTCATGAATCCCCTGTGAAATACCAACCTACCTGTGCCATCGTGAGCAGATCGGCTGACGGCAAGTAATGGATGTCCGCACTTCAGCACTGTAATACTGTCTTTCTGAAATAGAGTAAGACATTCCTGGCAAGAAGAAGCAATATCGAAATCAAATGCGCTACATGCAGATGATTGAGCTTGTGCGCCAATTCCTGATTAATTATTGGTGCATTACCGGTAAGTGCCGCCCTTGCATTATGTTCAGACCTCACCATGGCACGTGAACGAGATCGATGCCTCTAGCGGTAATAAGAATTAACCTGATTTCCAAAGCTTTGTGAATTATTCCTATTTTGGTAAGATTGATTATTGAAATTATTATTATTCCAATTGTTTTAATTAGGAAAAAAATTATTTTGTCTTTTCCAAGTGGAATTCTGTTGGAAATTATTACCTTTATTTTTAAATTTAGGCGACTGATTACGACATTGTTGTCTCCCTCTATTGAAGTTATAATTTCTGTTATGGTTGTTATTATTATACCTTCTTGGCATAAAATTCTTATCCAAGCTATGAGACCTGGGTCTATCATTGTTCCAAATTGCAGCTGAGGCAACTGGTAATGAATCCTTAATGAGGCTATTGCTAATACAAGCAACAGGATGTGCCACACAATATTGTTTTGCAATTTCTTCTAATGAAGATAGATTCATAGGTTTGTATTCATGCAAAAACGACCAAAATGGTTTGCTTACTGATGATAACACTTCATCCCTTAATAATAGATCCATAAGACTTTCATGTCTTCTCAATTCCTGAGAGCTGAATACATCTGTTGAAAGTAAGTCATAAGGCAGAGATGAATTCTGAGAAGTCCTTCCCAGTTTCATGAATCATAGTCTTAAATTTCATCCAATATCCCTCTTCATCAAGTTGATAGCGTGTTAATAATAATGATCTAGAAGCACATAGTTGTTTCTAATAGTCTCATCCATTGTGTTTTTAGCAGATAAAGTCTCTCCTGTAAAAATATCCATAAGCCTAACACACCATAGTGACTTGTCCAACTTATGTCCTTCACATACACTTTCATAGCACGAAAGGAATCATGAAATGTCATCAAAACTTGGGTTGAATATAGGTAATTTAAATCTATCATTACGGTTATGTTTACCTGAGGAATTGGGAGTATTTGAATTACTATTATTTTTATTTTGACCCCTCAATTTTAATTCCTCTAAATGAAGAAGCATCATTTCCTTTTCATGTGCTAATGTTAAGACTTTCTCCTCCTCCATCTCTCTATCAAATTGCATTTTTTCTCCTCTGCAATTAGTCTCTTCTCCTGTAATTCCCTATCATGCTGCATTTTCTTCTCCTCTGCAACAAGTCTCTTTTCGTCCAACGACATCATGTTCTCCTCTAATTCTCTTCTCTTCTCATCTTTAGCTTTTTGTTCATCTAATTCTTGTTTTGCCTTAGCTAACTCAGTCATTGCAAATTCCTTCAAAACCTCACCTTTATAACCAAAAGCTTTGCCCTGCTCGACAAAAAAATCAAGTGTAGCCATTTTAACTAACACAGTTACTTACTCAGCCAACAATTAATGGCTAGTTGCTTTACAATCTTATTTTGTAAGCAATGAATGTTGCTATATATATTTATTTATTATTGCAATAATCACAATGCAAATTAAATTATTATTGTGTTATGGAGAAAAGAAATAGTGCAAGTGAACAAAGAAATGAATATTTGAAATAATATCACACGACAAGACCAATGACGAACAGAAAAACGTTAGCAGTAAACAACTAAGAATCTAATAGTGAAATAAAGCATGAAACTGTAAATAGGTCAAACTACTGCTAAAAATAGAGACACCGGACAGGACCCAAAAGAAGTATAAAAAGCTGATTTGTAAAAAAAAAAAAAAAAACGAAAGGTAGATTAGAACTACAAGCACGAACTAACCGTTACGAAACCAGGAAAAATGGACATGGAATACAAGGCATTACAGCAATAAGACAAAACGTCACAGCTAACATAAACTATTGAACAGATCAAGTAGCAGACAGAATACTTCAACGAGTTTACTCGAGTCAAAACTTCTGCTCAATTAAAATCTACAATACGAAACTCCTATAGACACATTCGATGTGCGGTCATTTGAAAAAAATAACATGTTGTCACTAGCATCGAATCAACCACCCAACCTCCCACGAAAAAGAAGAAAAACCACAGAACATGAATGTATACATAAAGAAATAAAGAGAATGTATTACGAAGGGTCTAACAATTAGAACCCCCATCTAAAAAAAAAATTCACATTAACAGGTCACTTGTCTTTAACAGCTGTCAATCCTTCCAGATGCTAGCAACATGCTGGATTCCTTGCTGCCTTGAAAACGCCGTCCAACACAGCCTTTTATCGTTTGATAGTGCAGTAAACAACAGCCACGAACATCTGTTGAGCCGGACAAAAGACTTGAAAGCCGACATCTGGTAGCAGACTTGATTACATACGAAAAAGGGAAACATCTTGAAAAGTTGACGTTTGGAACTTGGAGCCAGCTGACATGCGCTCTCGACCTCAAATTATGTAAATGAGGGCCAACGGTGATAAGTTCATACAGAGTCCTCCAAAAAAACTTTTCAAACACAGTTCTTTAAGTTGAAATCCCCACTACTGGAACACCAAGTTTTCTCTGTTACAATTGGGATTTGAGGATATCGCTGTGTGCAGTAATTTCTTAGAACATATAATGGCATCAATGTATCGTGCTGATTATGCGTGGTGAATGTCGTGGGGTGTGCAGATGATACAGACAGTTCATATACGAATGCAGACGTGGATGGGTCCATATAAAATGACAGTTTATTGACGTGGAAACAGTTCCGTGCATAGGCATCATAATTAGATACATACATATTGAAGATAAGCTCTCCTACAGTCTCGTCTAATACATTCATGTTTAGCCGCTGTACTAGAAGTGCCTATGAAGGTTATCACTCAAGTAATGGGGACTAGATCAATGAAGATGCTAAACATCATATGTAGAATGCTTCTCTACAAAATCAGCGGATCTCTTCCATAGTCTGGAATCTTCTTACAATAAGCGGCGGCCTCCGAAGTTAAACAAAATGCCACAGAAAAATACGTATTCCTCAACCATATTGGGAGCTATAAAATGAACGTCCTTCTTCGACGAAAACAATTGACGAAAGGCCTAGAAACGACCGTTTGCATAAATTAGGTGCAGAACGGATTACGTCATAAATTCCTAGTGACGTATTAAATATTATGCATTCAATATAAGTCAAAAACCGTGCAAGTACATGATGAGCCACAGATAGACACATTACCGCGAAGATTAACTGCTAATAGACTAAGTGTGGTCATCATGCAAAAATACATCAATAAACTTCTTTAACAATGTGTCAGGTTCTTCTTCTGTGCAATCTGCTGTTGGGACATATATTTGTATCAGAGTGATACCAATTGGTCTGCCAGTCAGTTGAACTAACAGGCCTCGATCTGATATTGCCCAAAATCCCTTTACCGTTCTTGCTCTTTCTGCATCTAATATTGTGCCTACTCCTCTGTCATGTGTTATGTTGTAGTTGTCAAAATATATTTCATCTGTTTCGGTATATCACATTTAACATAGCCCTAATACATTTACTTTCATCCTTTCAATTCCATCTTGATCTTACCTAATTTTCCATTTTGCATTAGTGTCCTGACATTCCACGCTGCTATGATTAATTATCCTTCATTCTAAATTTACTAACTGTAGCTTGATGACAATTGGTTAGCATATGATGCTCCCAACTGGACGAGGTGATTCCTCTGAAATCCCCTTTAATGTTGTTGTCTTTTACAAGGAAATTGTTTTGATTCATCATTATACAAGAGATACTATGACGTTAGTTTCCTGTTGCTGTCAGTCGTTTGTGTACAGTTGTCTCCACTAGCCTTTGACTAAAAAGTTAAACCCACATGACAGTGGGGAGGGAAGAGGTTAAACCACCTCCATTTCGCTGGTTGTCACATTATAAAGCTTCAGATGTGATTTAATACAGACAGCTGTCCCTCACAACTATCCCTCCTCACCCTCAGAGACAACCACCTGTTTTGGTTCATGGCTAATTATTCAGTATTCACAGCTAACCTTTATATCTAGAGGCCATTCAACCATCCACCACCCAGTTAATGTGCCTGGTAGAAGGACAGGTTCCTTCCCCACGTCACAATAATCACTGATATGAAATCAACCACAGTTACGGCTTACTAGAATGCAAAATAACTATTAGTTAACACTAGACAAATAATATTAATAATAAGTGCACACTTGTATACAGCGAGATTTGAACTAGAATTCCTCTAATAATATCACTTAGTACGTTAGCACATGTCACACAATTGAAAGTATCGATGATACTTACTTACTTACTTAGTCGTTCCCCTTCTACCGTGAGGTGTAGAGGTTTGGAAGAGAGAGCGCCAGACTATTCTATCAGCTGTCTTCTTCCTGGCCTGGTTCCATTCTAGTCCTCGGTCCTTCAAAGATTGTCTAATGTTGTTCTTCCAGTGGACTCTGGGTCGTCCTGGAAATCTGGATCCCTGGCTCTTTGTTTCCCATGCTTGTCGTGGTAGCCGATCTTCTCCCATTCTGCAGACATGGCCAAACCATCTTAGTTGGGACTGTTCTATTTGGGTCTGCAGCGGGTGGGATTTTAGGCCTTGACGTATCGTCTGGTTGCGGACCATGTCTCTTCTTGTTACTTCAACCACCTTCCTCAGATACCTCATTTCTGAGGTTTGGATCTGGCTTTTGTGGGTTGTAGTCATTGCCCATGACTCGCATCCATATGTCAAGACTGGGACATAGGTGGAGCGGTGTACAGCCATCTTCGTTTTCTTACCAACCTCTTTCTTGCTGAGGAATCATCGATTTATGGCCTGATAAAGTCTCCCAGCCGCTGCTTTTCGAGTGGCCAACTCTTCTTTGATGCCCCCCTTTTGGTCTATAATAGCTCCGAGATATTTAAAGTGGTGGACCTGCTCCAGGACCTGTTTTCCCAACTTAATCTGATGTTTTCTTTCTTCTCGTGATATCACGATGGATTTTGTTTTAGAGCTGCTTATGACCATCCCTCTCTTCTCCAGCTCTTCATTCCAGACTTGTAGGTTGGATTGGAGATGTGTCTCTGATTTAGCAATCAGGACAACATCATCAGCAAATGCTAGCTCTGAAATACAGACCTGTCTCATCTTCCAGTACCCCACTGAATTCTTTCTTGTTCTCTCCTTACATGCATTGATGACATCGATGATATATATACGTGAAAAACACTATTAAATCTTATCTATACCATATCATAGACACGTCAAATGTCTGGCAAGCTATGTCCACCTCTCTCTAAGGAACGAATCAGATGTCTTATGCCCAGCTTGGATGACATGAGATACTCTTTGCCATATGTTTAGTTGCTCATAGCAAAGATTATCTTCCTAATCATGCACACCTTTCCCACTTACTAGTGACAGCATTTCCATGTTATCTGTTAACTAAGTCACATGTTTCACTGTTTCCTTCTCAACCAAGATATATTCCACGTGTGTCAAACAGCGCCAAGATCACTATAAATTAGGGTCATTTCTGCTTTCATCTCCTGCATGTCACAAGTTTATCATCCTCAGAGATGGCAAATGTCGAATTCCTTTAGATTGTTAAATAATGCCAACATGAACACAAATAAACACTGTAGACTAGATCAACAATTTATTACTTGTGTAACATTAAATCCTTCTGCCCAAACCATCACACTAAGAAGAGAGATGCCTCTGTAGTTATTGTAATCACTTCTGTCTTCTTTATTGTTATACAGTGTTACAATCGTCGCTTCTCACATGAGGGATAGTTGTCTCTTCTGGTAGATCCAAAGGAACATCAGTAGCCAATACAGTTTAGTACCAGCCACATCACACTGAATGCAGCAGAGCATTTAACCTTTGCCCTTAAACGTTTTTAGATTGAGCAGTTAAAGACTTCTGCCATTTAAAAAAAAAAAAACAAGAAAAAAAAAGCATTTCATCATAATTTGAATCTAGTAAGAAATGTTTGCTTGTAAAGCTGCTTTGTTTCTTTATTATTATTTTAAAATAATTTTCTTGTTTGCAAGAAATCTTGACATGCTCCCCATAACTAAATTTAATTTGAATTTTCTAAAAATATACCATATTATGTCTACTCATGACATCCAGCAAAATGAATCTGTGCAGACATTAATGTAAACATTTCTTTTTTACATTGTGCACATAATAGAAAAACTATTTATTTTACTAATGGATATTGAAGATATAGAATGAAATGTAATGCTGCCGTAATGACTTATTATCCTCAGTTTTAAATTTGGATTCAGCTATAATAATAATAGTTGCCCATCGCAAGCAAAGATGGCGACAGCTTCAGACTTGAGTTGTGACACATCTGTGCCGTACTCTCATGTGACTAATTAATCCAATTTTGGCCCTACATGCCCTGCCACATACGGGGCACACATGGTTAGAGTCGATAGTAGTGTTGCTGTGCATTCTGGCCTTTCTTGCAGCACGCTTGCCTTCTGCCTTATCAGCTAAATTCTGTGCTGCAATGCGAGCACCTTGAGTAATGTTTGTCCGCCAGGCACAACGATCCTGTGCGATAGTCTCCCAGGAGGAGACATCAATTTTGAAGCTGCTCAACGATGCTTTCAGTGTGTCTTTGAAGCGTTTCTTTTGTCCCCCTGCTGTTCACTTACCCGTGGAGAGTTCGCTGTACATCAACTGCTTTGGGATGCGTTTTTCGGGCATGCGAACAACATGTCCGGCCCATCTAGTTTGGGTCCTCTGCAGCAATGTGTAGATGCTTGAGATATGTGCTCTGTTGAGGACCTCAGAATTAGATACTCTATCATGCCACTTGATCCTGAGGATCCTGCGAAGACAGCTCATGTGGAAATGATTAAGCTTCTTGGCTTGTCTGCTATACACTGTCCATGTTTCACAGGCATACATGAGGGTAGTGAGTACTATTGCATGATATACTTTTATCTTGGTGGCTGCACCAATTCCTTGTCGATCCCAGACATTTACTCTTAGTCTTCCGAAAGCTGCACTTGCCTTTGCAATTCTGTTGTTGACCTCGGAGTCTTTTATAGAGCTACACAATTTAAGAGATCTAATAAATGACAGCTTAGTTATTTATTGCTATCTAAATCCCATATAATTTCAGATGTGCCATACCAAGCCCAGGGCATCAACATCAAGGAAAGACTGTGGAAGAATGATTATACCAGTTTTGCTTTGTTGACAAAAGACAATTATGATGAGTGTGGAACAAGTGGAAGTGATGTAGCTGTGCATCCCATTACTAGTCATGACAGATCAGCAATCATTGGTGAGACCCAGAATGATTTTAAGGTCGCAATTCAAAATGAAAGTGGGTCAGATGACATTAGAAAGAAAAGTGGTGACCTTGATGGGGTTGATATGAGTCGTGAATTTGTTAACGACATGCAGAGTAAAGAGATACAGAACCTTTATGAACATGATGTTTCTGGTGTGATGCTAACACAATATTCTACTCCGATAAAACTAAAAAGAATACATACTGGAGATAAGCCTTACAAGTGTGATGTTTGTGGAATAGATTTTCCATGGTCTTTTGGTCTGACACAACACAGAAGAAAACATACTGGAGAGATGCCTTACAAGTGTGATGTTTGTGGAGCAGGGTTTACTCAGTCTGCTAATCTGATACAACACAAAAGAATACATACTGAAGAGAAGCCTTATAATTGTGATGTTTGTGGAGTACAGTTTACATGGTCTTCTAGCCTGAAGGAACACAAAAGAATACACACTGAAGAGAAGCCTTACAAGTGTGATGTTTGTGGATTAGGGTTTACTAAGTCTTTTGGTCTGAAACAACACAGAAGAATACATACTGGAGAGAAGCCTTACAAATGTGATGTTTGTGGAGTAGGGTTTACTCAGTCTGATTGTCTGATACAACACAAAAGAATACATACTGGAGAAAAGCCTTACAAGTGTGATGTTTGTGGAGTAGGGTTTACTCAGTCTTCTAATCTTATACAACACAAAAGAATACATACTGGAGAGAAGCCTTACAAGTGTGATGTTTGTGGAGTACAGTTTACATGGTCTTCTAACCTGAAGGAACACAAAAGAATACATACTGGAGAGAAGCCTTACAAGTGTGATGTTTGTGGAGTAGGGTTTACTCAGTCTTATAGTCTGAAACAACACAAAAGAATACATACTGGAGAGAAGCCTTACAAGTGTGATGTTTGTGGAATAGATTTTACATGGTCTTCTGGTCTGAAACAACACAGAAGAATACATACTGGAGAGAAGCCTTACAAGTGCGATGTTTGTGGAGTACAGTTTCGGTGGTCTTCTAACATGAAAGAACACAAAAAAATACATACTGGAGAGAAGCCTTACAAGTGTGATGTTTGTGGAATAGATTTTGCATGGTCTTTTGGTCTGACACAACACAGAAGAAAACATACTGGAGAGATGCCTTACAAGTGTGATGTTTGTGGAGCAGGGTTTACTCAGTCTGCTAATCTGATACAACACAAAAGAATACATACTGGAGAGAAGCCTTACAATTGTGATGTTTGTGGAGTACAGTTCACATGGTCTTCTAACCTGAAGGAACACAAAAGAATACACACTGGAGAGAAGCCTTACAAGTGTGATGTTTGTGGAGTAGGGTTTACTCAGTCTTCTGGTCTGAAACATCACGGAAGAACACATACTGGAGTGAAGCCTTACAAGTGTGATGTTTGTGAGTAGGGTTTACTCAGTCTGTTGGTCTGATACAACACAAAAGAATACATACTGGAGAGAAGCCTTACAAGTGTGATGTTTGTGGAATACAGTTTACATGGTCTTCTAACCTGAAGGAACACAAAAGAATACATACTGGAGAGAAGCTTTACAAGTGTGATGTTTGTGGAGTAGGATTTACTCAGTCTTCTGGTCTGAAACAACACAGAAGAACACATAGTGGAGAGACGCCTTACAAGTGTGATGTTTGTGGAGTAGGGTTTACTCAGTCTGTTGATCTGATACAACACAAAAGAATACATACTGGAGAGAAGCCTTACAAGTGTGATGTTTGTGGCGTACAGTTTACATGTGTTGCAGACTTTCAGGCTTCAATAATGGGGCTGATATTATAATTCAATTCATGTATTTAAAATTCATCTGTCCTGTCTACATGTAGTATCTTCCTGCTGCAACTTTGTGTTTATCTATGTTATTGTTATAATTTTTCGTTCCATTGTTTCTTCATTAAACCTTGTGTCAAAGAATGATAGTGTTTATTTCTTGCTATTATTAGCAGCTGTTATTGAAGTGATCTCGTTCATAACCGACCTTGAAGGTTAACGGTCAAAATGCATACAACATTTGAAACTGGAACTGTAGAACGTCTCTCAGTTAACAAGTCTCGTTTGACGACTTATAATAATTTAATCATCACACAACTTTCATCATGATTCATTAACAATAATATGTTTTTTACGTTGAAGAACACTTTATATAGCACAGTCTTATAGTCCATAGTCAATCAGACATTACACATCTGTTACTTTTCATTTTCATTAACGATCAATATCATGTAACCAAATACTTGGAATCATTATTATTTATACAGGATTAATCTTTCTGATAATAGTTTTCATAGAGTTACTGCCCAATATTTATATCTCATGAACTCTGCCATAATATTACTTCATTTTGGCATCTAAAGCCAGGCTCTATCAGCCTTACATATTAAAACTGCATTCGTAGTTTGCGACCTACGTTTTTTAAATAAAATTGGTTGCGGTTTCTAATACCGACTTATATTTTCTGACTCAATGGTCCTTACACATTATGTATTTATTTATTCTATCAGCTTTACATTACCGTAATATACTTTATAGTTTTACACTATCACAAGTCAGTGGTCATGCCACATATTCCAACTTTCATAAGGCTCGAAGGCACAGAAGGACTGAAGTTACTAGCCTATCGCGTCATACAGCAACCCACGCAAACTATATCACTTTATTCAGTGGATGTGTTACATGGTGCGACCATCGAATCAGGTTCAAACAAAAATGCTCACCGACCATGCATCAATCCTCAACATCATCCCCCTCGAGCCCAAAGGTGACCCCTGTGGCACGTGTGAGATTGGTGAAGACAAAGTGCACGTACGCAATATAGAATATCTAATATTACATATCATTATACTAATAATAATGTGTACACAAATATTACACAGACTAAGAAGTACTAACTACTTAAAGAAAGTTATTTCTCCGCGTAATTTCGGGACAAGATATCTGCCAAATTATTATCTGATCCAGAAATCGTCACGATGGTGAAAGAAAACTCTTGAAGAAGCAAAAACCAGCGATGGATTCTTGCATTGCGCATGGTCCTGTATGTGATATACGTCAGAGGGCTGTGGTCTGTTTGGATGTAGAAATGAGTGCCTATGAGGTACTTCGACAACTTTTCCAACAGACTACAGCTAGAAGCTCCCTTTCCCTGGTTGCGTATTTTTGTTCGGGTGGGGGACAATTTGCGTGAAACGAAATAACATGGATGCGGCATAACCTCGAACCAATGTAGCAAACATCCCCGATGCCATAATTTGAAGCATCTGTTTGAATTACAAATGGAATGTGTAAGTTTGGTAATAACAATATAGGTGGAGACGAAAACAAATCCTTGAGTTTGACTAAAGCACTATTGCATTCCGATGTCCATTTAATTTTATTTGGACTACCTTTAGCAAGCAGTCCAGACAAAGGAGCAGAAATTTGTGCGAAATGAGGAAAGAATTTGTAATAGAAGTTAATTAAGCCTAAGAGGCTTCTGACTTGCTTCTTAGTAGTAGGAATAGAAATATCCAAAATTCGTTTGACAGTTGTGTCATCAGGATATAATCTATGGTTACCTATACAGTGACCAAGAAATGAAATTTCCTGACAACCTATTTGGACCTTGGAAGGTCGCACAGTCAAACAGTGTTGCCATAATGTAAAAAGTAGAGACGTTAAATCATTAATGTGGTCGTCCCAAGAATCGTGAAAGAGGCAGATGTCATTGATGTACGTGATGACATCGTTTCGATCGCCATAAACGCGGGGCACCATGCGCACAAAAGTCGCGAAAGAAGGTCTTTTAACAAAGATACCTGTAATCATCATGTTGTTCAAACACCTAAAGTTAAAGCACCTAGCAACGAAACATTGTTACATAAAGCAGTAAAGATAAAGGTGTATAGATGAATGAAGCAATTAAAAGTAATGCAAGTATCGTTAATAACAGATATAACAAAGAAAATATCCGAAAAGAAAGTAATATCATTTGCAAAGAGATATATGAAATAGCACAATAGACCATGGATGAATATTAGACCAAAATATCCAAAGAATGAAGAAAAAAAAAGACCAACGTAACTAAAAAGTTTGTGGTATAGAATTGCGTGCTAGTTGCACGTCTAAATAAAGGTGTGCAAAACGAGAACCATTCTTGAATTTGACAGCCTTACGAGCATCATAGTACCTAGAAAAGCGAACACACGTTAGCTGGTGAGAGGAGTGTTGAAGAGCAAAGATACGAACAAATTCAACATCCCTGACTTGATGGGAAAAGTTTCTAAGTGTATACCAAGTCGTGCTCGAAGGTAAATTGCGCACCACGACAGTGCGATTTGGTAAAATATGATCTCAGTCAGGATGAAACTGAGCCAGAGGATCATTAACCCTGTTATACACATTCTGAATAGAAGATTTCACTTTTTTGGACTTTCTGAAAGTTGTTTAAATGACAAAATATCAGATGATGATACTGCACTAAATGGCTTTAAAACGGTTCGGCGAGACTCACGTAGAAATCTAGAAACAAGTATAGTAGTATATACTTTCACTTCTATTAGTTATGGCCGCAGAAGCAATTTAAAGACAGCAGAGACCGAGTGCATGTGGTTAGAAATAAAAATACCGCATCAGGCATAATTTCTAGTCTGTTATTTTATCGAAATCCCAGTGCAGGAACCATCTGGTATAAAGATTTCACCATTCCTGCGAAAGAAATTATTCTTCTCGGCGACTTCAACATTGACATGCACAACACTACAAACCAAATGTGAAAAACTATCATACTATGATAAAACTTAAAACAAATAGTCAACCAGCCAACTAGAGTAAAAAAAACATCATCCACAACAATTGACAACATCTACATCACCTGTGCAAACATTATAGAATGCTCTGTTCCTGTTATCGCAATGAGTGACCACTATTC
This sequence comes from Oreohelix idahoensis, assembly GCA_024509875.1. Taxonomy (NCBI): domain Eukaryota; kingdom Metazoa; phylum Mollusca; class Gastropoda; order Stylommatophora; family Oreohelicidae; genus Oreohelix; species Oreohelix idahoensis. The sequence continues at coordinate 314,168 of JAMPIV010020920.1, forward strand.
AATATGTTCATTATCATCATCAGCTGCCATCTCCACAACGAAGGTTGGCTGTAATGGATCCCCAACGTCTTCTGTCTCTTGTCTTGGTGGTACACTCTGATAGACTCTTTCCTGTCCATCTCTTGATGTTTTCTTCCCACTTATAGTATTGTCTTCCCCTTGCACGTTTGCCTTCACCTCTCCCTTGTATTATGGTCTTCTGCAGGGTGTTATGTCTTTTTATGTGGCCAAAGTATTTTACCTGCCAAACTTTGATCTCCATAATTAGTTCTCTTTTCATACCTAGATTTTCTAGGACCTCCTTATTTGTTTTCTTCTCTTTCCATGAGATACGCCCCATTCTTCTATATATCCACATTTCAAGAGCCTCAATTCTTTCTTCCAAATGTATTTTCATCGTCCATGTTTCTGCACCATACAGAAATGCAGAATATATATATAACACTTTATATATACCACTTTTTATTCAATATGTTGCACGTGGTCAAAGAACAAATATAAAGCTCCCAGATGTATAAGTATTAAATTTAATAGTATCAAAAATTTCAGCCATGAACTATTTTTACATGATCTGCGAGCTGCACCTCTAGTCAGTGTTTACCAGCTTTCCGATCCCAATGATGACATTGCTCATTGGACACGGATCTTTCATTGTCTGTTTGATAACCACGCACCAACTAAAGAAGTTCGTGTGAAACGACAGACAACATCTACTTGGATCATACAGGAAGGGCTAGAAGTCATGAGGCAACGAGATTGAGCTCACAAAAATAAGGACTTTAACAAATACAGAGTATAAAGAAATAAGGTACAATATTTAATACGTAGAGAAAAGAAGGCACAACAGGCCAATCACCTGTTTGCTTTAAAACATGATTACGCGAACTACAAGAGAGAAAACCGGACTGATACTAAAGGCGACGAACTGGAACGGACTACGACTTATGGAACTTGGAACACAAGAAGTATAAATGGGAAAGAAGAGGAAAGAAAGATACCAATCTGATGATAGTTACGGTAGAGGGATCGACAAGACCCGAGAGACTGACGCTCGAAACAACAACCAAAAAGACAGAAGCCTATATCCCTCCGGTGATGCAGTGCTCCAACTGCCAGCAGTTCTCGCACACAAAGAAAACGTGCAGGAGAGATGCAGTCTGTCGATATTGTGCAGGTGGCCACCTATACCGCGATTGTCCCAAGGCGAAGGAGGACAACAACTACAAAACAATAAACTCAAACCGCACCGGTGCAAACTGCCTTGGAAACCATGGGGCTAGATATCGAGGCTGCCCGATGTTCCAGGAAACCAAGAGCATCCTGAAGGAAGCGGTTTCCAAAAACATCCCCTTCAAGGAGGCAAAACACAGAGTGGCTGCGGATGTTGCAGAAAAACAACGCACGATAGACAGACGACACTTACACAAGCTGACCGCTGAAGTCAGAGAAATGAAAATGAAGCTGCGAATCGAAAACAACAGCAAGCAGGCCGCCGAAGAACCAACCGACAGTGGAGAAGATGCGATAAACATGCAGAACATAAAACACGTGATGGAAGAAATGAAAAGAATCCAGCAACAAGTAGAAACAGATGTCAAGAAGCTGACAGAGCTGACAGAAGAAAACACAAAAATACTCAAAAGAATAAAAGCAGAAAGAATAGCCATTGAGGAAATATCATCAAACAGCACGCGAGAAACTAAAACGAACAACCAAACAGTAGAAGAAATCATCGAAGAAACGCTAGAACTGCTACTACCAACGATAATTGAAAAAGCACTGTCACAGATACAGGCGAGCAAGAAGACAAAAAGCAACAGAAACTAGGAGCGTAGAAACACACAAAACCAAACAAGCCAGATTGTGAGGCAGGACATAAAAAACACCATGAGCGCGATACGGCACCACAAACGGACAAAGAGGAACCCAGACAGCCAGCTAGTGGTCCTTTTCAGGACCGATCACCTCCAGGACTACGAACGAGATACCAGTGAAGACGATAACACCCTATATACCCCAATTGTAACCAAACTTTCAGGTTGAACAGGGTATTACAGCAACATAGTAGGAGAAAACAACAACAAACAACTGGTGGAAGAGATGAGAAAAGCAAAATTAGAAATTTTGGCTATAAAGAAAACAAAGAAAAGGGACAAGGGGTGATGGATCTCCATAGCAACACGCTGCTCTACAGTGGTGTACCCACATCTGAAAGAGCTAAAGGGGGCGTGGGTTGCATTGTGGCCAAAAACCAAAAAGATAGTATCAAGGAATGGAACTTTGTCTCGGAGCGCATTATGGTTGTAAAACTAAAAGAAGGAGAAACCGTAATAAACCTGGTCATAGTGTATGGGCCAAATGAGTATGAGAGAGCAGAGGTCAAGGAGGAATTCTTCGAACTCCTTCAAAGGATAGTGGATGACTGCCTAGATGAAATTATCATGCTCGGAGATTTCAATGTTAGAGTTGGAAATGACCATGCTAGATGTGGTGGAGTTATCGAAAGATATGGAGAAGATACTCTCAATGACAATGGAAAGCGACTCCTTAGATTCTGCAGTGAGCAGAATCTGATCATTACAAACACAAAGTTCCCCCATAAGCGCATACATGCATACACTAGATGTGAACCAACAAAGAATGAGAAGTCAGTGATCGACTATGCTATTGTTAGGAGGAGCTCATTCAAATATGTACTTAACCATTTCTGGTGTTATACCATCATGCCCTGCTGCTTTGCCCATCTTGATTTTCTCCATTGCTGCCTTCAGTTCTTCCATCTTTATGTCATCTTCATCACCATTTGTTTCCTCTTCTGTGCTAGTGGTTATCATTTCTAATGCTTGACCTTGCTCACCATCAAGGAGTTCTGAGAAATATTCTTTCCATCTTTCCATTACTTCCTTCGGGGCAGGAAGCAATTTGCTTTGCTTGTCCTTTATAAATTTGAGAGGGCATTGTTTTTCCTTCCTCATGTTCGTTATAGAACAATTTCTGGTTTTCTTGCGCATCTTTTTCTAGCTTTTCTCCAAATTCTTCCCAGGACTTCTGTTTTGCTGCTAACACCTTGTTCTTTGCTTCTGTTCCGAGTGTCACATATTTTCTATATTTCTCCATTTGTCCTGTTGTGTTTTTAGCTCCTAAGTATTGTTTCCATGCCGTTTTCTTCTCTCTTATTTTCTCTTTGTCTTCCTCTGTCCACAAAGGTGTCATCTTTCTCTTGCTTAGTACAAATGTTTTTGGTCACCTCTCTTTAGCTTACCTACAGAGGTTCATAGCATTGCTGTTCTTGTGATGGCATTGATGTCTCTTCTGAGGAGCTTTTCCACACTTTCCCAAATATGTGCTATGAAAAGTTGGTAGAAATTTGCTACAAATGGTTGGGACACTTTAGAAAAATAAGAAGTGATATATTATAAGTATTTTAAAATAAGAATAAAAAGGTAATATAAAGATAGTCCCATAGCAGACACTGATTTATGAGAGTAAAGTGTTAGAGACTACACTATACTATGTCTAGCTTTATGAGTAGGGGTGACCAGTTATATTAAATGGGTGGATGAAGATAAATATTTAACAATTTGCTGCAATCATAAGACACGGCTCCCATTTGTTTTTTGGTGGTTTTAATTGTTGTTTAAGTAGGGCTGCTGAGCTCGTCTGTCTTTAGCAGTCAGTGCCAGTTAAAGAATTTGCATGTGTTCTGTTGCTGTTGAGTGTTTCTGTACAGAGTGTTTGTGATTGTTTGAGAGACCAGCAGTAGCGTTCTTCTTTACGCAGAAGTAAATAATACATAGTCATGGTTATCGACGAGATTACGATTGTATTGTAAGCTTCTCTGGATCTTACAGAACTGATTGTTTTAGCAGGACTTCTTGTTTTGTTATTTCATTTTCTCCTTTTGATTTTTGTTGATTGTTGAATTTCTTGTTTTGAAATTTCTGTTTATTCTTGTTTTTTATTGCGTTGTTTTATATTTCATCTTATCCATGTTTCTCATCTTGTTACATGTTTACTGTCTTTAGTATTTTTCTGTGACCTGTCTATATTTCTTGTCCTTGTCGCCTATCTGTAACTGTGGCTGATGAAGGGTGAAATCCAAAATGTCCCTTGTTTTCTGTGTACCCTTAATTTGTAAAACTCCACACCATTTTATCTTTTTTATGAATATATTCTTTCTGTAGTGAGTCCTGGGAAAGGAAACTGCACACACTGAACTATTTCATATGGAGCAGGCCATCTGCATAAGGATGGGTAGAGTTGTGAAAATTAGGCTCATGGGAGAAGTTTAATTTGTTTAAGTGCTTGTTGCGTTCTGTTCTGTTCTAAGTTGGAAGATTAAGCTCTGCTTCACACATCATAGATTACTGGTGCTATCATTCTTGTTGGAATGAGTGGTTTCTTTATACAAAGCATGTCTTCTAGACTCTTGTCACCCATCGGTTTAGCCACTCTCTGTGACGTTGTTTTGGAGAATTAATTTAGCTGTCTGCTTATTGGCTGGATTGTTTGTTTGAACCATGCTTGCTCTAGTTTTACTTAGCGGTCAGTTTTTCTTTCTTTGATTGGTTTGCCTGTGAATTTGTATCAGAGAGGGACTCTGATGTTGTATTTTGTTACACGCTTACACGTGTCACAGAGAGTTATGATCATTAAATTCTCTATATACTCTTCTTTTCTTCACCCGTGTCCTCTATTTTATTATCACTCTTTACCCTTTTCCTGTATTTTTCGCATCCATTCGTTTACGAAAAATATTTTCTTCCCCATTCTCAACTTTACCGTTTTCTTTCTCATACTGAGTTCGCATGTTATGACATAATGTGTCAGTCACTGCATTAGACGCAGAACTGTGAATATATTCGTCTGGCCAGACATATGTCTACAGCATTCCTTGCACCAGACGAAATACTCTGTGAATATTCGCTTTCTCCAGACTTATAGGCGACATATTCGTCTGCATTTTCACCTGCCACAACGAGTTGCATCGGCTGAGCGCTCAGGTGAGGCGCGATAACCGACATCTCCAAGGCGCAGTTTGAGACATTTGTCTGGATTTCGCATCTGACACGCGCGCTCACGGTCAGATAATTAGCGTAAGGTGCGAACGCACGTGTCAGTTATGGCAAACGTCTAGTAAGGGGAAGTGTTAAATGTAAGGTGTTTTAGATGAGAAGGGGTGATTATTTCGTTTGCGAAATAAAGTTGGGACCCCTTTGTCCTGGTTTAAGATGTTTACCGGAGTTTTAAACTAGATTTTCATTCATTCTCCAAATTCGCAGTAGACAGGTTGTTCGTTAATAGATTAAGCTGTATAGCGAAGCCCTAGTTTGTTCGGAAATTTACCGAGCTCTAGACTTCAAATAAATATATCAGTGCATAATTCTAAAGTGTGCGATTACCTGTAGTTCTGTGTTGAGGTATATATATTATATTAAGTATCTAATATTTTGTGAAGTGTTTACAGGGATAATCGCTTATTTCATATTCCACTAGTTAGATTTGGTGCAGAGTGCTTAATTTATATAGTCTGTATTATTTTATAGTGACGAGTTACAGGGGAAAACAGAAATTATAATTTCTAGCTTAAACTCAGTCGGCTATAAAGAATTTAATTTTACTGCTAAATAATCAGACGAGAATAACTTTTCTAACTAACTTATAAATGCTAGATGCCTCATGAGTGTTGACGGAATACGTAGGTATTCCTAATTCATGTTGATTGATTTTTTTTTATATAACTTATTTAACGGGAAAGTTTAAATGGTAAGTCAAGCTGTACGCTTGCAGTTTAAAAATGTAAGTTATAACGAGTCCCTAGTATGTATAATTATTTTATATGTGTTTTTCCTCTATTCAGTGAATACTGGGGTTAACCCAAAACTTTGCCAGCGTTAAGTACGGATGAGTGATATCTTGAAGAACTAAAACATTTTCCATGAAAAAAAAACCTGGGGGCATAATCTTTACAAGTACACTATAGGTTAAATGAAGTAACAGGCCTATCGCGCCATATTTAATTCTTCCTGAGAAACAACTCAAGTACATTTTTAGCCTATGTGGCAAGTAGCATATTAATGTCAGTAACATTCCGACGGAGTTTTGACTAGTGAGGTGGTGACCAAATATAGTCCTATCCTGAAAGAAGACACCGACCTGACATTCCTCATTTCTAGAATACCTAACCTAGTGACACTGTGCTCGTTGTTAATGTTCGTGCCTGGACAATTTTTTAACGTGACTTAGACAGACATTCGAACAAATAAGAACACCCAAGGAATCGTTCCCTGAAGCATAGAATTTCAACCCGTCTTTTTGGAACTGGGGATTTCTTGGTCAAGACTGCATTTGACGAGTCTGTATGTGAATGTCCCTAAGAATTATGTTTCCCGTTGCTGTCATCAAAGCTGTAAGTATGCAAGAGAACACGTGGCCACGGCTGAATGAATAAAGTGAACGCAGGTCCGAGTGTTTCTTTAATGTTGTATTTTTGGCACCCATTTTTGCTGTCTTAACCTTATTTATGCAAGTTTTGTTGGCTAACTATATGTTCCCTTAGAATAGGTCATAGTATCAAGTCTGTGCATACCTTAAAAGGGGAAAATCTTAGACTCAATCATATATATCTGAGACCTTTTGGGCTATCATCTTTCTCCTAACGGGACTGTGGGCTAAACATCGAGGGAAGATCATAACTGTGGGTCTATCTTTTCTTGTAGCAATTCATTGATTTTTTGACTATTTGTATATGCTTTGATGTAATTTTATGTGTTGTGGTGGAAGTTTATATTGATAATTAAACGGCCTTTAAACTTAATCAGCGTGTTGGTCAGCTCGTTCTAGAATATCTATATAATCATTGTTATAGTTTTTCCCACGTCTGTGTGTCTAACTGTCGTCACTTGTATGTGCGTGCACGTGAGTGGATAGAGATATATTAATATATATATATATATATATATGTGTGTGTGTGTGTGTGTGTTTAAACTGTCTGACACCTCTAAAGCTGTCGTAGAAGATAGGCAGAGAGAAAGAGAAGAATTCTCGATCTCAGAGACAGCCTCTATCACATTCTACCACCTCACTCGTGGAAATCTATTTCCTATTATCGTCTCTTACTGCCACTATCACTCATTCTAATCTATTCAGAAGGGACCAACCCAAGTCTTAATTCCCCTATCGAAAATCTACGACAACACATTAGCACACTTCTAGTTTTCAACCTACTGTCTGTTTTGGTATTCTTTTCTTATTCTTTCGTTGCACTATGTTTCCGTGACAGCAGGTTTACGTCGCAGGTCCATAGGTTCTGTGTTTGTATTGATATCATAGGCAGCCGACTGCAATGCCCACTTATTATCGATGACTGATTGACATATCCCAGGTACTGTCTGTGATTTACTTTTTCTTGCTCCACAACTGGTGCTTGCAATATGTTTTACAATATTCACGTACCTAATGGCATTGTCTTCATGTTTTGCATGATGGTTTTGGGGAGTAACCTTGCCAGCTCCACTCCTAAGTAAGCTGAATTGTCTTCTCCACAGTAACTGTCAGTCGAGTTTTAGTTGGTACACCTTCTTGCTGTCTTGATGCTTAATGTGATTAAAGCAGATGTATACAGTTTTTTTGTGCATGTTTATTTTTAGTTTCCAGAGCTAGCAGTTCACAACTATTGCGGCTAAGGTTCCATTATTTTAGCTGGCACAAGTTTGTTGTATTTTTCTGCTGTCCAAATAAGCAGGTCATCTGCATACAGTCCCTTTGATATCTTGAAGTTGGTAGAGAGGTCAGTTATGAAAAAGAGTGAGCAACTTAATGCTGACCTTTGTGGTAATTTCCCTCCAGCTTTGTTTTGTTGTTGTGTGAATGATTTAGTGCATTCTACTGTTGTTTATATAGTTCTATTACTTTGGAAGGCTTAAATCCTGAGGTACATTGTTTCATACCTGTCAACCTCCTGAGACAAAAATCTGTACGCCGGACCCAAAAAATCCTTACAAACACCCAAAAATCCTTACGCAAAAAATATATTAATAAATTATACTCAATACACTTTTAAAATGAGAAATGACATATACAAATCTATTAGCATTTGAATTATTGTGATATAAAACATGCTGTGGTAGGGTGGGCGAGATGATGATGATGGTTATATTGTGATGTGTGATCACTCTCTTGTCACACTCTCACCGACCCGAACAACAATAAAACTCTTGATTCTAGAGGCAGGGGCTATATTTATTTTTACAACCCATTCAGTGACAAAGCAAACATTAAACAAATAAACTAGCGAACATCACAAAACCCAACAAAACACCCAACAGTGCCCGATGCTAATGTGTCATGTCTTTGTGTTCTTCTGTGTGGGTACACAGCGCTCCTCGTTTCGTTCCCTCTTGTCTGGACTGATACTTAAAAAAAGGGCCGCTGGTAGTTCGCTATCTCTTTTTATAGGCATGGCTCGAATCACTCACTTATCTGCGCGCTGGGCGTATTAATCTTGGCTACTTAAATATCACACGCGATTATCGCTTTAGGAATAGCGAAAACACAAATAAAACCTACAGCTGTTTAATATAACTCACGAATATCAAATATGACTCACAACTATACACCACAATTAATTTCTTGGTATCTGTGGTGGGGCGCTGTTTGAATATATTGTAGATTCGTTTTTATTATTTCAGATAAATTGCTACCCCTGTCCACAGTTCAAGTATATGTTGATTATGTTAATGTATATTTGATTACTCCTGCTGTTGTTTCATAATAATGCTCGTTATTCTGTTACGTCCAGGGTGACCCAACGATTATAGCTTTATTCCATACTCAACAACATACATGTGGGTTCTTTAACTGACCCAATCACCAATGACGAACTAAAACAGTCTTCCTTTTTAACGAACTCAACATCCTTTAATAACGTATATTCCTTGTAGCATACAGAAGCGTTCGTCAAGATTAATCCTTAATTACCAAACCTCATCAATACAGTATTAATCATATGCCAAGAGTATTCCTCCTCTTGTACAAACCACATCCATTTAGAAAGGTGAACACTTCGCAATATGTTCCCAATGGAACTTACAAGAAAACACAGCGGCCACAAAGCTCAAGGTTTTTTCTTAACATCTTGGCCATACACATTATAAACATCTATTTTCTCTCATTTTCCGGTGCGCTTTATTTTCAATATTCCAAATAGTGCCGCATTTATCAGCACTGACTCAAACTCAATAAATCCAACATGTGGTGTGCATGGGCAGACACCACATATTACCCCCCTTGCGCGCTACTGGAAACTGCAGGTTTCCAGGCCATCATTAACTATACTTAACTATAATGATAAAAAAGGAAAATCAAATTCAAGCAATGAGTGAAATGATATCACGATGAGTGAAATGCAGTTAAAATATGTGGCAACAACTTGTGAGCAACATATTAATGCTACGAAAATATCGCTATATAATCTACCTATCAATTGATTATGAACATAAACAATGTTTGTTGTCACTTCCTGTACCCAGGACAGTTACGTATTTCAATGTATTACTCTCGACAGAGTATCAGCGATTACATTATTATGTCCTTCTATATGGACGATATCAAAGTCATACGCTTGCAACTGCAATGCGAATCTCGTAAGTCTTGCACTTGGTGATTTACAGGTTTGGAGATATGTTAACGCTCTCTGATCTGTCATTATAGTAAAATGCGTACCTACCACATACTTTTGAAGTTTATTCAAAGTCCATACTATACCCAAAAGTTCTCTGTCGAAAATAGAGTATTTAGATTCGGCTTCCGACAGTTTCCTACTCAAGTAGTAAATCGGATGAAACTTGCCATCAAAACTTTGTCCCAAACACCCGCCTATTGCATGGAGCGAAGCATCTGTTACAACAGTAAATGATCTTTTTAAATCTGGCAGTCTTAATATAGGTTACTGTGAAAAATGAGTCTTAATGTTTTGTAATGCATGGTTACATTGTTCTGTCCAAACTACTTTGTTAGGCATACCTCTTTTAGTTAGATCAGATAAGACAGCAGTCAAAGACGAGAACCTTGGAATAAACTTGTGGTAAAAATTCACCAATCCTAATAGACTCCGTACTTGCTTCTTTGTAGTTGGAATTGTAAGATCAAGTATGCGTTTTAAATTAGATTCATCAGGCTGTATTACATGTCTGCCAATTTTGTGTCCTAGAAATGAAATTTCATTGAATCCAATTTCTATTTTGGATGGACGGGCTGTGAGATTGTGTATTCTTAGTGTCAGGAGTAAAGATTGTATACCATCTACATGCTCTTCCCATGTGTCATGAAACATGCAAATGTCATCTATATAAGATATTAGGTCATAACGGCTCCCAAATACTCGACGCATCATCCGTACAAAAGTTGCAGGCGCATTTTTGAGCCCAAAACACATGACATTGTATTGGAACAAACCCTTCGATGTTGCAAATGCCGTCAATGATTTACATTCTTCGGTCAAAGGGATCTGCCAATACCCTTTTGATAAATCGAATTTGCTAAAGAAAGTAGCGGAAGCTAAACGAGGTAGCAAGTCCTCCAGCAAAGGCATTGGTTCAGAATCTGATATCGTGACTTTATTTAGTCGACGGAAATCAATGCATATACGAATGGATTTGTCTTTCTTCCGTACTGCTACCATCGGAAAACAAAATGGAGAATCTGATGGAGAGATTATCCCCATTTTCAAAATATTGTCGACCTCGCTGTCAACCTGCTCTCTGATATGCAAAGGAATTGCATACGGTCGTAACTTAATAGGAGTGGGATCCGATAATTTTATTTCGTGAGACATAATGTTAGTTCGTCCAGGCAGATCAGATAATACATCTTCAAAAGATTTCAATAGATTGAGAATCTGATTCTTCTGATCTGAAGGTAAATCGTTACAAATGATTACATCCTTCCAAGTTTCAGAGGCTTGGATAGGTACCACAGGAAAATCAAGCGGTACATCCGCGCAACTAGTTGCTACTTCATCAACTAAAGCAATAGATGCCAGATGCGGAGATTGATTTGTGATAGATTCCCAAATATGTTTGAGTGGAAGAGGTCGAGAAATGTACGGTTGTAACATGTTAGTGTGGAATGTTTTTCTTTTACCCCTAATGTCGATGATGTAATCCACGTCGGTTTTCTTACCCACAACTTTAAAAGGACCTTGCCACGTAACCAACAAATGATCACCTTTAAGTGGCAAGAGAACAAAAACTTCATCGTTAATCGATAATGATGTTAATCTTCTATCACGATTAATACGCGACCGAGTCTTATATTTTGCTAATTCTGATGCTTCAGTCGCGATTTCACATGCGTCCACAATGCATTGGCGTAGATCTGTGACATATTGGTGACTAGATTTCGTAATCGTATTATCATCATTTGTTATCACCAAATCATGTAAGATAGACATTGGTCCTCTTGGATTAGCCCCGAAAACTAATTGAAATGGTGAGAATCCGGTTTGACGATTAGGAACTTCTCTATACGCAAAGAGAACCGCTGGTATCAACCGGTCCCAATCATGGGGAAACATTGTTGTTACTTTGCCCAACATCTGTTTTAATGTAGAATTCCAGCGTTCTACAACTCCGTTTGATTGCGGATTTAATCTGGCACTCAATGTATGACGGATGTGAAGCACATCACAAATTTCCGAGAACATACCTGAAGTGAATTGCGTGCCATGATCTGACAGAAGCTCTTCAGGAAATCCGATACGTGAAAATATCGATAATAATGCATCAGTCACCGACATTGTTGTTATGGACTTAACAGGTATGGCTTCAGGCCATCTGGTGCATAGATCGATACACGTTAAGATGAAGCGGAATCCTCTGGATGATAACACCGGAAGAGGCCCGATTATGTCGACAGCCATCTTATAAAAAGGACGCACAGAGATATCTGTGGTCTGTAGGGGTGCAAACTGATGCGCACCCTTACGTGCAACTCCGTGACAAACAGTGCATGATTTACAAAACGTTGCGACGTCCTTATGAACCCCTGGCCAAAAAAAAATGTGCCATCAATCTATAAGCTGTGCGGGCAATCCCCATATGACCCGCAAAAGGAACATCATGTGCATTAGATAAAACTAGTGATCGAAATGACGTAGGTACTACAATTTGTCTGAGTACTGAAGAATAATTGTCAAAACAACGTATCAAAATATTGTCATGAAATTGATACCAATGTCTGGCATTATTTGTCTGTGTAATAGTTTTAGCCGTAGCTAAAGTGAATAAACGTCCCAAAGAAGAGTCATCTTTTTGTTGGTTAATGAATGCATTTTTTATCTATGTAATGACTTGTTGTCATGTGTGGGATATTATTGCTATCATTAAGTTCATTTGCTTCTGCAACCAACTGTGCTCTAGTAGTCACAGCATTGGATAAAGAAAGATATTCTCTTTCCCATGCAGAAATTTCATCAGTAGAACATTCTTTTATACCCTTTATGTTTCCCAAAATCAAGTCACAGCAAGGCTGGTTGAGAACACATACACGAACTTTCCCAGTAAAGAATGGCGTGGTAATTGTTACGTCGGCCATGGGATATACCTCTACCGTGCCTCCGAAAGTTATGCATTTCACTGACGTTCCAGTGAAACAAGACGGAGGGATTAACGACCTTCTAATCCCGACCGTTGTGCAACCCGTGTCCCTTAAAATTTTAATTGGAGTGTTAAACAAAAACCCATTATGTAAAGTGAGAGTACCAACACCGTCATAAGATGACAACACTGGTAAGACATGTCCACATTTAAGCCGTGGTGTAGCTCCAGGTTGAAATAACATCTTACATTCTGTACAATTATTAGAATTTTCTAAATCAACGTTACACGCATTGGCGTGATTATTGGTTGAATGAATATCATTACTGACATTTCTATCTACCGTCTGACAAGCATTGGCTTGTGAGCGTGCTCTATTATGACTTCTAACGAAGTGAGATCTTCTGCGATCTGAAAAATTGTCTGAATGAGAATGTCCATTGTTGTCCCTGTCATAATGGCCACCCCGCGGTGACAAATTATGATTGTCAGTATATTTGTTGTGTGAATACTGGTTATTTCGATACCATTGGTTATTGTTATAATTGTTGAAATTATGCCTGTCTCTACCCCGTGAAGGTGAGCGATTATGGTAAAAATTATATTTACCCCTATAGGATGTGTGATTATTTTCTCTATGATTATATCGTCTATCTAAACTACGAGTGCGCGATCTCCCGTGCGTCGCAGCACACGCAGTAGATGAGTCCAAGACTTTTGCTCTGCTCAATGACAAGTTTGGATGAGCAACGGAAAATTGTTGACCTAATTTTTCCATTTCCTCGATACTAGTCGGATTACGTTCTTGTAAGAATGATACAATATCCTGGTTTACCGAAGAAACAATTTTATCTCTTAATAAGAGATCACATAATCCTTCAAAAGTTTTAGGGATAGAAGCCTGTTCAACCCATCTTTGGAGACATAGTTTTATGGAGGAAACAAAATCCTCAAAATTTTTACCCTCTACCGGCAACATGGATCGAAACTTTTGTCTATAGCCTTCCTGATCCAGACCATATCTGCGTATAAATGCTGCCTTTACGACCTGAAAATCATGTCTTTTATCTTGGTCTATACCCAGATAGACCCCAACTGCATCACCTGTGAGGAGACCCGAAAAAACACCAGACCACGAATCTTTATCAATATTTAAGCAAGAGACTCTTTCCTGAAATCTTAATAAATAAAAACTTATATCGTCGTGAGGAGGAGAAAAAGGTGGTAGTCTTAAATTAAAATTAGGGGTTGTGATTGCCTTCTTCGATGAACCATTACTATCAGAATCATGGGAAACATGATGTTGTTGAAAACGAAGTTTCTCAACCTCAAAAGCTTTCTCCCTTTCAAATTTTGCCTCCTCGGCAGCAATTTCAGCTAAACGAATTGCCTTTTCATGTTCCATTTTCTCTCGTTCCGCAGCGATTTCTGCCATACGAATTTTTTCTTCCTTATTTGCTTTTTCTTGCGCCATAGAAAATTCCCTTTCTTCTCTTTCTTTTTTCTCATTTCTTTCTCTTTCTTCTTTTGCCTCTGCTTTTTCATATGCAGTCAAAGCAAAATTTTTTAAAATATCACCTTCCATACTCAGTGCCTTTCCTTGTTTAATAAAATAGTCAAGAGTCGCCATAGTATACTAAGAAGTATAACTTTTATAAACAATAAATCAATATCTATGTTATCCTCTGCCTTACTTAGTCCATCACACTATGGGATAGTGTGTCTGATTGGTGTAGTCACAATGTGAATATATATATATATATATATAACTATATCACCTGCACAACTCACTTAGACGTGATATAATTATCGTGTATGATTATGCTTCTTGTTATCCACAAGAATCGTAGGATATATAACAAGCAATATTATTGTATTATAGTTGATCAATAAATAATGAATCATATGTATGCTGCAAAGGAAAATTATCACATGCCATGAATAACGAAAGACATGGATGGAAACAAAATAAGGAAACGACAAAATTGTAAATAGTCAAAAATTCTAAGACAAAAAAAAAAAAAATTAAAGTTTCCACCAGTAATAAACGAGACAAAACGACAAATCACTTTTACCATTAATGTAAATTTTACAAAAGATAGCCAGGAAAGACCCACGCCAGACTAAATTTCCAAACAAAATTGAAATTTAAAAAAAATACGACAAATCACAGCACAGCTAGCACGCATGAAAGCCTTAATTTCAAACAGAGCGGTAATCACGACAGCACTAAATGCTGAATCCCTGAAAGAAATTAATGCAATCAACCTATAGAAATACGACACTGAAACGTAAAATGCCTCCTAAACAGTCGCCCGCAAGAGACAAAGAAAAGAAACATATAACACAAAAGAAGCGAGATTTGCCCAACAATGATAGGACCAACAACCATGACGTTACAAAAACATCAATTATCTGAATCGACCATGAGTATCCACTCCACGATGTAACTCCAATGCATCGTTCTACGCAATATCACATTGAATCGTTTACTAATTATTCAGTTAACTAGGACTCTTGGACATGAATTCAACGTCGAAAATGTCCGACCTTCACTCGTGTGAGACACATTGCAGAGATAGTGTCAATATATAATGATAGAGACGAAATGTTAATTTCCAACGAGTGACCGAATAAACTGATGAGGTGACCTTATCAATGTCCTAATGGTTTGATCTAGTACTTCCGAGTCCACTTGTCTAGCGAAACGACCTCCTCGTAAAATCCCAGATTCATATTTCTCCCGTGAAGATATTCGTCAGATTGGTATAGCATCCCTCTCATGGTAAATAAGCGTGAACGATTTCGTCATGGATATAATGTTTTTTTTCTGATCCTCAAGTAAGGTACCAGGTCTGGGCATGACCTAGTATACGAATATTGTAAATTTCATGTCTGCACAAAGTTGCATTCCAACAGCTGTCTCTGCATAAAATGTTCATTGTTGAACAGCGATAGATTGATCAAACTTCCCGATATTGTCCCAACAAAGGACTCTGTCTGCCAATAACTTGAGCAACCTTCAAATGTCCTTCAAATCCAACGGACGACAGCCTCCCATATCTGTGGTGGGGCGCTGTTTGAATATATTGTGGGTTCGTTTTTATTATTTCAGATAAATTGCTACCCCTGTCCACAGTTCAAGTATATGTTGATTATGTTAATGTATATTTGATTACTCCTGCTGTTGTTTCATAATAATGCTCGTTATTCTGTTACGTCCAGGGTGACCCAACGATTATAGCTTTATTCCATACTCAACAACATACATGTGGGTTCTTTAACTGACCCAATCACCAATGACGAACTAAAACAGTCTTCCTTTTTAACGAACTCAACATCCTTTAATAACGTATATTCCTTGTAGCATACAGAAGCGTTCGTCAAGATTAATCCTTAATTACCAAACCTCATCAATACAGTATTAATCATATGCCAAGAGTATTCCTCCTCTTGTACAAACCACATCCATTTAGAAAGGTGAACACTTCGCAATATGTTCCCAATGGAACTTACAAGAAAACACAGCGGCCACAAAGCTCAAGGTTTTTTCTTAACATCTTGGCCATACACATTATAAACATCTCTTTTCTCTCATTTTCCGGTGCGCTTTATTTTCAATATTCCAAATAGTGCCGCATTTATCAGCACTGACTCAAACTCAATAAATCCAACATGTGGTGTGCATGGGCAGACACCACAGCATTATTATGGCCAAAACTAATATATCTTCATGAAAACTTTTCACATCCCAGAGTGCTTCGCGCACATCGAAAATAATCTGCCCAAAAACAGGTAGGGGGCGGGCGTCTCCTTTTCGGCCCCATCACAATGCTAATAGTCTCATGCTGTTCTTTACATATAAAAAAACTTAGTGATCATGAGGTACACTATTCTTTCGATGTACAGTGTTTTGTATTATAATCAACACAAGCACTTTTAGCACTTTGCAGAATTGCATTTGTGGGCTTAAAGACTGCACAGCATGTATCAATGTTAATCTTACACTGTAAAATAGAAGTGAGTGTTTCCGCATTCATGGACCTCCTGCAGTCTGTGTGGATTTTTTTTCATCATTGAAAATGATCTTTTGCAGTCAGCATTGCTGTGAGGGAGTATCAGCAGTCGCTGAATGATTACTTTCAAATTAGGGAAGCGGATGGCACCAGTTCTAGTTTTCTGGTAACAACTTCCTGCCAATAGCTACAGAAGCTCTTGTTCTGACCACTATCTGTCAGTAGAGGCACACACACATCAGACAACATACAGTAGAGAATGATTTAAAAATGCAACGAACAAAGCAAACGACTAACAGCAAAAAAAAAAAAAACATAAATAAACAAAATTATGAACAGAATATCAAATCTAGGAAGAAAAAACGTACCACCGAAAATGTACAAAATTATTATTTAAGAGTTAGTACCCTAGACCAGTGATAACAGATTGCCACTTTATTAAAAAATAAAGCAGCGAATCTTGAGCGCTGGGATACAGTAGGCCTACTCAACGCAAACAAACTTTTTTTGTAGTTATGTAGGGCCTAAACAAAATATTATGACAATTTATCGGAAATATAATGAAGGGCAAGATATAACTGGAAAGATTAAGACAGCGATTAAATTGCAACAAAGCAAAACAACAGCAAAATTTACCAAGTTATAAGTACTTTGCTTTTTTAAACAAAATGGCGTCGAAGTGTGGTGGCAAGCAAACGTGGTCGTTGATAACAGGTAACTTTAAAAATACGTCATGTCACGCTGAAAACCGAAAGCATTTGAGGCCGAATTCAAAGTTTTTGCCGAATTGTTGGGTATAAAGGATTTGATTGGTTGCTGGGAGAGACCTCAGTTTATAAACGGACGCCGAGATTCCCGGAATTAAAAATAAAAAAATTGGTTTAAAAAAAAACCTGGGCTAGAAAATATTTTCTGATTTAAAATTTAAAAAAACTTGGGTTGGAAATATTTTTTAAATTTAAAAAAAAATTTTTTTATTTTTTTTTTTTTTTGGGAGGGGAAGAAAAATCCGTACAACGAGTCTGTACGGCCTTACACTGCTAAAAGTATCAAAAATCCGTACATTGTACGAAAAATTCGTACAGGTTGACAGGTATGATTGTTTCCATGTAGGGCCATGTTTGTCATTTTTGTGAACAGCCCCTGTATTCGCACTGTATCATATGCTTGCTGCAGGTTGGTGATACAGCTGTAGTGTGTTTACCCTCTTGGAATGCATCTACCACTTTTGTGTGTGCACAGAATGAAAATTTCTCTCTGTTCTGCGACCTTTCCTTAAGCCATCCTGATTTTCAGTGATGACTTTCTTGCTTTCCAGCCACCAGTAAAGCCTGTGATTCACAATTTTCTCAGCGAGTTTTCCAATAGCTGAGGTAAGTGAGACTGGTCAGTAAACATCTGGTCTGTCAGCTAGCTTCTTTTTCTTTAGAATTGGCTTGATATTTGTAGCCAGCCCTGCTTTTGAAAGTGTTGATCATCCCTTCCATAGATTGGTGGGCAATGATAACTCAGATTAATATTTGTAAAATTAAATATGGGAAATTCTTTCGTACTATTTTACTTTAACATATAAATTTGCAAATCATTTTATGGTACATTCAATTGGTGCCACGGCACACCGGTTGTGGAGCACTGTTCTAACCCACTACAGTTTTTTGTTTGTTTTTATTCTTAGGATTTGAAATTTTAAAAAAATATTTATGTGAAACATAATTTATTTTTTCAGCCTCCAAGAAATAGTCAGACACAGTTCCCATCTATGGATGAAAAAATTAAACTAGAACAGGATTGTAAAGTGAGTTTTTTTTTTCCTTGTTACAACTGACATACTAATTCTTCCTAATGTTGGCCCATACCTCTACTAGCAACGAACTTAACACTCCATTTTAGATTTCACTAATTTGCTTTTGAAAATTTAAAAAGATTCAAAAATGGGAATTTAAAACCAAAATTCAAGTTTCTGAATGGTTAAAATAATTGCTTAATGATTTATGTCTTCCAATGTCTTCTAATATTCTTTAGGTGCAAATATCTGCAATGTCAGCTAATACCATGGAAACAACAACAGCAATATGGTCCCAGTAACTTTTACATATCCTAACTGAACTGTATAATATTTGCAGTTATCCCCACTTAATCCGTCATCATCTTCTACCCATCTAGAGTTTTTTGTTGTTTTTTAGGATTATAAACTTTTTTGTATATTTATATAAACCATAATTTTTTTCTTTCCAGCCTCCAAGAAATATTCAAAAACAGTTCCCTTTTGTGGATGAAAAATCTAAACTAGAGTGGGGTTGTAAAGTGATTTCTTGTTTTTTTATATTCTTGTTACTACTGACAAAGTAAATCTTCCTACTGTTGATCCATACCTGTTCTTTGGGATCAGGTTGCTAAAAAATGTAGAACAGATAAAATATTTCTAGTGATTCTCAGAAACACCTTATATATTTTTGTAGAATGTTACTCTTTATCTTCTGACGTCCTCTTCTGGTTTTTGTCCCCCACCAGGATGAAAGGAATATTGAAAATGTCATCTCTGGTGTCAGGGTGAAACAGGAACAAGATAATGAGGTTACAATTTAATTTAATATTTTATATATAAACATTTAATGGAGCTAGCGTAGTGGTTACAACACCGCTCTGGCGACCGGGTGATTCAGGATCAAACCCGGGCGACGGCATTTGAGGATTTTTCGTCGACCGGGATTTGGACTGGATTAACTCGAGACCTGGCGAGGACATTTGAAGGAGTCTCGTCAACCAGGGACTGGCGGCTCCTGAGCCGACCCAGCTCTAATGGGTACCTCCGAAAACGGCGAGTATCTGCCTGAATGGCGAGGGACACTTGTCTCTGTACGAGAAAATAGGATACTCACGTAAAAATCAATGTCAGGCTAGACATTAAAAAAATAACCTGAGATTTCGCCTCGAGTATTAGCGGGCGTACGAAAAAAAAAAAAAAAAAAATGGAGCTTAATTAGAGTAGTTAATATTTGCAAGTTGTCCGTTGTGCATACACCTTTGATCTCAATTTGATGTGTACATTAGGTTTACTGTCATAATGCAGTGCCTGATATCCTGCTATGGCCCATTACTCTTTCTTCTCAGACTTAAAGACATATTGAATCTACAGCTGCATTCAGTGGTGAAAAAATAAAACTGGAACTCACTTCATGAGTAATTTATTTGTTAATTATTGTAGTACTTGTTCACTGTAGTACTTGAGAACCATACATTCTTACTGTCACTGAAAATGATGTATTGTACAGTTTGTTTCTCATTTTCTAGAATGATGCTTTGCTGGCCTTTGAATTAGCTTATTTATGATTTTAATATAGTGCCCTAGTGTTTGAATGTTTCTACTTGTTTCAGATTGGTACCATTTATACAAGTATTTATTTGACATTCTGTCTCTTACCAGCAAAGAATATATTATCATTATCAGACGTAAAAAATGTTTCATTTACAAGCAGGCTCCACATGGATGACTGAATTAAAAATAATAGACACATATTTTTATTTTTAAATTTCAACTTCAAAGCTCTACAGTTTCTTTATTGTCATTACAAACATTGTGGCAGATTATCGTCTAAGTGAGGTACCTGTTGTTTGAACATACATGACATTGATGAGCAGGAGTTATGTCTTTTATATTTAACAAGACGCAATAAATGAGTTATGTCCTTTTTAGAATTAGCTCCCCTAGACTGAGACCAGAAATTTGTGGAAGGTTTTGATTATTGTTATTGTTGATCAGAATCGACCTCATTGCACTCAGGACAAACCCATAGGTGCTCAGTCTTCCTCAGCAAATGTCAAAGAGCATGAATGCTAATTGTACCTGTAGCAAGATGATTGTACTCACGACAGATGTGTTTTAAGACACTCCCTCAAATCCATCTCTGCTAGTTTCACGTTTGATGCCACACTCCAACAGTCTCAGCCTTGTAGATTCATCCATTGCAGTGTCATTATCCAACAGGCAATCATTAATTGCCCTCAGTATCTCTCTGTTATCCATGTCAGTGTCCCCACTATTGATGCTTTAGAGGCCAGTCTGTCAACTCTCTCATTGCCACTCATTCTCTCATTCAGTACCCCTGCATGACCAGGACAGTAGATCCACACAAGTTCTTGAAGACTTGGGGATTCTATTAATTTTTTGCGTGATTTTTTTTGGGGGTGTTTGTGGGATTTTTACTGGTCTAGCATACAGGTTTTTGCCACAGGAAGTTGACAGGTATGATCATCAACAAAGTAGAAATGGAGCAACCTTGACCTGATGTACAAGATAGAGGAGATGCTTGTATTTTTTGAAGGCCTATGCTGCATCTTCTTCTTCTTCTTCCGTCCTTAGCCAAAGACCGACCAAGCAGTCAGAGGCCATCACGCCTTGTGGCGTCTTAAGGGCAACAACAAATAGATCCATCTGCCGTTGTTTCCGTAATCGGTGTGACAAGCCAACGGGTGATCAGCCCATTGGGCCCTATGCTGCATGGGAAGCTATAAATTCCTGAATAACTGAATGATAAAAGCTGGGAAATCAGGGGAGACAAAACGACAATGAAAGGACATAAGAATACTGGCTTTACAGAAGATAATTTTAAAATAGCATGTAGTTAGACTTACCATAATATTTTTTTCTCAAACCAGGACAATTTCGAGAGTTTTCTCGAAACAGAAAGTGAGGGCCTTCTATGCGATTTTAGAAAGAGAGAAGTATATTCAGCTAAGTACTTATGATTCAAAAGGCTAAGTAATGGAGTGGTTAACAAAAAACAACAATTATGTAGTAATAATTTTTAATTACTGTTAACTGAGCATAACTTATTATTAATTAATATTTATCACTAGCGTGAACTTTCTTTAAACATTATTTGTTATTTTTAATCGCGTCGACAAATTCACTACAATTTAGTTCACAATTAACTTTGCAGCGCAATAAAGCTTTTACAGTTGATTCAGCCATTCTACCTCTTTCTTCAGACCATATGTTATTCATTATTGAGAATATCCTTTCAACAGGAGCAGATGTGCCTGGCAGGCTGAAAATGTATTTTATAATTTGGACAAGATTGGGCAATAAAATGTTCTTTTCTTTGAAATGACTGAATAGTTGTGTCCATTTTTCTTCGCAACTTGTATTTTTCCAAATGTCATAGTTTGCAGACCAAAAACCTTGTGCAATCATCACTTCATCAAACAGTTCATCCAAGTTCATTGCACTATTTGCAAGAGTTTCATTAATTTTTTCACCTGATGCTTCAATTTCAGACCATATTAATTCATTGTTGTTTATCCAAATAAAAGATTCTGCTCCACCAAAACTGTTTTCCCATAGCTCAATGTAAGAAAGACATCGGTCATAAGATTTGTAAACTCTTGTAGGATAGTATTAATATTAATACTTCCATTATTTTCCAGTACTCTAAAAAGCTTTTTTGCTTCTTGAGGTATAAATTTATTATCACGCCTTTCCTCAAGATTTTTTTTCAATTTTCTACGTTCACTGACAATATCAGTTGCACTTGCTTTTGTACTTTCCATAATCAAGGGAGATTTGTTAAACAATGTGAGTTGCCCGTGCACAAACCACAAATACATTTCACCACAATCATTATCTAAGAACTGTATTATCAACACTGGACAGTGTTCTTGTGAAATAAAATATGATTTCAGTCCCTCATAGATTTCAAGTATTCTGTCGATCGCTGGAAATAGTGAAAGAAAACAGGTGTTGCCATGTTGAAGAACGTTTTTATACTCGACATCTACAAATTCACAGAACTCCTTTAGTTGAGTTACTCGAACCGTATAAATGTGGAAATATTTATAAATTTTCACATTAACAATGACAGCTTCACATTTTGTTCTGGCTAGTCTAAACTTTGTTTAAAAAAACTTTGATGTCAATTTAGATGAACAATCGGCAGACTTTTTGACTCCGTGTATATTCGGCACTTTTTAATTTTTTTCCAAATAACCGGGACAAAATGACAAACTGGCCGGGACCATACCTACTAAACCGGGACAGTCCCGGTCAAACCGGGACAGTCCCGGTAAAACCGGGACGTTTGGTAAGCCTAATGAAGTGAGAACAGGAAGTATAAAACTATTCTTGTCAAAATAAATCTTGTAATACATCATGAGATATGCAGGACACGTTACTCCTACATTTTTAGCAGCACTGAGTGAAACTCGACTTTCAGGCGAGGGCCAACTTTGCGAAAACGGTGCAGGTTATACATTCTATTGGAGCGGAAGAGGAACTGAAGAAAGACGAGAAGCATGGGCTGGATTTGCAATCAAAACAGCACTTGTTGGCAAGTTAGCGGGGCCCCCAAAGGGAATAAATGAACGACTCATGACGGTCAAGATCCCGCTGCTTTATGGAAGAAAACATGCCACCATCATTAGCGCGTATGCACCAACTATGACAAACCAGGATGACGTCAAGGATAAGTTTTATGAAGAACTACATGCAGTCATTGCATCAGTTCCTAAAGCAGATAAGCTCATAATTCTAGGTGACTTTAATGCAAGAGTAGGCTCAGATAACACCTCCTGGAATTGCACTATTGGAAAGTACGGCGTGGGTCGCTGTAACAGCAATGGACTTCTTCTCCTCCAGACTTGCGCAGAACATGGCCTCCTTGTCACCAACACCATTTTTCGACTTCCTACCCGCAACAGGACCTCCTGGATGCACCCTCGCTCAAAGCATTGGCACTTAATTGACTATGTAATTGTTAGGAAGAAGGACAGGCAAGATATCCGGGTGACCAAGTCTATGTGTGGTGCTGAATGCTGGACTGATCATCGCCTCATTGTGTCTAAACTTAAAATTCGTATCCAACCAGCCAGGCGCCCTCAGGGGAAGAAAACTCATAAAAGGCTGGATGTCACCAAACTAAAGAAGACAAAAATCAAACAGTCATTTACTGACACCCTAGAAGACCATCTCAAATCTATCTCGTTAGACGGCCAAAGTGTGGAAACAAATTGGACAGCCCTAAGTGAGCAGATCTAGAACACTGCAACAGAGGTCCTGCGTCCCGCCATCAAGAAACAAAATGGCTGGTTTGATGAGAACTCAGATGATATAAAGAAGATGTTGGCTGAGAAACACCATCTCCATAAAGCATATTTCTTCTTCTCTTCTTCTTTCGTCCTTAGCCAAAGACCGACCAAGCAGTCTGTGGCCATTACGCCTTGCGGCGTCTTAGGGCAAGAAGAAATTATCCGTTGTTCCGTTACGCCTAAAGGCGTTTATTGGTACAACAGAATATTAATTGTTGTTTCCGTAATCAATGTGACAAGCATGCGGTTGATCAATCCGCTGTGCCCGAACTTGCCCTCGTGTGTACTCTACTTCTGCCGCTATAAAACCACTTCGCTACCGAGACGTCTGTCCAGCCAAAATTCTCTCGGGACCGAAGGTCCGCGAAAAAGAGCAATCTGGTACAGGCACAGCACCCATTCGCTGCCTCCACTGCGCTGGGAGGACCCGGCAACCGGGACCACACACAGCCTTGAGAGGACAATGATCGCCTGAAGGAAATAAAGCATATTTAAATGATCCAAAATCTACATCAAAGAGAGACGCTTTCAACAACATGCGTAGAATCGTCCAGCATAAACTACGCCAGATGCGGGATTCATGGCTGTGTAATGATGAGCTCCAAGGCTTTGCTGACAGCCATGACTTGAAATTTTTTTACCATGCACTCAAAGCGGTCTATGGTCCAACATCATCAGGATCATTTCCCCTCCTTAATGCAGATGGAAAAACACTAATCACAGACAAGGAAAAAATTCTCCAACGCTGGGTCGAACACTTTAATAATATTCTGAACCAGCCATCATCTATTAACGACGATGCCATCATCCGCCTGCCCCAAATTCCTATAAATGAAGCACTAGATGATATACCAACTCTGGAGGAAACTCAAAAAGCCATTCGTCAACTTTCTAGTGGAAAGTCCCTCGGCTCCGAATCAATTCCTGTTGAGGTTTATAAAGATGGCGGTACAGTTCTGATAGAGAAACTTCACATGATCTTCCAGCAAATGTGGCAGAGTGAAACAATCCCACACGATCTCAAAGATGCGTCAATTATACATCTATATAAACGTAAAGGTAATCGCCAAGACTGTAACAATCATCGAGGCATCTCTCTTTTATCAATCGCCGGGAAGATATTCGCCAGAATCCTTCTGAATCGCCTTACGGCTCATCTTGACAAAGGTCTTTTACCTGAAAGTCAGTGTGGATTCCGGAAAGAACGTGGAACCACCGATATGGTGTTCGCTGCTAGACAGCTACAAGAAAAATGCCAAGAACAGCACTGTGACCTGTACACAGCTTTCATCGACTTGACAAAGGCGTTCGACACGGTCAGTAGAGAGGGTAGGAAGCCGCGCTAGCGTAGTGGTTAGAACACCGCTCTGGCGACCGGGTGATCCAGGATCAAACCCGGGCGACGGCATTTGAGGATTTTTCGTCAACCGGGATTTGGACTGGATTAACTCGAGACCTGGCGAGAACATTTGAAGGAGTGTCGTCGACCAGGGATTGTAGGCTCCTGAGCCGACCAAGCTCTAATGGGTACCTCCGAAATCAGCGAGTATCTGCCTGAATGGCGAGGGACACCTGTCTCTGTACAAGAAAAAAGGGATACTCACGTAAAATCAATATCAGGTTAGACATAATAATAACCTGAGATTTCGCCTCGAGTATTAGCGGGCGTACGAAAAAAAAAAAAAAAAAAAGTAGAGAGTGTCTATGGAAGATCATGGCAAAATACGGCTGCCCAAAGAAATTTATCTCAGTAGTGCAGCAACTGCATGATGGAATGCAGGCTAGAGTTCAGGAAAACGGTGAGCTGTCGGAGCCTTTCCCCGTCTCAAACGGAGTTAAACAAGGGTGTGTACTTGCACCGACTCTGTTCAGTATCATGTTTTCTGCTATGCTGACTGATGCTTTCAGAGACGGGGACACAGGAATCGACATCAGATATCGTATTGATGGAGAATTGTTTAACCTTAGGAGGTTTCAAGCAAAAACCAAGGTCAAATCACACACCATCAGAGATCTTCTGTTTGCTGACGATTGTGCCCTTAGTGCTGGCTCAGAGGCTGATCTGCAGCACAGCATGGATAGATTCTCCGAAGCCTGTGCCAACTTTGGGCTTACCATCAACACGGAGAAAACAGAAATCATGTACCAACCAGCTCCTGGCACAGTTTATACTGAGCCAATCATCAAGGTAAATGGTGAGAAACTGAATGTTGTGAACAGATTCACATACCTTGGTAGCACACTTTCCCAGAACATCGTCATTGATGATGAGGTAAACACCAGGATCTCCAAAGCCAGCAGCACATTTGGCAGACTATACACCAACGTTTGGCATCGAAGTGGCATTAGTCTACAGACAAAGCTGAAGGTGTACAGAGCTGCGGTGCTTCCAGTGCTGCTTTATGCATGCGAAACATGGACTGTATACAGGCGCCACGTAAAGAAGCTAAACCACTTCCATACAGTCTGTCTCAGGAAGATAATGAACATCAAATGGCAAGACAAGATCCCGGATACCGCCGACCTTGACAGAGCTGGTATCCCTAGCATCCATACTATTCTGATGCAGTCACAGATTCGCTGATCAGGTCATGTAGTCCGCATGCCAGACCATCGACTGCCAAAGATACTCTTTTATGGTGAGATGCAGAAGGGTAAACGCTCCCATGGTGGCCAAAAGACACGTTAAAGACGTCATTGAAAACCTTTGATATAAACCCAGACATATGGGAAGCTGCTGCGCAAGACCGAACTGCTTGGCGCACATCTCTTCGTAAAGGTGCAGCGGCATGCGAATCATCCAGAAGAGCAGCAGCAGAACAGCGGAGACAAGCTAGAAAGGACCGTGTAATAAAACCTTCACATGAAGCAAACATTCCCTGCCCACACTGTCCGAGATCTTTCCAGGCCCGCATCGGGCTCATCATTCACCTTCGTACCCATAGATTAATCTAACATATTCCTAATAATTGGATGAACAGAATGGTCTTCATCACCCGTGATGGACAAACAACACATTTTTATCACAGGGAATTAATGAAAGGAGTGAAGACACAGCAAAAGAATGCAGCATATAAGCAACAAGAAATTAGATAGCAAAAATATTGCTAGGATGAATACTGCTGCTTGCTAGACAGTTATATTTTTAATCTAATAATATTAATAATAAAGTTTAGTAATATAATACAGCTGTATTTACAATAATCACCACTTATATCTCTACATCATCTTTTACACCACTAGAGTTGTTTGTTATTTTTAGGTTTTAAAACTTTCCTGTATATTTATTTGAAACATAATTGTTCTTTCCAACCTGCAAGAAATAATAAAACATGGTTCCCATTTATGGATGAAAAAAATTAATCTGGAGCGGGATTGTAAAGTGAGTTTTTGTTATTCCCCCCATTACTACTGACATACTAATTCTTCCTAATTTTAACCCCTACTCCTGTGGAATAGATTAAATGTTTCTAGTGATTCTTAGAAAAATCATGTATTTTTTCTAGACTATAACTTATTTTATCTTCTGACATCCTCTTCTGATATTTTTCTCACCAGGATGAATGGAATATTGAAGGTTACCCCTCTAGTCCATTTGTCAGGGTGAAACAGGAACAAGATAATGAGGTTACAATTTTATTATATTTTTTTATATACATGTACTAATGCTTAATTTAAGTAGATAATATTAGCAAGTTGTCTGTTATGTTTACAGTGTTGATCTTTCTTTGATATGTACATTAGTTTTACAGTCATAATGCAGTGTTGGATTTCCTGCTATGGTCCATCACTCTTTCTTCTCAGACTTCAAGTCATGTTGAGACTACAGCTGCATTCAGTGGTGAAAAAATAATACTGGAACCAGGTTGTGAAGTTAATATTTTATTTGTTAATGTTTTTAGTAAACTATCGGTGTGCCTTAGCTCACTCACTTATTGAAGAGATCTACATTTGCAATATTGCATCAAACACCTGATACCATATTGTGATCTTAATATCCTACGAGGGTAGGTTATACAATTATTTTCCTCCAAGGGAGCTGCGCTGGTGTAATGGTTAACACACTGCACTGGCGATCGGGTGTTCCAGGTTCAAGCCCAGGTGAGAACATTTGAATGATTGTCATTGACCGGGACTTGGACTGGATTAATTCAAGCCCTGGTGAAGACATTTGAAGGAGTATCCTCGACCAGGGACTGGCAGCTCCTGAGCCGACCCAGCTCTAATGGGTACCCTCCGAAGACAGCAAATATCTGCCTGAATGGCGAGTGGACACCTGTCAGTGTACAGGAAAAAAAGGGATACTCACGCAAAAATCAGTCTCAGGTTAGATATACTAACCGGAGATTCTCACCTCGAGTAATAGCAGGCGTACTAAAAACAAAAACAAAAAAAATTTCCTCCACAACCTATAAAATGTAGTAGTTCAATGTAGCACTGGAGAACCACACATTCTTACTGTCATTGACAATGATGTATTATATAGATTGTTTCACATTTTCTAGATTAATGCTTTGCTGGTGCTGTTCTGTGAATTAGGTTATACATGATGTTAATATAGTGCCCAAAGTTTGAATGTTTCTACTTGTTTTAGATTGGTACCATTTATATTTATATGACATTCTGCCTCATGTCAGCAAAGAATGTATTGACATTATGAGAAAAAAATTATTTTTAGTTAACAGCAGGCCCCACTTGGATGGCTGAATTAAAATTAACAAATAACACCATTTTTTAAAATTCTGACTACAAAGTTCTACTGCTTCTGTACTGTCATGTACACATGACGTTAATATAAGGGTTATATCATTTAAAGTCATCATTACATACTTTCTACTCAACATAGTGAAAATTGTAATGCACAGAACCATTTGAATAAAGATAACATTTGCACTATGCACACACTGGCATTGAATTTCTTTACATTTGTGAAATAACGAAACTTTTCACATTTGCCTGCAGTGAATGCATTTGCATTAATGGAAGTACAAGTCTATTCCTACTTACGTTATGTTCTTCCTTGTATATAAATTAAAAAATAATATGGTATGAAATCAGTTTTACAAGTAAACGGTACACATGAAACAAGGGACGTTTCGGGTTTTACCTTTTGTGAGCCACAGTTATGAACAGGTGACAAGGACAAGAACTACATATAGGTACTACAAAATTCTATGATGATGAGGAAAATGCCGAATGAGCGATACAAGCAGATGAAACAACGGTGATGAGCGAAACGATAACAGTAATAATGCAAGAAAATCGTAAAACCAGAAAGACATGTCGAAACAAGAAAGCATTTTCCTCATCATCATAGATTTTTTTTAGTACCTATATGTAGTTCTTGTCCTTGTCACTTGTTCATAACTTTGGCTGACGAAGGGTAAAACCCGAAACGTCCCTTGTTTCATGTGTACCGTTTACTTGTAAAACTGATTTCATACCATATTATTTTTTAATTTATATACTTATTTTTACCAGTTTTACTGCAGCCTACTCATTCTCTCTCTTCCTTGTATGACTGAATTAAAATGAATATGGGACATTTATTAAATAAAAACAGGTCTGTCAGGAATCAAATGCAGGTTGTTTGTTAAGAAAGCATATGTTCTCACAACTGAACCACTCAAATACTTTGATATATGTGATCTTTTGTATTTTTTAAACAAGTTTTATTGGGTGCTTGTTTTAGTCAACATGTTCTTTCTGTTGTTAGGCAGGGACATGCTAAGAAAGTTAAAAGGGAAGATAGACAAAATTTCATTGTATACTCATTTCACTTACTCAACCGATCCTCTTCTACCCTGAGGTGTAGAAGTTTGTCAGAGAGAGCACTAATTTATCCTATCGGCTATCTACCTTCTGACCTGGTTCTAATCTAGTTCTCAGTCCTTCAAAGATTGTCTAATGCTGTCCTCCCAGTGGACTCTGGGTCGTCCTGGAGATCTGGATCCATGGCTCTAAGTTTCCCACATTTGTTGTGGTTGTGAATCTTCTCTCATTCTGCAGACATGGCCAAACCTTCATAGTTGGAACTCTTCTACTTGGGTCTGCAGGGGGCTATGTTAACTTATTTATGCAAATCATAATTGTTAAAGTTTTCTCAAAATCCCAGTTAAATATACCTTTTTCATTTCTTTTTAATCTGTGTATGGTGCATAATTTCTTTTGCCTATGAGAATGCTAAGGATGTGAATTAGGGTGTCATATATAGAAGTAATATTTCAAGCAGCAGTCATATCAAATCTCCAAGGGAAGCATTCATTGCATGACAAACTTTAGATTTGTGATTATCATACCACCACTGCTCTGAGAATATGACAAGCACTTATTTGCCAATGAATTTAGTTCGTCATAGATGGATCACAACTTTCCCCACAATATTTCTCATATACCTATTTTAATTTCACTTAATAGTTCTCATTTTATTGTTTTCCTGCCAGAATGATGATGGTCATCACAACACTGAAGACTGTGATACTCATGTTCAGATAGTTGACATTATGGATACAAAAATACTAACAATTATAAAAGTAGAACAACCTGGCTTATGTAAACATGAAGGTAATGATACAATTTGCATATAGATTAAATAGTGCTTTATTTATTTTTTTACTGTAGTGTTTTATTGATTTGTGAGACTGAAACTTCATTATTTGTACACAAGTATGTAAGATCAAAACATCACTGAATGTATCACATCTAGAGATAAGAGTGAATCTAGTCATGAACCTTTTGTCTGATCTGGCATTCCCATTTACTATCATAATTCAGTGGTCACATACTCCAAAATCTTATACATCAATAACAGAAATAAAAATTCACACATTGTTGTCGTGTGGTGAGTATTAGGGCAACTATGACAGTAGTTTTTTGCCAGGAATAGCCTATGAGATATTAAGTAAAAGGTCTCCAGAAATTGGCTCAGTTAGAAAGGATAGAGACCTATCAGAGATAAAGACAAGAAGAGAATGTGAATGCTTTCCACTGGACAGTGTTTTCTATTGAAATGTGGAAAGAGTTCTATTTCCCCGTGTTTCACCTTAGCTTCTGCCCTTAGATCCCGTAACAGAAAAAGTGCCGAACCTCATCTGAGTGTAGAAATTTACCTATTTGTAAATATCACTGACTAACACAAAAAACTTTTTTTTTCTTTATCTAACATTTTTATGTTTTTCTGGTCAATTTTAATGCGCTAATTTTAAATCTGCAAACCGTTTTTCTCTATCAGGTCGGGATCTCTAGAAATACGTAATTGAAGTTTTTTAACAACGCATACAGTATTACAACATCATTCATACAAGAAGTATAACAGTTATGTAGGCTTGAATTTCTTTGCAGTCGACTTTCGTTGGTGAATGGCATGTGGTACATCGCGATGAAGCATCCAACAATAATCGGCAAGCATGGTCACACTCCACCGTCCTTGATAACGTGACTCAATTACGGCGATATCTTGATGGAATCGTTCTCCATGTTCATCGCTGACTTCGCGAAGGTTGTCAGGGAAAAAGTCAAGATGCGAATCGAGCAAATGGATTTTGAGGGACATGTTACAGCCCATAATTCTGTATGCATCTATGCACTGCTTAACAATATGCAACATAGTCGACAGATTTGTGATTTCCCAGAAAGTTATCGACGATCGATTTGAATGCAATCCATGCGCGAAGTTCACTACCATGTAACAAGTTCTCGAATTGTTTGTCTGCAATAACTTTCCTAATCTGAGGTCCTACAAAGATACCTTCCTTTATCTTTGCATCGCTAACTTGCGGAAATTTTTCTCGAAGATAAGTGAAAGCTTTGCTCGTTTTATCTAACGCTTTTACAAAATTCTTCATGAGCCCCAACTTTATATGTAACAGTGGTGATATGAAGCTGTCTTTGTTAACTAATGGCTCGTGTATTACATTTTTATGCCCGAGCTGCATACGATCCTGGATAGGCCACACCTTTCTTGCATAATGTTTCTGTCTGTTGAGGCTGTCCCATTCACATCGGAAGCAACAAAATTTAGTATACCCAGTCTGCATGCCCGTGAGAATTGCAATGACCTTTAGGTCTCCACAAATCCGCCATTGGTAGTCATTGTACTTTATTTTTTCCAAACGTATAGCCATATTGTCATAAGTTTCTTTCATATGAACAGAGTAGGCGACTGGAATTGATGAAAATAAATTTCTGTTATGCAATAACACGGCTTTTGGACTAGTCTTGGAAGAATCGATGAAAAATCGCCATTCGTTGACTATGTGCTCATGACCGTTTACATCTTTGCAATAGCAAATTTCATCATCCATCTCAAAGTATTGAACAAGTTCTCTGTGTCTATGACGAAATTTAGATATCGGAGTATTGGGCGCTAAAAGATTCCATTCTTTGAGTAGCGAACCGAGTAATTCCGCTTGTCCTTTGGTAAGAGCGAGATCACGTATTAGATCTGAAAGTTCTGAATGGTTAATTAAGTAAACACCATCATTCACCGGTATGTAATCTGAGTCAGAATTAGTTTCTAAAGCAGGTAAACTATCACTTTCTGATGGTTCATTCACGTCCAACGGATATTGTTCTGGTGGTACTTGGATCGGACACGTGATTGGATCATGAGGCACTGGTTTCGAAACCAATTATATATTTGAATAAACCACAGACTTTCTAGTTTTAAAAGCGAAACCATGGATATTTGTCAAGCAGAAGTAACAATCAGTAGTGTGATTTGTATGTTCACGCCATATTACTGGCACTCCAAAAGGCATCGACTTATGCTTCGGCGATTTTCGTAACCAACCTGCCAATGTATCGAACAAACTGCATTTGGCTTCCAAGATTTATTTGCATCATCAACTTTCGAATCGAAATAAAGTTCATATGCTTTCTTTAGTAATGGTGTAAAGTTTTTCTGGTCAACACGATCGGTAAAATATCCGCACACGTAACAGAACAGATCAGCCGAATTTCTACAACTTCTAGAAGCCATATTTTGCTCAGAATTATTTCAAAATACAGTAACTATTTGAAAAATCGCGTAACATACGTCATGCATCTTTTAGCAGTATAAAAAGTAGAATTATGTTGCTTTTTATTAATTTTTAATAAGTTATATAGTAAAAATGAAACGGAGCAAATAACGGTTTCCCAAAAATATATTTATTCACAAATATCTTAAAAACCAGATGTGATAGAGATAAATGGATTTCAGATTTGAAATCAGCGCAAGAAACTGACATAAGAACACTTATTCTTATATAAGAAAGAAAAATGTTGTTTGTCAGTGTATTTAACATGACAGCATGAGTGATACATTAACAAACTAGATAATGATCAAACGATTATTATGTTTATTAATTAAATATCTTCATATATAGGGTTAAGAGTGGTTAGCACATGATGATGGTAAAAGACGATTCACACAAAACACACAGATGAGATATTAATATTGTAGTTAAACAAATAGTAGTTAATTAAGAATGAGCTTGTGTAAAGCGAAATGATGATGATGTGGTATGATACGTGGTACCAAAATGGTAAGTAATCTACACAGTCCATGTGTCTCTAAATGATTCTCCCAGATAGGATGATTCACATGTTTGCATAGAATGTCCCAAGCTGTTATAAAATATGTCGAGTGGGGTATCTCTAAGTTGAGGATGTTCTGATGAAAACTTTTGTCGTACTGAGAACGTTTACAATACAAATTCCTTCACTGTTTGATAATACCTCTGTAGTGTTGACCAACAGTTAACAGTTGTCATGTGAAAATGTCTAATCTCTGGAGGGTTCTGGCCAGACTGGATATCTTCATGAAATGTTCTTGATATGTACCTTGAGTATGTAATCATGATTCATAAAATATACTTCAGAGTCTGCTTCTTAGAATGCACTTAAGAGTGTGTTGCACTTGGTATAAATATGGGATTCAACTTTTGAGCTCTTTAGCTTGACTTCAGATGGTAAGCTTCTGATGGAGCTGAACTTGCTATTTAAATAAGTAATCAATTGTGAGCTTTAGATTGACTCATGTAGTAGCTTTTGATGGAGCTGAACTTTATATTTAAATGAGTAATCAACTGTGTGCTTTAGATTGACTCCTGTAGTAAGCTTTCAATGGAGCTGAACTCGATATTTCTATGTATTGAACTTGTGTGCATGTCATGTAAGGTGATGAAAAATGCTGCGTCCACCATCTTAATTGTGGGTAAGAAATATTCCTTTTTAATGGAGGAATGAAGGATGCCCTATGGCAAATTCTGCTATCCAAATGTCCGTTTTGATAACTTTTTTCTGGTTAGGTGTCAGACATGTCACTGGTAGACTCAAGACTTCTGATGGACTGAAGACACACAAACGTCTTCTTAAGTTTTCAAACTTAATATCCCTGGTTGACTTTCATTTATACTACTCCTCACTATTGATATGAGTTCTTTGTCTTTTATTTTTCTTTTCTTTTTCATACACTGTCAGACGTCCACTTGAATGTTCTCAAAGAAAGCAGTAGTCACTTTGAGGCTATTTGAATCCCCGTAAAGCTTTTCCATGAATGGAGCTGGCGTCGGCCTTATGCACTTTCTCTGTACCGCATATAAGATCTATGAGTTCACTTCTAATGATGTTAAATATATTGTGAATGAGAGTGTGTGCACATGGAAGACTATGATGATGATTTAACAAGCTAGATGAAGGTGAAGTATGAACTATGAATTACTTCCTATCATCTTTGAGGAAAATCTACTGATTCTATTAACTATTTATGAAAAGAATTAATTGAAAAACTATCTTTTTCACATTTAGCTTGGTGGTTAAAATGAATAAAGAATAAGAAAAAAGTATTAATAATCTGTATAAGATCTACTAACCTTCTTTTCACTTCACAAAATCCTTTAAGAAC
Source organism: Oreohelix idahoensis (assembly GCA_024509875.1). NCBI lineage: Eukaryota > Metazoa > Mollusca > Gastropoda > Stylommatophora > Oreohelicidae > Oreohelix > Oreohelix idahoensis. Next base: position 348,751 of record JAMPIV010020920.1, read on the forward strand.
ACAATACACCACAGTAATGAAATATTTTATACACACTGAATTAATTGCAGGCTATGCTTCAGGGATTTATCTCTACACCACAATATTGAAAAAAAACTGGACTCCTTTCTTTAACGAACTGCGCGGTAAAAACTGAGAGATATATAAGATGCCCATATGTTCCCAAATCTTGCCTGTGACGGGAAACTCCGCCCATGCAACTAATAGCAAAGAGTCCATGGGGTCTCTCTTACCAAGAATCTATCTTGTCCCCTGTCAGTCTAAAAGTGGGTGGGCCACTTGCTACCAACTGTCAATGCCGTGCTATATGACAAACAGATGCAAAGAAAATCACTCGCCTTTCAACAGTCACGAAGCCCTCCGTCAACTTCTGTTTTTTCTATCGCCCCTCATGTCAGCTTTGTTCAACAAAATTGTTTTTTACAAATAGAATTATCCCTCTGCTTGCGAGTTGCACCCCAATCAACCTAGACACATTGCCCGTTGGCTATACTAGGGTGCATGTCCAAACATAAAAGATGTTACGATCTGGATTGAGAGGTATGACACCGAAGAAGGGAACAGTTCAATAGTTCACACAATAGTCCTGAAAAATCCAGCGTGTGAAGCATGATAAATATAATGTCGTTGTTCCTATAGACAACCTATCTAGTCACTATCATGCTGGTTGGAAGTGTTCATTCCATTGAAGGAGAACAAGATAATTTGCAAAATGTTAGTATTCATCCATATATCTGTACGTTCAAACGGATAGTGTTTGTAACTCAAATTGTACTGGTTGCTAGGAACATGGACACCAACCAAAGTCCATAGATAAACGAATGCAGCAATGTAAATCGAAACAATCCGGTGCAATATTGGAACAATTGATGCAAATGCCCGGAAGATGAAAAGTCTATATATATATATATGTTTTGAGAAGAGTTGTATGATAATAAACTTAACAAAACTTAATTACTTGTGTTGGTCAGTTCAGCCCAATACCCATACTCCATTTACCATAGTTTTCACATTTATGTGTCTTGTTGTCACATGTGTGTGTTTGGTGTGTGTGTTTGGTGTGTGTGTTTGGTGTGTGTGTGTGTGGCATGTGTGTGTGGCATGTGTGTGTGGCATGTGTGTGTAGTTAAATATATATGTTACTTGTATGGAGAGTAGTATTGTCTAATATTATTAGTAATAAGAAATTACAGTTGTAAAGATAGGCTGGATCAGAGCACCTTCTAAAATCCAGAGACAGATTCTACTCTTAAACTATTTACTCGTGGAAGCTATTTCTTACACCTTTATTCTCACATACTTACCATTAGCACCTCTGCTCAGACTGGGCCAATTAACTCCCGATATCTATCTTTAAAACATTTATGACACTTCCTAAAGAACCACCTTTGATAGAAAAAATATCCAATGCTGAGTTGCTTTTAACAGCGTTCATGGCGGAGCATTATTTTCCATTTCTCCAGGCACTATTGCTAAATCTATGACAATGAAACGAACAAGGGCATCATATATCAGGCAAGATGGAATAGAGTAGTGCTTGACTCACCTTTCCATCTGCGTATCCTTATCGGTTAGCTTCTCTCTACTGATGTATTTTAGTGGTGCTGTCTTACTTTGAATACGTATTTATAACCCTCTACTCCCAAAGGAGCATAAGCCTTCAACAAACACATGCCAAGTCCTCCTGTCACGTGTTATCATCTCAAGTTCTTTCCACGTTCTACTCATCATTTTCACCGCTGTTTCCAACTCTCTTCTCCATGTGCTTCTTGGTCTACCTCTGACTCTCTTGCCCTGAGGGTTCCAGAACAAGGACTGCCTTATAATGCTATCAACTGGTTTCCTCCGTGTGTGCCCTATCCATCACCATCGTATTCTTCTCATCTTTTTTCAACTGGCACTTGTCTAGTTCTTGTCATTAGTTCCACGTTGGTAACCTTGTCATACCATTTTCATCCTTCTGTTCTACGCAAGCACACATTTATGAAAGTCTGTAGCTTTTTGGTTGTTGTCTTTGTTGTTCTCCATGTTTCAGAGCCATACAATAGGACTGACTTCACATTTGAGGTGAAGATACTTATTTTCGTGTTGGATCCGATTTCTCTTGATCTCCATATATTTCCAAATGCAATGAAAGCTCCTCTTGCTTTTTGTATTCTTATTTTGATATCACTGTATGTCCCTTCAACTTTGTCTATATTGCTGCCAATATATGTGTACGATTCTACATCTTGTGGTGGTGTTTCTTCAAGTTCAACCCTGTTATCATTACCTGCATTTATTCTGATTATTTTTGTCTTTTTCAGACCCAATTGCTGTGACCTCTCATCGAGTGTTTTCAATTTGTCCTGCATCTGATTACGATTATGGGACAGAAGAACCAAGTCATCAGCAAAATCCAGATCATCCAACTGCTTAGTCAGAGTCCACTGGATTCCATTTCTGTTGTGTTGTCGATGTTCTCACAACCCAATCTATTGCAAGTAAAAAAAGAAATGGAGACAAGAGGCATCCCTGTCACACTCCTGTTCTTATCCCAAATGGTTCTGTAACCTGTCCTTCATGAAGAAGTCTGCATGTCATGTGTTCATACACCTTCTTTATTAAATTAAAGATCTTCAGGGGAATTTCCAAATGCCTCATTAATGTCCAACGTGAGTCTCTGTCTACACTGTCAAATGCCTTTTTGCAGTCCAATAATCTAATGTGTAGTGGTCAAATCCATTGCAGACTTTGTTCAACTATTATTCTCAAAGAGTCTATCTGGTTTGTACAGGATCTGTTTTGTTGAAAACCTGCTTGTTCATCTCTCAGTTCCTTGTCTATGAACTCTTTTAATCTCTCGAGGGTAATCCTGTTTAATACTTTTCCTGACACTGATAGTAACATTATTCTTCTATAATTTGTGCACTTTTGTAAATTTCCCTTATTTGCAAAATTAACCAGATATCCTTCCTTCCATTCTGCTGGTATCTCTTCCTTTTTCCAGACTTTACCAAGTAATTTATACATCTCTGTAGCCGTGTCGATATCTGCTTTGATGGTCTCTGCTAGAATGTCATTTGGTCTAGCCGATTTTCCATCTCTTAGAAGCTTTATGGCTTTCTTTATTTCTTCCTTCGTTAGTCTTTCACGGTTAATTTGTAGCCCTTCTTCTGCTGGCTGGATGTCTGGGAGGGGGGGGGGGTGTTTTAGTTCTGGTCTATTGAGAAGGTCCTCAAAATATTCCGTCCACATTTTCATTTGCTCTTGTACATTGCTAAACAGTTTTCCATTCTTGTCTTTTATGAGGCAACTTGTTTGCTTGTATATCTCTGTTAGCTTCTTTGTGCTGCTATATAGTTCTCTCATATTTCCTTTGGCTGCAGCATCTTGTGCCTCACTTGCCAACTCCTCAATATACTTCCTCTTGTCTCTTTTGATACTTCTGTTTACTTCTTTGTTTGCTTCTGTGTACACTTCTTGAGCCTTGGCTTTGGAACGTCTGGTTTTGCGTGTATATACAAGTATTTATATATATTTTCTTCGTTGTTTTTCTTATCTTTTGTTATTATGTTTTGTCAAGGTTATTTTCAAAATTCGGAGTGAAAACTGATATAATGTGTGAATCGATCTCTTTTCCTCTCCGGCAGTATTCAGTTACATTTGTTGTGAGTACTGATTACGTGCAATGTGGTCGGCACATTTTCTTTCTTTGCTATCAAGCAGATATTTGGTATTTTCAAATTATCTTACACTCTTTTCAGTAATAGTCATCATGTCTGTTTATTTTCCTGTCTGTTAATGCTGGAAGAGTATTCGGATGAAGCAACATTAGCCGACAATAAGGTTGGAAAATTTCCAGTGTGCCCGGATTACGGATTAGCATTAACATTGCCCAGCGAATTTGTTTAATCGCTGATAAGCCCAGTGTGCTTGTTTGCCTAGATGGTAATACGACGAATTTTGTTTTCCCAGTACGAAGAAACAACTTATTCGTCAGCGTGACAAATTTCTAGACGACAAGAATGACATAATAGTTTCCTGTACAACTTGTTACAAAGATATTTCGTTAGATAAAAGTATGTAGTTGTGTTTGTAACTACTATGAAAATCTTACTTCCATACTTGGAAGACATGACCTTTGCATTAACGAACATAAATTTCCTTGTGGAAATATTTCAAATTATCCCACAAAAACACATATGTTTGAAACGATTGGCAGGCATTCGGAATGAAGGTACAACAACCTTTACGTTTGGAGCAATACTTAACATTGTAACAAACAAATGCAGGGGAGAGAAGTGCAATTTAACTTGGCACTTTAGGTAGTTTAGAACACTGTGACAATTCACCTTGCGCCAAGACGATGAACAGATCTGACTAAGTAAGAAATATAAATCAGAATTCATTTTACCGGACTGTGTTTTGGGCATCTTGAGGACCTAGAGCCCAGAACAACTCTACCATTTTAACACGGAAAACGTGAATCTGAGGAAATTGAAACTCCATCCTTAACCCACATGAAACTGTTCTGTGACATTACCCTATTTCTCCAAATGGGAAATGTAGTTTTCCACCGACGAATCGGGCACACATTGCAGAATGCTTAATGTACCAACTTGTGATTGGATATAAAACATATATAACACATTAGGAAGGGAAACCCGAGGCCTATAAACAGTAAATAAATATTATACAAACATAAAGGTATGTTTTTAGGCACTCGTAAGAAATAAAGAAGTAGAAAACTAGACAACAGAAAAACAACAGACGCAAGTGACTTATCCAGGACTCGAACCCAGGACCTCTGCTGCCTTCCCTTTCCTGGCTGATAGGCTTTGTGACTTCTTACGTTTGAAGCTCATTCTGCACCATCTGACTAGTTCATCCAGGCGTGCTAACATTCTCCAGGCATGGTGTTCATCTGATGTCAGAATTGTTGTGTCATCCATGAATGCTTTGAGAGGTTACATGTGACACATTCCACTGAGCTTTGGACCTATTGCCACTCCTTCAGCCGCATTGAGGATTACCTGCATAGGCAACACGAATAGTATCAGAGAGACGGTACATCCTTTCGCAATTCTTGAAGATCAATTCACTTCGTTGTGTACTCTCTGTTTGAAAATCGGACAGAGAACCCTGCAAAATACAGCTTCAGCATTGCTGCAGTTTCTTGTGGAACATGAAACATTTCTAGGGCCTGCGACAACATCTGGTGTCGAATGGATCGATAAGCAATTGCTAAACCCAACCAGATTACATGGAGGTTTGTTCTGTCAGACTTTGCCTTTTGAATTGCTTCCCATATCATTGTGGCGTGCTCTGGACACTCTGGTGTACCTATCTCCTTTCTGGATGATAGTGTCAATGTACCCATTTTCCAGGAGGTATGTAGTGAGCCTTTTCACCATCACTGAGAAGAATATCTTCCCTTCCATATTAAGTAGTGAGATTGGCCTGAACTGACTGATGTCTATGGAATTTTGTTCTTTAGGATGTAGACTCCATTTGCCTTTCTTTCTCCATTCCTTGCTTACAAGCTGAGTTTTCCGTGCATCCTTCAGTAAATGGATCAGTCATTTGAGCACCTCAGGGCATCTCTTATACACAACATATGGGACATCATTAGGACCTGGAGCTGACATGCACCATGCTTTCTGGATATTGCTGTCTACATTTTACATTGTTGGGGGTTTGGTGTTGAATTCAGCTCCTGGCTTACTCGGCCATTTAAGGCCTGCCATGCTGCTGAGCGGCTCATCTTTGCAACCATCTGAATAGGTCATTCTAAGGTGTTCTTCCAGGTCTTCTTTCCTGATGTTTAGCATTCCCGATCATGGCTGCTCAAAATCTAGAAGACGGCTGGCTATAGTGCTGCATTCTTCATCATCGTATCAGGTTATATTGATTGAACTGACTGTGCCATTTGAATCCAGATTAGACGAGCAACATTTGTTCAAAGCGGCCAAGTATAATGATCTGGCTGCAGATCTGAGACACGATGGGTTCACTGCAAGGGTCATGGTTGTTGAGGTGGGTGCAAGAGGACTCGTGGCTGCATCAGTGTATGATTTATTGATACTCTGCAGTTATATTACAGACAAATAGCGAATAGCATTTATTACATAGATTTTTGTTCAACAGTTTGAGATAACATAATAATCTAAATTCAGACATGGGATCTTGCTACACTTCAAATCAAACACATGTATTAGTGAGTTGTGTTTCCTCTAAATATTAAATTTAATTAGATCATCTTAGACGGAATGTTGAGTGATAGGTTTGTTAATTTTAGAGAAATGTAATTACAAAGTCTAATGTAGAGTTAAACTTTGCATTTAAATCAGAATATAAACGGCCGTGAATACAAATAGCCGTGAATTGATTTTCAGTCCCTTAGGACTTATCTCTGCTTGGCTAATCCTTTCTTAGAGTATTGCCAAAGGGTTGGGGTGACTCTTTTTCTATAAATCTGTTTCCACGATGGACTATTGGGACACTGTTTGCCTTCCATGACAATGTGCTAAGAACACTAGGTTCTGATGCCAACAGAGACCCTTTGTTAAGCTCCGAACTTTCCAGAAGTTGTTTTCTGGTCAGCGTTTCCGGAGATGGCCTTTCTATAGCTATTTCTTCTGAAGAAGCTTTCAGAATTTGTACTTCTCGATCTAAAAACTTTTAGCTAGGAATGCACTAGTGTGCACACATGACTCTAACTAGTGTTTTAGAGATTGATATGGCCAAAGCTTACAAAACTGATTTTATGGCTACTCTGGCTTTCGTACCGGTGACATAGAGCTCATTGATGGCAGTAGCTGAGAGAGTCAGGGAATTTTGTATGTATGGTATTTTCATGTAGTTTCTGTGAGATAGAAGTTGTGGTCTCTGGCATCTTCATGTCTGCTAAGAAAATTAGATGTTCCACCTTCCCTGACCAAGAAACTGTAGATACATAAATGAGTCTGATTTGACATGGCTAGTGCTGGAAATCCATTCTTTTTTCTCAATCCTGTAAATCGAGTTTTGTCCCAGTAGCATGGGCAAGGTACTGCCCACTGACTCGAATGCATGGGAAGGGAGAAATAATTGAAGGGGATCGTGATAGAGAGAACACTTAGGGAAATAGGGATAGAGAGAAAGAAAAACCAAAAACATTTAACCAAGGAAAAATAATGCACTAAAACGCTCCATCACAATACGCACCTTATTTTTATCTTTTCTTCATCTGAGAAAATTTTCATTTGTAATCCAAAAGAAACCTTGCTCCAGAACAGTACGAAGATGAAGAAATGTGAAAAAACAACACAAGCAAAACAGGAACTAAGAAAAGTAGGCCTACGCCGAGACAAAGGCCATCAAGCCCGTCATGTTGTCCACATGGATATCGATACACCCACCATGTCACTTTGATAATTAAAAAAATAAAGAAAAAAATCTCAAAGGCTAAACTTAATTTCAGCACAATCACTGTTTTGAGCTTTTTGCAAATTTTATTTTAAAAAAAAATGCCTGTTTGAGATGAAAAACTAAAGTCCAACTAACTTTAATGCGATATCTATAGCCACATGAACAACATCATGGTGGCAGGTGTATACTAATCTAGTTTTTTAACCTAAGGTATGTTTATTGTGTTGTGCACACTATATATTTATTGTAACAAGAACTGAACGATCTAAAATCTGATCCCATTAATTTCTTGATGTTACCTTCCTACTTACAAACTGATTTCCTCTTGCACATATGCCTTCAATTGTTTCCTTCCATTATGGTTTTCAGTAAAGTGGTGGACTTTAGTTTTTCATATGATCAAAATATTTTGATATCGATCACGTTCAATATTTATTTTTTCATTCTTAGCTGTTCTAGGATTTTTCTTCCTCGTTTCATGAAAAGCACCTAATTTTTCTATATATCTAGATCTCAAGGATCTAATTTTTTTTTTCCAACTGCCTGATCATTGTTCCAATTTCCACACCATACAATAATAACAATAACAACACTTGATAACTGTTGTTTTTAAATTGGCAGGGAGACAAAGATGGCTGTATGCCACTCCATCTATGTTCCAGTCTTGACATGTGAGTGCGAGTCATGGGCAATGACTGCAACCTACAAAAGCTTGCTCCAAACTTCAGAAATGAGGTATCTGAGGAAGTTGGTTGATGTAACAAGAGGAGAAATGGTCCACAACACACAATACAGCAAGGCTTCGAAACCCAGCTCATGCAGACTCAAGTGAAACAGTCACAATTATAATGGCTTGGCCAAGTAAGTAAAATAGGAGATCAGCTACCAATGATAAATATGGGAAAATAAAAGCAAGGAAAAAGACAGCTGAAAGTAAGGTATTTATTTTGGCAAACCTCTTTATCCCAGATAGAAGAGGAACAACTATTTATTAAGACTTTTATTTTAATTTGTGAGTGTGCCTCAATTTTTTAATATAAATCCCATCTTGAGCCCTAAATTCTATCTTCTAATTGTTTCCTCACTGTCCATGTTTCCAAACTATGCAGTAATGAAAAAAAAATATGTAAGATTTGATAATTCTCAGTTTTAATTTGTGAGTTATTTGTTTAGATGTCAGTATTTATCTCATGTTGTTTAATGTATCTTTAGCTGTTCTTTTCTTGATTTCCATTTTATATCTGTCATCTTCACTTATTATATGTCCAAGACATGGGAGACTCTTGACTATTCCATTATGCATCACCTCAATGAGAGGTCACAGCAGTTGGGTCTGAAAATACACAGGGAAAAGACACAAATAATGAGAATAAATGCAGGTAATGATAACAGGGTTGAACTTGAAGAAACACAATACAAGATGTAGAAGGTTACCAATGTGGAACTGAGGACAAGAACTAGACAAGTGCCAGTGGAACAAGAGATAAGAAGAAGACGATGGCCATGGATTAGACATACACTGAGGAGAACTGTTGATAGCATTACAAGGCAGTCCTTGTTCTGGAACCCTCAGGGCAAGAGAGGCAGAGGTAGATCAAGAAGCACATGGAGAAGAGAGCTGGAAACAGAGGTGAAAATGATGAGAACATGGAAAGAACTTGAGATGATGGCATGTGACAGGAGGAATTGGCATGTGTTTGTTGAAGGCCTATGCTCCTTTGGGAGTGGAGGGTTATGAATGAATGAATCACCTCTTTTTATGTTTATACAAGCACTTAACATGGTGGGATATAATTGTGTTGGTCTCTTTCTGCTACATGTTCACTAATTCTTTTGTGGTCACTTCATTCATTTCCATTTTCTTGTGAAGTAAATCAATGACAGGCAAAGAGTGGCATGAAAGCATTGAAGTTTTGTCTATGATGGTCAATGATGCTACTTTGGCTACATATACAAATATAAGATGGAGATACTTTCTTTACGTGATAGAAACTTAAATGCTTAATATAAATGGTGAAATTTCCATACGTTTTGTTTAAAAAAAAAAAGATGTGCACTAAGAAGATATAGGAAGAAGAGCAAATTATTTCAAAGAGCATGCAATTTAGTTTCCAAGTCGTTATGTGTGGCTTTACCATAATTTCCTAAAAATGCACAATGAAAAGATTGTAAGTTGGTAGAAATTTGTTATAAATGGATGGAGCACTTTAAGAAATTAGAAAGCGTAATATGGTAAGTAATAATTTATGGATCTTACCAGTTTATTCCCAGTTTTAGTTGATGAGTATTCTTATGTCTTTTCTGTCAATAACTATTTCTTAAAGGCATTAAATTAGTTTAAGAAAGTTTGACATAGCTCATAATGTTATAGTTAAAAAGCACATGTACAGTAATAGGAGAAACAGTGCCTTACTCTAGTAGAGTGGATGGATAGCACAATGAAGGTGTAGCCATTATTTTAAAGAAAGGAATAGAAAGGTCATTACTGAAAATGAAACCATCAACAATAGACCAATAATAACAAGACTAAGATGGTGACTCACCAAAGCCACAGTCATTTTGTGTTTACCTACACTGTGTCACACCAAATACACTGTGTCTAATAATTTTTTAAAAATCTTGTCAAACATTACCAACCGCCATAAGCAGTCATGCTTCTCATAGTTATGGAGGAACTTGTCAAACTAAAGCCAACAAATCCAAACATGCTCATGTTTAGGGAAAAAATGTGTTAAACACAGCCAACCACCATGACCAGGTAGTCTACAGTGCAGAGAAAAATATCTTTCAAGTGAACCATGAAAATTATACAATAGAAATGTGAAGGATAAGTTGGTTTAGATAAGGGTTATTAAAAGCAATAACTTAAAATATTACAAGAAAACAATTACAAGATGTTCATACTGAATTAACTAGAAAAATCATTATGAAATTAAACAAAATAAATGTCACTTGAACATCAACCAATAGACAGTTTTTATCTTGATTCTAACAAGTATTTTAGTGAACACAAAAGTATGAATAAATGTATTTAAATCACAAACTACACCAACCATGTAAGAATACTCTTCAGTGTGTATTTTGTCTGCATTTCAATAGGTACCACAAACTGATTTTTCATTTTGTTTTTACGATGTCTTTGTTTATAGATCTTAATGGATCTCTTTAAGCCATGAAATTTCCTTTTTAAATTTTAAAAATCGGACATCAAACAACCGAGTTACAGCATTTCAAAATTGTGGGGAATTACAAAATTTTTCAAACATCTTTGCTCCGAACAAATTGCCTGACTTTGCACAATCATAACTACAGTCAACAAACACTTACCAAGTCAATAATGCTTTTTGTACAAAGTCATACAAGTCCTTATTGCAGAAAAGAAACATGGGAAGTACAACAAATCAATTAAATGAATTATGGTCCATCAAAATTGACAAAAGATACAGTTTCAAGTCTCATTGTTGTGCTCGCAAAGTGCAAATATGCATTTCTATGCACTCATAAATCAAAAACTACACACAGGAAAGCTATGAGATTTATTGAGCTTAAAGAGAGCCATATATACTTGATGCTTAATTTTTTTGAGCCACATGAAATACTGAATACTATAAAACTGCATTATGTGAAAATGGATCAAAGGCTAAATTTGCAGTTCCGAAGAAAAATCTCAGGAAATTCCAAATGTTGTCATAAAATCATGAATATTGCAGCTATAGAGCTGAAAACTTCCATATTTATGTAATTTGAGTTGTACAATTCAAATTGATGGTTATTTTCTTGATTGAAACAACCTTTACTGCTTAAAATTTGATTTTTATAAACAAAGAAACATTACATATTAGTCCGTGTCCAACTCACTGTCACTTGAGGTCAGCTACATCAAAAGATAATTGTGTGTTCAGAAAGTCCTCAAGTGAATCTCCTCTCAGGGTACTGGCTTGTTGTACTGACATCTGGCACCTGTACTGTAGCTGTCCTTTACTCACATTCTGTTCGGGTAGCACAGAGAAACCAAGAGGTCACCTGAGAGAAATTTTTTGGGAGGGACGGGAAGAGGACAAATTGCATGATTGTGTTATTTTATTATTAATACAAAAAATGTCGGCCAAATAATTTTTTCTTTCCTTTTGTTAATCATTAAGCATTTATTGCGGCCTTAATTTTTACTGCATTTACCATTTAAATCATTATATTAATTATACAGTAGATTGTAAGTCTCTCTTTTACATGGATTATGTCATTTGTCTTTTATGTTTGTAATTGTAAAATAAACTCAAAACCTGTAGAGGCTTCTAGGAAAGCTTCAACTGCATAGTAGCCTAATGATTTTTAACATCAGAGAATGAGAGGAAATAATATGATATATAAACTTTACACAACAAGAAAATAGGTCTGAAATGAATAGAAATAAAACAAAGTTCAAAACTTACTCAGAACATATATTGCGTCGACTTCCATTGGTGAAACTTTCAGTTCAGCGCCTGAGTCATTTCGTGCTGTGTTTCGTACAGCCGGCCCATCGTGTCCGGGTTTGTCAGATGGAACATCCGCTATTATGTCTACACGCCAAAATGTGTTGGAGGTGCTTTGTTTTAACGTTCCTTCGCTCTTTGCTCAAATAATGATGGTGTTTAAAACTTTGATACGATTTTAGCAGAATGGCTGCTCGTTTGTTTGATGTAACACGAGTGTAGGTAGGCCTCCCAGATGTGTATTAAAATCCAAACTTTCTCATTCACTTCGAATTTATGATATCTTCCTATAAAAAATATGTGCCTCGTGTTACATGTGCGTAAACCTCAGTTTCCGCTCTTCTCATTGGTGAAAACCATATTAGTGTAGCATTTTTGAGGACATAGCGTGGACACTTTGAATGAGGTGGGGGTCCTTTCAGGGAATTTAGCTCTCTTGAGCGCCAGTCAGCAAGCTCACAGCAAGAGCGGTTTTAATGGTGTTTTTGTTTTTTGTCTCACTCAATTTCAATGACACGCAGAAAGTTATGATTGACATATTATGAAAGAAGAAAGATCAAGGAACCAGAAGATATAATTTTTATTTAGAAAAGGCAAATTAATTACTAGGCAGAGCGAGGTTGAAAAGGGCCCAAATTGGGCCTCGCTTGCGCGTCACAGAATTTTTCGACCGTCGCGAAACGGCAGTTTGTGGTACCTAATTTCAAGACTAAGAGACTATGTAACATATACATCACATATATCATACATGTACAGCTACTCCTTTAACATCACACTTGTACAGTTCTCTCCTGTTTGTCTTTTTGTGTATATTCTCAGACAAGATCAAACTGTAAGCCCTACACCACAAACGTCGCACTTGAAAGGCTTCTCTTTTGAATGCACTAAACTATGTCTTTTCACACAAGCAAATTCTTCACCACAAATATCACATTATAAAAATTTCTCTCCTCTATGTATTTTATGTTTTCTTTTCAGATTAGAGCACAATGCAAACCTACACATAAGACACTTGTAAGGTTTTTCTATTATACACATTTCTTGTTTGTTTTTAAGATCACTACGCTAGTAAAAACCTGCACCGCAAACTTCAAATATCTAGGGCTTCTCTTCAGTATGCGTTCTTTTGTGTACTTTAAGATTAAAAGACTGTGAAAACCTTACTCCACAAACATCACAATTGTAAGGCTTCTCTCCAGTATGCATTCTTTTGTGCCTATTAAGATCACTACCTCGTGTAAACCCTACTTCACAAGCATCACACTGGTAAGGCTTCTCTCCTGTATGTATTCTTTTGTGTGCTTTCAGAGTAGAAGACTGTGTAAACTCTACACCACAAATATCACACTTGTAAGGATTTTCCCCAGTATGTATTCTTTTATGTTTATTAAGAACACTACACCATGTAAACCCTGCTCCACAAACATCACACTTGTAAGGCTTCTCTCCAGTATGTATTCTTTTGTGTGCTTTCAGAGTAGAAGACTGTGTAAACTCTACACCACAAATATCACACTTGTAAGGCTTATCTCCAGTATGCATTCTTTTATGTTTATTAAGACTACTACACCATGTAAACCCTGCTCCACAAACATCACACTTGTAAGGCTTCTCTCCAGTATGTATTCTTTTGTGTGCATTCAGATGATTAGAATGTGCAAACCATATTCCACAAACATCACACTTGTAAGGCTTCTCTCCAGTATGTATTCTTATGTGTACTTTCAGATGAGAAGAATGTGCAAACCCCACTCCACAAACATCACACTTGTAAGGTTTCTCTCCAGTATGTATTCTTTTGTGTCTATTAAGATCACCAACTTGTGTAAACCCTGCACCACAAACATCACACTTGTAAGGCTTCTCTCCAGTATGCATTCTGTTTAGTTTTTTCAGAGTTGAACAATCTGTTAGCTTTACACCACAAGCATCATGTTCGCTACGGTTCTGTACTTCCTTACTCTGCATGTTGTATACTAATCCAATGCTCATATCAAACCCATCAAGCTCTTCACTTTTATTTCTAATGTCACTTGACCCACATTTATTTTGAACTGTGACCTTGAGATCATTCTGGGTCTCACCAATTTCTGCTGATCTGTCCTGATAAATAATGGAATGCACAGATACATTACTTCCTGTTGTTCCAGACTGATTATAATTGTCATTTGTTAACAGTGCAACACTGGTATAATCATTCTTGTACAATCTGTTATTGGTGTTGATGCTCTGTGCTTGGTAAGGCACATCTGAAATTATATGCAATTTAGATTGAAATAAAGAACTATTGCATGATAATTAATCAGTTATTAAATGTCCAAAACAGTGTAGCTCTATAACATTTTTTCAAAACTTATGGCTTAGTCAAAATTTATAAATGTGGATAATCAGACATTTTGACAGCATAACGGCTTGTTCTATATCTTGAACATTCTGTAAAATAAACAGTTAATTTCCTTAATTATGAGCACAATTATTTTGTTTTAGATTTGTTTATATATTTACATCTCCACAGATTTACTTTGTCTCTATTGAATGTTTGCAAATTGTGCTGGCTGTTATGAGTGGACATACAATGATACATTTTTATAAAATTTGTGTTATTTTAGTGCTGAAAAATATTTTTTCATTTGTTTACTATTACTGAGTCAATAGTTCAGATTTCCATTTCAGGATGTCTTACAAATAAGAAAATCGTTTTAAAATAATAATAATAATAAATATAAAACACAGCAGCTTTGAAAGCTGATATTTCTTACCAGATCTAAATTTAGACAAAATGCTCTATTTCTTTAATGGCAGAATGAGTATTCCCAGCCCATACTCAATGACAAATATGACTAGCTGATGATAAAGATAGCTGGGTTGGTCATGTCCTCAGAAGAGACCCCGATGCCATCACAAGAACAGCTATGCTTTGGACCCCTGAAGGAAAGCGAAAGAGAGGCCGACCAAAAACAACTTGGCGGAGGACTGTGGAGGCTGAGATGCAAAGAATGAACCAGAGTTGGGGCACTGTACGAAGGATGGCCACCGACCATGCAAAGTGGAATCAATTTGTTGTTGCCCTACAAGACGCCACTAGGCGTGATGGCCACTGACTGCTTTGACGGTCGGTGGTTAAGGATCGAAGAAGAAGAAGATGATAAAGATGCTCCAGATGTGCTGCTCCCATTATTTTCAGGGCTATCAGATCTCTTCTGCATTTCTGTATGATGTGATCAACATGGTACTTATACAATAGCACACAATCAAATGTAACTCCAAGGTTTTTCAGCTTTTCTTGCATTTCAGTTTTCTGGCCATTAAGAGTAGTATCTTGTAGGTCTGTTTTCACTATGGAGTTGTTTAAGGAGCACCACATTGACTTTGGAGCCAGTTTCCTCACAACATTAAACACCTCCTGTAGTGTCCCCATGCATGCTATTAACCATTTCCTCTTGGTCAGAGCCAGTTCTGTAAATGAGTATGTAATCTGTGACAGGAGAGGCAACATATATTTCAACCTCATATCCAAAGAAGACGTGTGCATTTTAGAAAACACTAGAAACACTGCCCCGTGTCCTGATAGTGTACAGTATCACCACATAAAACAGCTTGATGACATGGGCATTAAGAATGTGGCGAGTGATTTCATCATCAGCATACTGAATGCTGAGGTGCCAGAAGACTGGCTACATAGTTACATGTGGTCACTTTTTAAGCCAGTAAAGATCCCACACTTCTCAGCAGCTATAGAATTATCACAATGCAGAATGTCTTTGGTAGACTACTATTGTTATTGTTAATTAGAATCAAGAACTCAGGACAAAGCCATAGGTGCTCAGTCTCCCTCAGCAAATACCAAAGAGTATGAATGCTAATTGTACCTGTAGCATGCTGGTTGTACATACAACAGATGCATCCTCTCTCACGTCCATCTCTGCTAGTCCCACGTTTGATGCCAAACTCTAACAGTCTTCGCTTTGTTGATTCATCCATTACAGTATCATTTTCTAGCAGGCGATCATTAATCGCCCTTAGTATCTCTCCCTTATCCATATCCAGTGTCTCCACTATCTCGAGGCCAGTTTGTCAGCTCTCTCATTGTCACGTACCCCTGCATGACCAGGACAGTAGATCCACACCAGTTCTTGGAGACCTGAGGATTCTATTGATGTTTTCCATTCCTATGGCATCCATCTGTTCCGACCATTCTGAAGCATGGCCTGAGAGTCTGACAATATAACTGCCCTGGTTGATGGAGTTTCAGACAGCCACCTAAGTGCTGCAGTAACTGCCTCTACCTCCATTCTCATGCTGGAGGTTATTGTCATGTAGGCTCCACTCTGTTCAGCAATGACCCTGCCCTTTATTCTAGCAGAGAAGCCCCATCTTGATTTCTACAGATCCATCAGTGTGCACAATGGCATCATCATCCCCAGCATGATCACTCATCAGCTGATTAATCTCAAGCTCTGCTTTTCCATTGCTCCAAGTTCTGCACACTCTGCCAAGGCTAATGGTGACTTACTCGTAGTTTATCCAGTTTTCTCTTCACTTACTCCATTCTTCCCCTTTGGATATATTTTCAACCCTGGTCACCTGACCAATCACAGCCTCTGCCTGTGCCTTCCATGACATCCCCCTCTTTATTCATGCTCCTGTGATGCCCGCTATGTTCACATGTAGGGGGTGTCTTTTGTCAGCTTCTTCTTCTTCTTTGATCCTTAACCACCAACCGTCAAAGCAGTCAGTGGCCATCACATCTAGTGGCATCTTGTAGGGCAACAACAAATTGATTCCACTTTGCTTGATCGGTGGTCATCCTTCATCATCATCATCATCATCATCAGTTGCCATCTCCACAACGAAGGTTGGCTGTAATGGATCTCCAACGTCTTCTGTCTCTTGTTTTGGTGGTGCAATCTGATAGACTCTTTCCTGTCCATCTCTTGATATTATCTTCCCACTTATAGCGCTGTCTTCCCCTTGCACGTTTGCCTTCACCTCTCCCTTCTGTTATGGTCTTCTGCAAGGTGTTATGCCTTTTTATGTAGCCAAAGTGTTTTTGGTTGTTTTCTTAGGCATGTTGTGTGAAAAGAGGACAATTTTGACATTTCCTTCTCTGTAACTCTCCAGCATTCCACAGATAACTGTATACCGCTCTTCCAATTTTCCAGTCTTTACACATAGATGTGAGTCATGAGCAATGACTACAACCCACATTTGCGAGTTCCAGACCTCAGAAATGAGGTATGTGGGGTAAATAGCTGAAATAACAAGAAGAGACATTGTCTGCAGCCACACAATAAGGCAAGGCCTCAAAACCCAGCCCCTGTAGATCCAAGTAGAACTGTCCCAACTACACTTGTTTGGCCATATCTGTTTGGAAGAAGATCAGCTACCACAACAAGTAAGAGAAACTTAGAGGCAAGGATTGAAACCTCTGAGATGACTAAAGAGTCTGCTCATCAGACAACATTAGACAGTCTCTGAAGGATCAAAAAGTGGATTGTAAATAGGCCAGGAGGAAGACAGCTGATAGAATAATATGACACTCTCTCTTCCAAACCTCTACACCGCACCACAGAAGAGGAATGACTAAATAAGTACTATTATTATTTTTCACTTGTATTAAATTTATAAAACATCTATGAATATATATATATATATATATATATATATATATATATATATATATATATATATATATATATATATAAATAAATATATATATATATATATATATATATATATATGCATGAAGGTATATATGGATTCATCCTTATTTGACCACCACAATATACAAATGTGGGAGTGAACCTATGTCTGTGAGGCTAATTACATCCTTACTGACTCTTGAAATCATCCAAATACTTCCAGGGATTCCCCCTGTGGTGAAACTTGTTGAGAACCCAGCATTCCACACTAAGCTTGGAGAAGCCCCAGTCATATTTTTTGGCATTTACTTGGTTGACTGCATGCAGAAGGATCTCATTGTGCACCCAGTAATAGGCAGGGGAAGCTTGAGAAGTCGCTCTGTGCAGGACGTGACAATTCGTTGGGAGAGCCCAGAACCAGAGTACAGTATTTTAGCTCTGCTGGAGAGCCCACTTGAATGGCACGGAATGCTCAATATGTGACGCACGCTTTACTGCTAGCATGGTACTAGATGTGACGATCCTTTAAATGCAAGCCAAGCTGGAGAAACTGGAGCTCATGACTTCAACTCAATGTGTTTCGAATTGGCAGAAAGCCACAGAAAAAGCCTTGAGCTACAATGCAGATAATACCTAGGAGTCTTCAACTTGGTATTGGCTGCTGAAGATTGAGAAGTCAGCAGCTATAGTTAAACAACAACAATATATTAAACATGGAAATCTTCACTGAAACCAGTACAGCTCAATACAATGACCAAGTTAAAAACCTTACTTACTTTACTTACTTAGTCGTTCCCCTTCTACCGTGAGGTGTAGAGGTTTGGAAGAGAGAGCGCCAGACCATTCTATCAGCTGTCTTCTTCCTGGCCTGGTTCCATTCTAGTCCTCGGTCCTTCAAAGATTGTCTAATGTTGTCCTCCCAGCGGACTCTGGGTCGTCCTGGAGGTTAAAAACCTACCTTGTATAATTTATTAGTGTGTTGGTTTCCCGAAGGTATAATTCTTGTTATTCTTAATTATTTTAGGGACAATAAGTTATTATATACCCAGTGTATGTGCCATGGAAGTCAGAAAGGGAGTTCTTAAGTGTTATATAAAACCAATCCTGACATATGGAAGTGAGTAATGGACAATTATTAAATAAGTCAGAAAAGCACTAGAGGCTGCAGAGATGTGGTTTCACAGACTTCTTCTTCTTCTTCTTGCGATCGCATCTTTGATGATTACACCGTCAGACGAGTTCTCATGATGAATTCGACTGTTGTTTGAAGTTCCTCTTTAACTCCATATAGCTTTGAGTTTAGTGTTGAGTCATTGGGCCAGTATATCTTTCTTAACTGGTCATACAGAGGACAGTCCTGTAGAACATGCTCAGCAGTTTGTTCGTTTAATCCACATGTGCACAGTGGTGAAGCAGACAATCGTAGCTTGTGCATGTGTTTATTCAGTTTGTTATGCCCTGTCCTGAGTCGAAAAATAGTTGTCTGTCCCTGCCGGTCGAGAGTGTGATAGTCGTCTTTGGGTTGGTTCTGTTCTCTTCTGATAGTCTGGATAGCTCTCTTTTTCTCAAAGTATGTGACTTCATTATCTTCTTGTTCACATTCTCCTCCCTTTTTTGCAAGTTTATCTGCCTTTTCATTTCCGGGTACACCACAATGAGATGGTACCCACTGAAGTATGGTTCTCTTTTTGGCAGCTACCTTGTTTAGTTCATTTCTCAGATGCGGGAGTTTACCACCCTTGAGAGCTTGCAGGACAGACAGTGCATCTGTGAGGATGACTACCTGGTGGCAGTCAGAGTTGGTGTTATAAATCATATTTGCAGCTTGCTCTAGAGCTTGAACCTCAGCTGTATAGTTGGAACAGAATTTACCAGTGGGAATGTGCCTAGTCTCATAGTGGTTGTCAGGATATGAGATAAAGATACCGGCACCTCCATTCCTAACAGCATTAGTTGCTGATCCATCTGTATAGGCATGTATCCATGATTGATCGGGATAGCTTTCTTGGATCATACTCAATGTAGCAGTTCGTTTTTGCAGATCATTATACTCACATCCACTTGTGAGACCACTGACTGTTGTATTAATTTGGAGGGCACTGCTGGCCTGCTCCCATGGTACAGGGTATAGGGTGGGCTTCAGTGGTGTTGTCTTCATGGATAGGTCTTCTTGATGCTGTCTTATAAGTCTTTTCCCCCGATGCACAAAGCTGCTACGCTTTAGACGTCCCAATGCCAGATCATCTAGTCTTGCCTTCATTGGGTGCATTGGCATACTGTTGTACTTTTCCATCTGGATCATGGTTTTTGTGTCTCTTCTATGGGACAATGTCTGTAATCCAGCAACCTTCTGCATCTCTGTTATTGGTGTAGTTTTCATGGCTCCTGTAATGAGCCTGAGAGCTTGATTTTGCACCTTGTCCAAAGACTGCAGATGTGAGTTAGCAGCTGATGACCATGCTGCTGAGCTAAACTCTAAGTGTGGTCTTATTATAATAATAATAATAAATTCTTTAAGCGCCAAACACGGCGCATAAGGCAGAAACCAGTGCTCTCCAGGTTGTTCGTTGTGACGCCACTCCTCTTAGCTCTTGCACATTATTTAGGCCCAACGTTCTTCCTTCTCTTATTATTGTTCTTCTGAGTGTTTCTTTTGGTCTTCCTTTTTTCCGCTTACCCTCAGGAACCCAAGTGAGCGCCTGTAGTGGTATTCTGTTGTTTTGCATTCGTAGGACATGACCGATATATGACCATCGTCTTTTCCTTATATAGTCGGAGACATATTTCTGCCTAGAGTCTTCTCTTATTTGTCGATTAGTCTTGAATTCTTTCCAACTGATGTTCATGAGTTTTCTAAGACATTTGTTCTCGAATGTATTCAGCTTGTTCTCCAATGATTTTGTTATTTTCCAACTCTCACAGCCGTATGTTAACACTGAGATAACATTTGAATTAAACAGACGAAGCTTGGTATGTATATTCAATGATCGTAATTTCCAAATGTTAGATAATCTATTGAAGGCGCTAGCTGCCAAAGCAATTCTAGTATGGATTTCTCTTGTTGTGTCACCATCCTGAGTCATTTTACTGCCTAAATAATTGAAACTTTCAACTTTCTGTAGTTTTTCCCCGTTCAAGATGATATCAAAGGTCTCGTTAGAAAAGTTCATAGCTTTAGTTTTAGAGGCATTTATTTGGAGACCAATTTTAACCGAGAGATGACACAAATTATTTATTGCTTCTTGGGATTGTCTTGATGTTGAACTTAAGAATGCTACATCATCTGCGAAATCCAGGTCCCCCAGGAATTTTCCATTTGTCCATTTTATACCCAATTGTTCATTGTGGGTATAGTTTCTCATAACCCAATCAATAGCTATTCCAAAAAGTAGTGGTGACATAATACAGCCTTGTTTCACCCCTGTTTCTACTGTAAACCATTCTGTATTCCCTTTATTTGTTCTAACACAACATCTTGCATTGTCATATAGCGCTTTGATTATATTCACATATTTTGTTGGAAAACCATAGATTGTAAGTATCTTCCACAATGATGGGCGGTGTAGACTATCAAAGGCTTTTTGAAAATCGACGAAGGTGATAATAAGTGGCGATTGCCTTTCCACTGATTCTTCTATAATTGTTCTTAGTGTTCTTAGTTCTGCCATCAGGTGAATTCCATGTTATCTTGTGGATATTCTTATGTGGAAAGATGGTGTCTGCCACAACGAGATTTGATATTTCACAAAGTTCTAGAAGTCTTTCGCCATTTTGATTCATACAGCCTATGCCATGAGTACCGAGATATCTTTGTACTCCATCGTTGTTGTCACCTACTTTGGCGTTAAAATCACCCATGACTGCTATTATGTCATGCTTGGGTATTGTGTTGATGGTACTTAGAAGTGCTTCATAGAAGTCATCTTTTGTGGTATCAAGAGCGTCGTTAGTTGGTGCATAACATTGTACAATTGAGAGCTTGAAAAATCGTGTCTGAAATCTAGCTAATATTAGCCTCTCATTGATAGGTACCCAGCTGATAAGCGATGCTGCTGCTTTCTGTGTCATTAGGATGGCTACTCCCTCTGTGTGACGATTATCATTACTACCAGAGTATATAATTTGCTTTTTTTCTTCTGAAATATATTTTATGCCCTTCCCCGTCCATCTACACTCGCTGACACCCAATAAGTCCAACTTATAATTATCCATTTCTTTAATTACTTCTTCCAATTTTCCGTCTTGATACATAGTTCTTACATTCCAGTATCCAATTTTAGAAATCTCCTTAGCCCCCAAGATATTAGAGTGAGTCATGTTTACTGTCGAGCCTGGTTCTGTTTCGGTAACAATAGCTTGTTTTACGATAGTGAATTGTTAACTCACTGATCAACCCTCCAATCCAACCGACCGATTCAAGGGTTTCGAGGTCAGTTATAGGAAAATATCTACACCACTAGATACTCTGGTGTATCTCTAATTCTATAATTTAACATAACATGGTGATATCCATCGAAATATACACATTCCTGATGTTTTTCTTTCGGCGTCTAAGGTGAGAAACGAATTTCACCTCCATCTTGGAAGGGTAGATAACTTATTACTCCATTATAAATCTTCTTTAGATTTCGTTCATTTGCTCCCCAGTTGGTACCTGCTAA
This sequence comes from Oreohelix idahoensis, assembly GCA_024509875.1. Taxonomy (NCBI): domain Eukaryota; kingdom Metazoa; phylum Mollusca; class Gastropoda; order Stylommatophora; family Oreohelicidae; genus Oreohelix; species Oreohelix idahoensis. Next base: position 370,918 of record JAMPIV010020920.1, read on the forward strand.
TTTTCTGAGTATGCCTAGTCGTCTTCGGGCCTTTCCTTCTGCATTTTCAATATGCTTATTCCATGTAAGCCTTTGGTCAAATGTCACCCCAAGATAGGTGGGGTAGCTTTCTTCCTTGATCACGGTTGTCCTAGGTGTATGTTAGCTGATTTGTCCTTGGGGGCGAGGGAGAACAGTGTTGTGGAGGTTTTGTCTGTGTTTATTGTGATAAGCCATTTCTCTGCCCATGACACTAGCATGTCTGCTGCCCGCTGCATTCTATAATTTGCTGTGGTGACATTTTCATCAGCGCACCAGAGTACTAGGTCATCTGCATATAAGGCAGCTTTAACTCCTGCAGGGAGATCTTTCACCAGGTCATTGATGTAAACAAGGAAGAGTGTTGGGGGAAATTACTCCTCCTTGAGGTACCCCCTGATGGAGCAACACTTTTCTGCTCTGCAGACCGTCAAGAGTGACTCTAGTTCTCCTGTTATGCAAGTATGACTGGATCCATTTCATCATGTTGCCTTGGATTCCACTTCTCCTAAGTTTTGCAATGAGGCCATCTTTCCACACCTTGTCAAAGGCCTGCTTGAAGTCGACCCAGATCGTTAGGACCTTTTTCTTCTCCTGGAAGGCATCTTCTATTGCTTGAGACAAGTAAGTAACTTGGTCTTCTATACTGTAGCATTCTCTAAATCCAGCTTGTTCCGGCACCAGGATCTGCTCAGACTCTAAATACCATTTCAATCTGTGGTTGACTATTCGCTCCATAGTCTTCCCAACACAGCTTGTGAGACTGATTGGCCGGTAACTTGCAGCCTCGGTCTTACATTTCCCTTTCTTTAGTATGGGTATTGTGATGGCTTCTCTCCATACTTGGGGTACCGTTCCTTTCAACCAGCTGTGGTTGAATATCTCAAGCAGTTTTGTCTTTGCTGCTGAGCTCAGATTTACTAGCATTTCGTTGCTGATTTTGTCTGGGCCGGGTGACTTTTGAAACTTAAGCTTGGAAATAGCCTTCTGTAGTTCTCCTAGTGTGATGGGTTCCCTCATTGGGGCAGGAGTATCTGTCTGTCCCATGGTTGCCAGTATTTCTTTTCTTATCTCTCTCTGATGGTCTATGTTAATGGGTAAGTTGCTTTCTGAACTGTATCTTCTAGCAAACAAGTCTGCAGCTTGTTTTCCTCTGAAAAGTTTGCCACCTTCATCCAATGTGATAGTCTGCCTTGGTGAGGAATGCTCTTCATTTAGAGACTTGACTAATCTCCAAAGTTTCCTGCCGTCTTTCTCAAGGTTCAGCGATGCCGTTTTAGTTCTCCAGCTTTTCCGCTTTTCTTCTAGCTTTGTTCTCTGAAACTCTGCTACAGCCTTTTTCCATTTGTTGTGAGTTTCAAGTGAAGGCTGAGACTCTGCGTCCTTTCTAGCCTTGTCCATAGCTTCCTGACGTTCTTGGAGTGTGCTGGACCAGTATGGTATGTAGTTACGCCGGCATCCTTTGGGAATGGTTTCTTTTGCAGCTTGTAGTATGCATCTGTTGAAGTCTTTTACCACTTCATTAATGTCTCTGTTCTGTACCTTGAGGGTAGACAGCAGCGTGTTCACCTGATGCCTGAATAAACCCCAGTTGGCTTTTTTGTAGTTCCATCTTGTAATGGCTGGGCCTGTACTGAGAGTTGCACTCTGGACAGTAAGAAAGATTGGGCGATGGTCGCTTCCCCCTAGTTGGTCTCCTACTTCTCTACTAATAGATCCAGCTATATCTGGTGTGGAGAAGGCAAGATCTGGTGTTGAGGTTGTGTGCCATCCTCTGGAGTAGAAGGTAGGAGTATCTGTGGCATTATTGACTAGGATTAGGGAGTGATCATCTTGCCAAGTTTCAACCTCTTCACCTCTGTGATCCAGATGGTTATAGCCCCAGAGCTGGGAGTGGCTATTAAAGTCTCCAACTGCTATAAAGTTGGTGGCTGGTACCTGTATAGAGCTGAGACTCAGGGGTTTGTTGTTCGGACAGTAATAGTTCAGGAGTTCTATTTCCATCTTGTCTACCTTTATCTGCAGCAGCTGATATTCTGCTCCATCCATGAAGGTTTTCCTTTCGTGTGCAGGAATGTTATTCCTTACAAGAGTAAGTACTCCTCCTTTTCGTCTATCTTGTCTGTCGGATCTGAAGCATTGATATCCCCTTATTTTAAAGGTTTGATCTGCTTTCAAGTGAGTCTCTTGGATACAGCAAACACTGACTTGCTTCTCATACAAGATGTTTTCCAGCTCTGTCTTTTTGCTGTATCCAGCCTGCTTGCTGTTCACTCCCTCTGCATTCCAGTGCATCATGACAAGTGGCACTCTGGGTTTCTCTTTTTCTGTTTTGTTTTGGTCAGTAGTTCTCCTCCGCCGTCTGTTGACTCCACAAGACGGTCTAGAGGGTCCTCCAGTAGCTGAGGGTGGGCTCTGTCGAGGCTCAGAGCCCGGCACTGCACCTGCCTGGTGGAGCTCCACAGGGCGAGCACCAGAACGAGATTTATTTGACGGTGTACTCTCCATAGAAAAAAAAAAGCGAGTTGCATGATACTGTGGTTTCCGGTGCGCCTTCTGGCCCAGTATCTACGACTTTAGCACCTGTTCAACGGGAGAGTGGGCTCATCCCTAATCTGTTTATGTTCCCAGTAGTAGACTATTCGCAAGCAGCCTGGGGGTGTCACTGCTCTGCGCGGACCTTGTTTACCGAGGCGGCGTCCGAGCTCGTATGGTGAAAATATGGTTGCGTTATCTTCAAAATAGCCCTGTCTTTCCCGTGGCTTTTCTGCCATCCTGCAACTTTGAGTTAGGGAGTTCTGAGCTCCAGTCTCTTTCCCAGGCATTTTATCCTGGCCTGGCACGCATACAGAGGACCCCACTTCTGGTTCTAAGTTAGCAGTTGGGGATAGGTGGGGTAGCACACTGTGCATTCCCCGTCATCCAGGGGGCTCTCCAACTATGCAGAGCTTGCACAATGCTGTGCTCTGGTTCGGGGCTCTCCCAAGGAATCCTCACGTCCTGCACAGAGCCACTTCCAGATACCCACCACCTGCCAACCCTCCATTGTAGAAATCTCCTGCATGCGGCCATCCAGTCAAGAGCCAGTATTAAGTCTGGTGCCCAAGTGATCCCCCCAAGCTCAGTGTGCAATGCTGGGTTCTCATCATGCTGCAACACAGGAGGGATTGTGATGCTCAGCCATCTCTCTCAATTCTGCACCGATAAGTGACATCGGGGACTTAACTTTGCCTCAGTACTGGGAGGCCCCGTTTCCGGGTACACCACACACAGCCAATTGAGGCAACAGTCGCCATGGGCGTGATAGACGACAAACAGTGAAGAATGAGGCAAGAAAGCATTTAACCCATGAAGTGGGGGTGGATTGGTGCAGACCAGAGCATGTACCACTCGCCGGTGGGTTCTGCATCTACACCTATAGGGTTCCACCCACTCCTCAGCCCATTTAGTCTGGCCCCTCACCCAGGACCTGTCCGGCTTGGGTGACCCTGCCAGGAGTAAAACTCCCGCCGGCATAGCTCCCGGTTTCACAGACAAATGTTAATACCAGGGACAACTAAAAAAAGAGTAATAAGGATGTACTGAAAGAAGTCAGTCAAAAAAGGAGCATATTAGAAGAAAGCAATCAATGTTTTTTCGGGTAGGAGAAAGATGGAATACACTGTGACAGGAAAGTTGTCAACAGTGGAATTGATAAATAGTACCAGAGACAGGAAGTTGTGGAGTAACATGATCACCAAAGCCACCAGCAACAATACTTTGAGAAGAAAAAGATTTGACATGTCATGTTCAGACTATATGTGGTTGAATAATACATCCCTAGTCTGTATGTTGTGGTGCAATAGCACATCCCTAGTCTATATGGTGAGGTGGAATAACACATCTCTAGTTTATATGCTGTGGTGGAATAATACATCCCTAGTCTATATGTTGTGGTGGAATAATATATTGCTAAACTTTATGTTGTGGTGGAATAACACATACCTAATGTATATGTTGTGGTGGAATAACACATACCTAATGTATATGTTGTGGTGGAATAACTCATCTCAAGTCTATATGTTTTGGTAGAATAATACATTGCTAAACTTTATGTTGTGGTGGAATAACACATACCTAATTCATATGTTGTGGTGGAGTAATATAATGCTAAACTTTATGTTGTGATGGAATAACTCATACCTAATGTATATGTTGTGGTGAATAATATATGGCTAAACTTTATGCCATGGTGGAATAACTCATCTCTAGTCTATATGTTGTGGTGGAATAACATGTCTAGTCTATATGTTGTGGGGTAATAATACATTCCTAGTCTATATGTTGTAGTAGAATAATACATTGCTAAACTTTATGTTGTGATGGAATAACTCATCTCTAGTCTATATGTTGTGGTGGAATAATACATACCAAATGTATTTGTTGTGGTGCAATAAAACATCCATATCTATATGTTGTAGTGGATTAATACATCCCTTAATTGAAAAGATGGGCCATGGGAAACAGTGGAAGAGAGGTTTACAGATATATGGCCCGTTATGATCCCAATGACAATATTGGATATCTTGCAAGGAGGGACCAGAGCACCATTTTTCGGCTCAGATCACAACATTTACCACTGAACAATCACTTGAACAGAATCCAACTACAACACACTCCAATGTGCCAGCTACATATCTACCCCTTTGAGACTGTTGACCCCAACCTCTTTGAGTGCCCAGCACTTGATAATGTTTGGAAAATGCTTCTTCTTGTGAGGCACGATAAGTGGACCACAATGTATGGGATCAAAGGGTGAGAGCCTAAGTGCTGCTGGGTCAATAACAACAACGACAATAGAGGGTGTTGTGGAATATTACATCCATACTTTATATTTTGTTTGAATGGCAGTGAGCAGTTCTCATTTTGCAATTTTCATGAAAATGAGAGGTTCTGGCAGTTTCTAGCATATAAGCAGAAAACTCACTATAAATTATTATATACGCACACATAATTTTACACACACCACAATACACCTACAAGATTCAGATAGACCAAAAGATACAGACACCTACAAGATTGACTACAGGAGGACAAAATACCGTAAATGACTTGATTGTTAATGTGTATATTTTCTGAGGAGTATACATATGAAATCAGTATACATTTTTTATGACATGAACTATTACACAATGTGTGAAGTTTTATTTCCAATTTTTGATATGATTGTTTTTTTTTTTTAGTATTGATGTATGATAATAAATTGAAATGCCAGACCAGACAAAATGTTTATGAGTAGATTCACTATTATCTCTACATCTGGTATCCTAAATGATGTTCTGAACTTACAGATGATTTTTTAAATAAGAATACAAAGTTAGATTTTCAGACATTAATAAAACATTAAAAAATTAAAACAACATCACTAAAATAATTAAATAAGGCATTATTTCATCTATAAGACTACCTTGTCTTTACCTTCATCTTTATATAAGCCAGGTTGTTCTACTTTCTTAATTCTTGGTGTTTTTGTGTCCATGATGTCAGCCATCTGAACATGAGTATCACAGTCTTCAGTGTAGTTATGACAATCATAATTCTGACAGGAAAACAACAAAATGAGAATTATCTAGCGTGCTTAATAAGAGTATATGAAAAATGATGTGGTGAAAGTTGTGATCAATCTATGAAATTAAATAATTCAGTAGCACACAACATGTTGTCATGTTACTACAAGATGTACGCTCAGAGAAGTGGTGGTTTGATAATCACAAATCTAAAGTTTGTCACACAATGAATGTTACCCTTGTAGAAGTGGTATCACTGCAGTATTAAATATTACTTCTATATATGACACCTTAATTCACATTCCTAGCAGCCTAACAATTATGGTATCATACTGTCAGGAACTTATATTATGAGTGTTGTGCGAGATGGAGCACAACAATGACTTGTATTGAGTAACTTGATATCATTTATTACAAATAAGGGAGGGAAACCTGAGGCCTGTAAACAGTAAATTAATATGAAACAAACATAAAGGTATGTTATCAGGCACTCGCAGGAAATAAAGAAGTAGAACACCAGACAACAGAAAAACAACAGACATGAGTGGCTTACCCAGGATTTGTAATGAAACAAACTTTTATTATTTTATTTTATTATTATTATTTTATTATTATTATTAGTATTATTATTTTATTATTTTTAGTAATTTTAATGTTAGGTTAGTAGTTAACATGTTCCAAAGACAGACTGCCAGTTTCAGTTTTGACGTAATATGTACGACACTAAGTTATTATTTTGGTGTTGAAATTGTTCTCTTGAGCCAATGCATGTGCTTATTAAAAGTTTTGATAGGTCAAAAAAAAAAAAAAAAAAAAAAAAAAAAAAAACAAATCCTGGGTAAGCCACTCATGTCTGTTGTTTTTCTGTTGTCTGGTGTTCTACTTCTTTATTTCCTGCGAGTGCCTGATAACATACCTTTATGTTTGTTTCATATTAAGTAACTTGATATCACTGGTACAGTTCCATGACATTTATTCATATGGTTCCACAAGTCCTCAATACCAATTACATTGTCACACTGACATAACACTCACGCTAACATTGCTTGTAGGAAATAACTCTTAATTACACTATTCACAGACTGGCTTCACTGACGTACAAAGACAGTACACAAAATATTCCTATGTGGCATACACCCCTCACACCATTACAATCACAATCCATGTGTCAATCACCTATCACAAGTGACTGGCAGCATGAAACATCACCATACATATTCTCTAAGAATTGCTCTCAGGGTGGAACCAGACAACGCCTGTATTTACTCCAACATAACCACAAGGTAGGCAATACACAACGCCTTACTCAAAAGTAGCTCCAAAGCAGGACCAACTCACCGCCTGAACATGTTCTCCATGAACAACCAAAGTTCCTCCAGGAACACTCCTAGGTGGGAAGATATCACCTATACCACAACAGGTAAGACCTATACCACAATCATTATATGCATCACAACTGCAGTTTCCCACTGCCACAAAATATGAGCACACAGCTTGACCACAAATCACAGACTGTCCCTAGTCACATTCGGGAACTCTCTCAGTCACCCAGACTTGTGTTCACCAAACACGCTTTCCCCATGTGCAGGCACAAGTCAAAAAATGCGGACATGATGTCAGACATGAACTCAATCCCTGAGTTAAACTTAACTCTATTCAATTCTTGACTTAAGTTTTTTGGTAAAGAGTTTAGATGATATTTTTTAAAAGCATGTAGAATAATATTAAATATGTTAAACATATATACGTGTCATTACATATCACAGTGTGTTTGGAATTGAATGGACTTTAGAAAAGTAGTAGTTACTTTAGGATTCTTGTTACCTTACTTGAGTAGTAACAAATTAATTACCTAATTAGATGCATAATAAATAACAACAATTTACATACATTGAAATATTCAAAGAGGGACAAAACTAGCAAATGCAATATGTACAAAACAGTGGCTTTTATTTAAAAGTACATCCAATTTTGAATATGATTTCCCAAAAAATTAGACGAATCTGATCATAAATTCTTTAATTAAAAAATTAATTAAAGTGTAAGGTAGAAAGGGGCAATAAACTGGGTATTTGAACAAGATTATGGTGACAATACAAAATAACACTTAAAATCTTGAAAAATGTATGAAACCAATGTATATTATATACTGTTCAAAAAAAGAAATGCAACATTATTGCAGTGGTAATGGACACCAAATTTCAAACTTATACCAAAATTTTTAACAATGAAATGATGTTCTTTAAATTTGGTTTGGACTTTTATTCTTTGCGACTGAGGCCTCCATTTCAGTAAGGTGTATGGCCTCCTCTAGCCTCTATCAGAGAACGACATCTCCTTGACATGGATCTAATTAGCCGTTGGATCTGATGTTGTGGGATGGCTGCCCACTCTTCCCCCAGTGCAAGAGACAACTGTCGGAGATTGGTTGGAGCCACGTCTCGCTGGCGGAGTCGTCTGTCAAGTTCATCCCATAAGTGTTCTATGGGGTTCATGTCTGATGACATGGCTGGCCACGGAATGGTCTGGACGTTGTTGTCAGCGAGGAACTGGGTGGTGAGTTGTGCCACATGAGGTCGAGCATTATCTTGCTGAAAAATCAACCCTCATGCAGCCAGAAGTGGAAGGACGTGTGGACGAAGAATTTCAGCGACGTATCGTTGGGCATTCAGGCGTCCTTCAATTTGCACCAGGTCACTTCTTCCCATGAAGTTGATCGCCCCTCACATCAGTACACCTCCACCACCATGTGGAGGAGCCTCATCAACGCTGTTCTGGGCGTAGCGCTCATGGACTCTGCGGTAAACTCTTCTCCGTCTATCGTGTCGCTGGAGCACAAAAAATGATTCAACACTAAACCAAACCCGTCTCCAGTCATTCCCAACAGTCCATTGACGATGCTGGTTTGCCTACTGCAGTCGGTTCTGGCGATGCCAGTCCATAAGAACAGGACCTCTGTAGGGTCTTCTAGCCCAAAGACCAGAGTCGTGCAGCCGGTTCCTGACCGTTTTATCTGAAATTCTACGAGCTGCTGACATTGACTGGACTGTGGAGGATGCAGATGCAAGTCGATTCCTGAGGTGATGCAGTCGTATGAAGCGGTCTTCAGCAGGAGTTGCGACTCTGGTCTTCCACTGCGCAGCCGGTCTGCCACTGAGCCAGTTTCTTGAAATTGCCTCCAAAGGCGACTAATGGTGCTTCTAACCACATTAAATTGTCTGGCCACTACACTTTGTGACTGTTTAGTCTGTAAACATCCAATGATGATGAGTCGTTGTTCTGTAGTGAGATGAGCCATACTTGCGCATTGCATTTTCAACTGAATTTATTCGAGGAGCATCAATCTTTTATAGACATTCAATAATATGGTCAGAGAGTTTTGTGTTCAGTAAGTTTCCCAGGATTCTCATGAACCTGTCACAAGTTATTGTCAAAATGTTATTTTGACCTTGACCTCTTTCATGACCTCACGAATCATGAGGTGAGTACAATTCAGGTAACCACGAGAAGTTAATGACCAGGTGGACACAGTCAATAGTTTGACTGATGTCCAATCAGTGAATATCTTTTATAAAAGTTTCTTTTTTTTGAACAGTATATATTGATTTGTTTGGAAGTTAATAAACTGTGTATCTGTGGGATTTATAGCAATAATGTTGTACAATGTAATTATCCAAGGTCAAAACTATTGCAGAACTGGACACAAAAATGTTCATAAAATGAGATACTCAAGAATGAAAAAAACCTATTTAATTAAAATAAGGCAATAAATTGACTTTTATTTAATAAAGTATCACTGTATGTTAACACTTTGAAAAAATTTTAACATTCTGACATTTTAACATATTAAATAAAAATAATTAAAACTGGTATGTACAAAGGGGCAATAAGTGAAAATTTTTAAAATCAAACAGATTTGTGAGAAAAAAAAGTAAAGTTCACAATCATATTGAATACAGAAATAGAAGAAATCAAGAATAAATGATTTTTTAGGACATGGTATTCAAATAGGCAGTTTCTGTTTTTCAGGAAGCATAGAAAGGTGTTGCATGCACTACATTTTGTTTGTCCTTTTTTTTCAATACCTAGAGTTGCCCAACAATGTTTACAATTTGTTCTTGAAGCAGGAAATTCTGGAATAACTGAGTGTGTGGTGCTGATTTTAGTTTTTATGGCATTGTGTGAAGAAGGAATATTCTGATGCTTTTCTAGTCCACCCAGCTCCCTAATAAGTTCTTCCATAAAATCTATCTGAATGTAATGATTAGGTATTTCTAGTTCTTCAACATCAGGATGATCCTTTCTCCGCTCTTGAAAAATAAAATAACAGTTAATCCTAGCAATATCAAGATAATGGTAGAATAAGGTTTTCAAATATTTGTTTGTTTTCCTAAGAATATTATATTTATTAATTAATTGGTCACTTTTATCTACCCCACAAATATAAGTATTATATTGTTTCACTACATTAGGCTGCTTTACTTTTAACTCTCTAAATTCCCCCATTGACTTTTGTTGTTCTAGTGGCTTCTGAATATCCACTAGGTGTCATAAACTTAGACATGACAGAAGCTGTTTTATTATCCCTCCATTGCACTGTTAAATCTCCCTCTCCCTAACTCAATGCATTTGACACTGCGAGCTGATTTTTTTTTCAAATGATTTTATGTCTTTTAAAGACTTTGGAAAACCCTTTCTATCTTTCATAGTAGTTCCACATGCACAAACACCTTTCTTTAAAAGATCTTTTAAAAGCTGTACACTAGTGTAAAAATTATCAAAAAATAGGTGATAACCTTGATTTACGAGAGACTTTATTAGTTTCATTACTACATCATAAGCCAAACCAAATGGGGCAGCTTGGGTACCCTTACCAAGGTTAACTTCACAATCATATGTGTATCCTGTTTTAGCTTCAGCAAGGGCCTGTAATTTCATTCCCCATTTAGTTGGCTTATCTCTAATATACTGCCTAAATGGATACCTGCCTTTATTTCAAAACCATCCCTTTATCAATGGAAAGATGTTGTGCAGGCTGATAAAGCTTCTGGCATTTCCTATGTATGTAATCAAACAGAAAGCGTACTTTACTTAGCTTATCAGTAGGATTTTCAGTCTCAAAGTTTGAAACTTTCAGAAAGGATATTATCTGTAAAAATCGCTTTTTTGTCATGAAAGACCTAGCCCACAATAACGTAGTACAAGGAAAATGTAGACCAATTTTTCTGCACACTTGGTGTTTGTACAATACTCATATACATAAGAAGTCCCAGAAACTTATAACATTCTTCAACCATTACATCCATCCATCCACTGTAAACTGATGGCCTCAATGGACCATACATCAAAGCATATTTGTTTGTATACAAACATAAATAAGATACAAGATCAACAGTAAAAAGCAACTTGACAAAATCCACAGGCCTTAAACACTCTCGAATCTCAGACATCATCTCTCGTTAGCATGTCCTCCTTCAGATGAATCCCAAGCTTTCAACAGGGCAAAATCTTTGAAATTGATACAGGGACCCAACATCAAAATCATTATAGCCTCTTGGTCTGTAATGAAATAATTTAACAGACATTTAGTTAAAGTTTGAGAAAGTAAGTGCAATATTTTTAAAAGCACACATTATGTATTATAACGTATTCTTTATAATTAAAATAATAATGATAATTATAAAGTAGAAACTTTAAAAATTTTTAAACATTATTCTTTCAAACAAAATATAACTATATCCACTTTCTGGGCTGTTTTATTATATTATTTTATTCTGTATCTATTTGTTTCACAAATTTGTTCCTTTGCCACCGTTCCTATGGACGGGTAAGATTTAGTAAAATGAAGAAAAAAAACTTTTGTTCATAATAAATATTAAATTAATTACTAATTTTAATAGAAAACATGTTACAGTTACTAAAGCCGTAATTTGTTTTTTAAATTAGGTCATTACGATAACCTTTTCGTTTACAATTCATGACACTATCACGTAGCCGTTAGTTCTCAGAACTTACCTTGCCATGCAGGCTTCAAAAATTGGGTAATTGGGCACATTATCATTAATATCCATGTCTGAATCTGATATTTCTGGCTCCCAGACATCAAATCATCCTCTTCAGAATCACTGCTGCATTCATAATTTAAATCATTGCTGGAACTCATGGTTTAATTTTTTTGCGGTGGCAAAGAAATCGAACAAGCCAACTTTCAGAATGGTGTCGAGTGTTTTCGGCGTTTACTCGTGATTTCAACGTTAATTATTTTCTCATAAAACTTGTTTTAAAGAAAATTTTTCTGTTTTCAATCAATTTTATTTAGTATTTTATTATTCAATTATGATATTAATTTGAAGAAAATGTTTTTAAGGTACTGTCTGCGACTTAAAAATTTACCCTCCATAAACGTTCAATTTCTAAGGATAGAATTGAAGAGTGTTAAACAAGTGCTGACTACCTCAGTGACCTTTACTTACACTCATTCCATCATTCACCCACATAACAGCATTCTGTGATATATACACAAGTTTAAAAACTGAAAAAGGCATATTTAACTCTGATTCAGCTGAGATCAGCATACAAAGAAATTTTGTTTCTCTTCCCTTATATTTGTTCTATCACATCCCTGCCTAACAGCAGTTTGTTTTTCTCTCTTATTTCCTGGAGAAGACACTGGAAATGGAAAGGGCACACACTGATAGCATTATAAGACAGTTCTTTTTCTGGAATCTCCAGGGAAATAGGGACAGAGGTAGACCAAAAACAACACATGGAGAAGAGAATTGGAGACAGCAGTGAAAATAATGAGGAAGATGTAGAAAGAACTTGAGCTGATGGCACGGGACAGGACGTCTTGGCATGCGTTTGTTGAGGACCTATACTCCTTGGGGAGCTAAAGGTTATTGACTGATTGACGGACTGTCCCTGCCTAACAACAGAAACAACTTGTTGACTGACAGAGGCAATGATAACAAATTGTTAAAAATCACAAAACAACCACACATACCGAGGTGATATGGCAGTGAGAAAGTTTGCCTTCTAAACAATGTGTGATTAATTCCTGGTACACATTGTACCACCCTGTTCACAAAGTTCTGGGACTCATTTTTTATCCGGAAAACCATTATAAGGAGCTAGGTGATATTAATACAGTGCACGTGTCAACCACATGCCACTATATGTACCAAACCTGAAGTTTGTAATTTCGCGCATGCGCTGTGTGGTAGCGTATAAGCGGATGTGACCTAGTAGTGCTCGTCGCGTTTCAAAAATGGACAGCAAAATTCAACAACGTGTGTGCATTGATTTCTACTTTCGTCTAGGAAAAAACTGGTTCCAAAACTCTTGAAATGTTGCAAACAGCTTTTGGAGAGTCCTGTTTAAGTAGATCTAAAACATTTGAGTGGTATTCCCATTTCAAAAGTCTTACTCCGATCCTTTGAAGATGGCCCCCATCAAGGGAGACCCTCCACCTCCCACACTGACGAGTTCGTAGCACGTGTGCAGAAATGATACGCGCTGACCAACGTCAGACTATCAGAGAGGTTGCTGATGATATTGGAATATCAATTGGTACGTGCGTGCCATAAAATCGTAACCGAAGATTTGCACATGAGACGGGTGTCAGCGAAACTCGTGCCACGCCATCTGACTGAGAACCAGAAGGACGATCGGTTGTCCATTTGCACTGACCTCCTTGAGATAGCAAAAACCAACACAAATTTCATGTCCTCGATAATAACTGGTGATGAAAGCTGTGTGTACGGATATGATCCGGAAACAAAGCAAATGTCCTGCCAGTGGCAAATGCAATCATCTCCTCGGCCGAAGAAGGCCCGACAGGTCAAGTCCAATGTCAAGACCATGTTAATAGCGTTTTTCAATATTGATGGCCTGGTGCATCGTGAATACATCCCTATAGGACAGAGTGTCAATGCTGAATTCTACAAAACAGTCCTGCAACGCCTCCGTGACGCTGTGCGCAGACATCGCCCTGAGAAGTGGCGCACAGGCAATTGGCTTGTTCATCATGACAATGCACCTGCACACAGGTCTGTCACCACAAACGCATTTTTGACGAAACAACAACATTCCATTGCTCCAGCATCCTCCATACTCACCCGATCTTGCTCCGTGTGACTTTTTCTTGTTCCCGCAACTTAAGAAAACAATGAAAGGTCGTAGACTCGATGACATTGAGCAGATTCAAGCCAACTTGACGAGACAAATGAGGGCTATTCCGCAAAGTGACTACCAGAGGTGCTTCCTTCAGTGGCAGGAACGTTGGAATAAGTGTGTACACTCACAAGTGAACTACTTTGAAGGAGATAGAACCAACTAGTATGTAAGTCTACTTATTCAATTCCAAAAAAATGAGTCCTGGAACTTTGTGAACAGGGGAGTATTAGTATTTAAAATGTTCTTTAATCATTTTAATTCAGCCATTCAAGTGAGAGTGACCAGTAAGTGAGAATATATTTGCTTTGCCATCAATGAAAATGCATTCATTGCAGGCAAATGTAACAAAAATAAAAATGTGTTTTTAAAAATATTAAGACAATCATGCCAGTATATGTAATGTACATATTTCATGTTTATTGAAATCAAACAGTTCTGTACATAAGAATAAACACTATTTTTTAATAGATGTATGTTCTGAACGTGTGTTTGACAAATCATTATATTAACTCTTAGTATCCGGCTCGCCCCGTGAAGTGGCTCGTATTTGGTACCAAATATACGGCTCGCCCCGTGAAATGGCTTTTGACATGAAGTCTCTATCGGCAAAGAATTAATGAAAAATTGTCGATGTTTTATCCAATCCAACATTTAAAGTCACTTCCTGTATTCAGTCTGTTTACAAATATTAGCGTGGTTATCGTTTTGATGAGTTAATAAGTTCGATTTTTAGTGTTTTGTTCGGCTGTTGTTCGTAAACAAATTTGTTCTAACAAAAATGGCTTCATCTTCAAACGACTGTAAGCAAAGGTTATCGGCGGTGCAAGCAGCACGACTTATTTCTTCTTGGATCGAACATGAGGATGATCAGTTATCGAGTGAAGGTTGCAGTTCAGATTCAGAATATATCCTGCCCAGCGAAGATATATGTAATCAAAACACTGAATCAGATGAGAAGGGGGTGTTTCCCCTAGCTGGTTCTGTCAGTGGTAGTAGTACTAGAAATGCCAGGCCAGTGAAAAGACAAGGAAAAGGTAAAGCTCCCATGAAGAAAAGATTAAAAGAAGATACATCTAGATCAACCCATAAAGAAGCAGAATCCACAAGTACTGATGGTAATACAAGTACAATGAATGAGGAAATTAGGTGAAGTTGATGCTGGCTCAACACAAAATGCTTTCTCCTTTGTACCGCCTCATGCTAGGATTACAGGTGTGAATTCAAATATTATACCTGATGATTCTTCTGCATTTTATTGTCTCAAAGCTCTTTTAACTAATGAGATTATAGATGAGCTTACTGTTTCTATAAATGAATATATTGCTTCATATACTGACTCTGTCAGTCAAATTCAGAAACGGCGACAAAAAGATCTATCAAAACTGGTATCCAGTTATATCTCCAGAACTGTGCAAGTTTTTTGCTGTGATAATAGCTATGGGAATTGTGAAAAAACCAGCCATTAGTGATTATTGGTCTAATGAAGGCTTTATGCAAACTCCCTGGTACAGACAGATGTTTATACGGGATAGGTTTCAGATGTTATATCACACGATGTTTCATGTGAGTGATGTAGACGCACAAGGTAAAGCAAAGATCGAACCATTTCTACAGAAAATGTTATCTAGATTCCAGGAAGTATTTTACCCTTACAAGGAGCTGTCTTTGGATGAAATGGTAATTGGGTGAAAAGGCAGATGGGCTCACAAAATGTTCAATCCAAAAAAACCATGCATTCTTGTTTTAAGTTGCGCAACAGTGGAAAGCAAGGACATCACCAATCGCTTTGGTGAAACAAAAAAATAAACCACTGATGATTGATTATTACAATCAACACATGAATGGATGGATGTGACAGAGTGGACCAAAGCATTGTAACATATGGCACATTTAGCAGAAGAACAAGAAAAAAAATTTTCTTCTGGATTTTTGAAATAGCTCAGCTCAATGTGTATAAATTATTTGCACTGTCAAGAACAACAAATGCCAAAAAACAGAGCCTTCTTCAATTTAAACGGCAACTTGTCAATGAGCTCTCTCTTGTTGCTGCTGTGGATTTCCAGCAAATTTCTCCCAGGATTGGACATGGCAATCAAGTGAACAATCCAGTCAACAGACTAGGAGGAACAAACCATTTAATTTAAAAATTCAAATCTCATCGCAACTGTGTCATTTGCAGCACCCCTCAAGTAAGGGTCAGGACATCCTTTTATTGTGAAGGATGCACAAATAATCCCCATCTACATCCAAATAACTGTTTTGCTGCTTATAGTGAAAGAAAATAGTTTGTGGTAAATATCAGTTGTGTATAAAGTGTGTACATAGTTTATTTTCGTCATGATTTTTCAATATGTGACCTGAACATTTCAAAAGGAAACATTTTTATTTAGTATTCAAAACCAGTGAAACTTGTCTGTGTTCCGTATAATTGGATGAAAGTGGTTCTAGGAGTTCCAGGCTTCCAAATTGGATTATTTTTGTGGGTAAGTACAACTTTTTTCCAAATTTTTTAATATTTTAAAATTTTTCTGCACTCATTACTGTATATGTTGCATGCATGTTTAACACCACTTAACAATTAAGTTAGGTGCATGTCAAAGGGCTTCATTTCTCTATATTTAGATATATAACACTTCATGTTATCATTATAAATAAATTATTTAATGCAAAATCAGTAACGGTAGTCATGTCTGTAAATAAAGGTTAAAATATTTGTGCGCTTTATCTAAATATACCAAAAAAATTCAAATTGTGATAAAAACTTTATTTGTGCTCAGAAACAGCTCCAACTTTCCTACATTATGTGAAAATGGATGTACTTTAAAATGAAAGTAGGTTTAGGGGTAGAAGTTTACCAGAATTAATTATACATATTGATAAGGACAATTTGTTTTTCAATTTTTTATCTTTTTAAATTTTTCTGCATTCATTACTGCATATGTTGTATTCATGTTTAAAATCATTGAATAATTCAGTTAAGTGCATGTCAAAGGGGTTTCATTTCTCTATATTTAGATATATAGCACTTCATGTTATCATTATAAATAAATTATTTAATGCAAAATAAGTAACGGTAGTCATGTCTGTAAACAAAGGTTAAAATATTTGTGCGCTTTATCTAAATATACCAAAAAAATTCAAATTGTGATAAAAACTTTATTTGTGCTCAGAAACAGCTCCAACTTTCCTACATTATGTGAAAATGGATGTACTTTAAAATGAAAGTAGGCTTAGGGGTAGAAGTTTACCAGAATTAATTATACATATTGATAAGTACAATTTGTTTCTCAATTTTTTCAATTTAAACATTTTTCTGCACTCATTACTGTATATGTTGCATGCATGTTTAACACCACTTAACAATTAAGTTAGGTGCATGTCAAAGGGGTTTCATTTCTCTATATTTAGATATATAACACTTCATGTTATCATTATAAATAAATTATTTAATGCAAAATCAGTAACGGTAGTCATGTCTGTAAATAAAGGTTAAAATATTTGTGCGCTTTATCTAAATATACCCAAAAAATTCAAATTGTGATGACAACTTTATTTGTGCTCAGAAACAACTCCAACTTTCCTACATTATGTGAAAATGGATGTACTTTAAAATGAAAGTAGGCTTAGGGGTAGAAGTTTACCAGAATTAATTATACATATTGATAAGGACAATTTGTTTTTCAATTTTTTATCTTTTTAAATTTTTCTGCATTCATTACTGCATATGTTGCATGCATGTTTAAAATCATTGAATAATTCAGTTAAGGGCACGTCAAAGGGGTTTCATTTCTCTATATTTAGATATATGTAGCACTTCATGTTATCATTATAAATAAATTATTTAATGCAAAATCAGTAACGGTAGTCATGTCTGTAAACAAAGGTTAAAATATTTGTGCGCTTTATCTAAATATACCAAAAAAATTCAAATTGTGATAAAAACTTTATTTGTGCTCAGAAACAGCTCCAACTTTCCTACATTATGTGAAAATGAATGTACTTTAAAATGAAAGTAGACTTAGGGGTAGAAGTTTACCAGAATTAATTATACATATTGATAAGTACAATTTGTTTCTCAATTTTTTCAATTTAAACATTTTTCTGCACTCATTACTGTATATGTTGCATGCATGTTTAACACCACTTAACAATTAAGTTAAGTGCATGTCATAGATGTTTCATTTTTCTACATTTTAATATATAACACTTTATGTTATCATTATAAATAAGTTACTTAATGCAAAATCAGTAAAGGCAGTCATGTCTAAAAATGTACTCTCTGAAATCAGCTCGTAAAAACGCGGTTTTTGAGCACGTATACTAAGAGTTAATGTCATGTTGTTTATAATGACAGCACAAAAACAATAGAACTTTGTATTTGAAAGTGTTAAAAAAAAACTATTTTTTTGGTTTGTTTTTAATGTTATTTATTAATTTTAATTCAGTCATCCAAGTGGGGCCCGCTGGTATGTGAAAATATTTTTCATTTCCAATAATGCCAATATAATCTTTGCTGGCATGAAACAAACTGTCAAATAAATATAAATGGTACCAATCAGAAACAAGTAGAAACATTCAAACACTTGGGCACTATATTAACATAATTGTATAAGCTAATTCATAGAACAGCTCCAGGAAAGCATCATTCTAGAAAATGAGAAACAAACTGTACAATATAACATTTATAATGACAGTAAGAATGCGTGGTTCTCCAGCGCTACAATGAACTAGTACTTTTTTATGGGTTTTGGAAGAAAGTAAATGTATAAACTAACCTCACAGGACAATACAATCATGACAATAAAAGGGGCAGTTGAAGCAATATTGCAAGTGTAGATCTGTTCAATAAATGAGAGTGCTAAGGTACAATGGTAGTTTTCTAAACTAATCAAAATTCAAATAAACTACTCACTTCATATCCTGGTTCCAGTTTTATCTTTTCATCACTGAATGCAGCTGTAGTCTCAACATTTCTTGAAATCTGAGAAGAAAGAGTGATGGACCATAGCAGGATATATCACACTGCATTATGGTAGTAAAAATAATGTACACATCAAAGAAAGATCTAAGCTGAACACATAACAGACAACTTCTAAATATCTACTTTAATTAAGCACCATCAAATGTATACATGTATAATTAAATAAAATTGTAACCTCATTATCTTGTTCCTGCTTCACCCTGACAGCTGGACCAGTGATGTTATTTTCAATATACCTTTCATCCTAGTGAGGGGAACAAAATCATAAGAGTACATCAGAAAATAAGAGTCATATTCTAAAACAAAAACATACATGATTTTTTTCTGAGTATCTCTGGAAACATTTTATATATTCCATATTGTTTAAGCAACTGGACCCTAAAAGGGGTAATGGTCAACATTAGGAAGAATTAGAGGGGTAATGGTCAACATTAGGAAGAATTAGAGGGGTAAAGGTCAACATTAGGAAGAATTAGTATGTTAGTAGTAAGAAAAGGTAGTCCCTTAGCAGATACTTCCATAGGGGTATGAAGTGTTAGAAACCACCATACTAGATCCAACATTGAGAAGTGGAGTGACCAGTTCCCTTTCTCACTGCCTTTTCCTTCCTTAACTCAGTCAGGTACCCATTTACAGCTGGGTAGACTGGAGTATGTCAGTAATATGACTTGAACCTGGCCCCTTTGCCACGAGAGACCAGCGCTATGTGTTTTTTTTTTTAACTCTTGATATTAGCAGTGACAAGAGATTTTAAAAAATAAAAACTCTACAGTCTACCTCTAGTTTCATTCTTTCATCCATAAATAGGAACTGTGTCTGACTATTCCTTGGAAACTAGAAAGAAAATTTATGTTTCATATAAATTTACAACAAAGTTTGAAATTCTACCAATATCAAAAACTTTAGTGGGGTAGAAGATAATGTAAAGATAAGCCACTCACATCTGTTGTTTTTCTGTAAAGATGTAAGTAGTGATAATTGCAATCATAATACAGATCAGTCTGGATAAGTAGAAGTCACTGGGACCATCTAAATGACTTCTACTTACCCACAAGTCTGCTTATCTGAATTTTGCTCAAAGATGGAAATTTATGTCAGAGTAAGTGATAAAGCATAAAGTAATTATTTAAAGCATTCAGAAACAAAAATTTTTATTTTAAATTTTCATTACTGGATATTTTAAACTTTCATTACTGGATATTTTAAATTTTCATTACTGGATATTTTAAATTTTCAAAAGCAACTTAGTGAAGCCTTAAAATATAGTATCAAGTTAATTGCTAGTAGCATAGTAGCAAGTGTAAAAACACTTGAATAAGGTTTTGGCTAAATAATATTTGCATGCTTTGTTAGCAGTTTATACACAGATTCTTAGAGTGATCACTATTGCAGGATAAGTGAACCAATGTACAGGATTACAGGGAATATATTTGATGGACATTTTTTCAGAACCAGTGGGTCATAATGATGTCACACTCCCACTGTGTAGTGAGATTGTATGCATAGTCTTCTTAGATAAAGGTCAACAAATAGGATGTCCTGTGCAAGTTGTACACATTCAAAATATCTCGGTAATTGTAAATCATAAGGAGTAGGCAATACGGCCACTACCCTGGTAAAATTTACAAAATTAGGAAAAGCTACCCACCACAAAAATATTTATAGAATGTGTGATTCCTGTATTCACACATTGGGATCCTTGCCTGTGCTTAGGAGTTTGTGCACTGTGCTGAGATTCTCCTTGTGTGATCTAAGGGAGATCAGAGCACTGATAGATTTGTATGTGAACAATGGAGATGGTCCTAAAAAACCAAGAGTTACTGACCCTGACCTAGGGAATGTAGAAGCTCTGAGTGGCCTGGATCAAAGGTGCTGGAAAGTTTGTTCTTGCCAAGCAGTCTCAAAGTTTGCTATAGGGTACCTGGTCAAACATCCAGAAGACTCTGACCAAACAGTTAGATGATCTAGATTCTGCTGCTCTTCTTTCCCATAACCGTAATCAGATGCAGGACAAAATGAAAACACTCAATGAGAGGTCACAGCAACTGGGTCTGAAAATACACAAGGAAAAGACAAAAGTAATGAGAATAAATGCAGGTAATGATAACAGGATTGAACTTGAAGAAACACCAATACAAGATGTAGAATCGGACACATATCTTGGCAGCAATATAGACAAAGTTGGAGGGACAGACAGTGATATCAAAATAAGAATACAAAAAGCAAGAGGTGCTTTCATTGCATTGGGAAATATATGGAGATCAAGAGAAATCTGATCCAACACAAAAATAAAAATCTTCAACTCAAATGTGAAGTCAGTTCTATTGTATGGCTCTGAAACATGGAGAACAACAAAGACAACAACCAAAAAGCTACAGACTTTCATAAATGGGTGCTTGCATAGAATAGAAGGATCAAAATGGTATGACAAGGTTACCAACGTGGAACTGATGACAAGAACCAGACAAGTGCCAGTTGAACAAGAGATGAGAAGAAGACGATGGCGATGGATAGGACACACACTGAGGAAACCCTCATTACAAGGCAGTCCTTGTTCTGGAACCCCTAGGGCAAGAGAGGCAGAGGTAGAACAAGAAGCACATGGAGAAGAGAGCTGGTAAAAGAGGTGAAAATGATGAGAAAAACGTGGAAAGAACTTGAGATGATGGCACATGACAGGAGGACTTGGCATGTGTTTGTTGAAGGTCCATGTTCCTTTGGGAGCGGAGGGTTATGAATGAATGACCTAGTCAAACACCTTTTCCAGATCCAAAAAACAAAGATGCATCTCACCTTTATACTCAAAGGCCTTTTCACTCCACTGATTGAGTGTGAAGATAAGGTCTTAGGTACTTTGGTTCTTGGAAGCCTCACTGGACCTCATTCATTTGTGGCTCAACCAGGTGTTTAAGTCTCTGCTTCATAATTCTAGCATAAATGTTACCAGGTATATTAAGAAGGGATATGCCCCCTATGATTTCCACATGGTCAGTTGTTTCCCTTTTTTAATATGGGTGTTATAACAGCAATTATTAAGTCACCTCACTGTTTTTTTTTTTTTCCCCTAATTTTCCTAGCTTTTTAAATTAATTTTTCATGATCTTATAGCTCCCCATGGAACATAGGCCAACAAGCATATGCTAAAGCCTCTCCCCATTGTGCACATCAGGTCAGGTCCTTCCATGTCTACTCTGTTCATGATCTTGACATGTCATTTAAATTTAAGCTTTACTACTTGTCATGAATGTTTCCCTTCTCCCTGGACAGAAACAACTAAGAGGACATCAACAACAGTTATCAAATACAAGGTCAGCTAGAGGACATAAGCTCTAGAACATGAGTTCTTAACTTTTTTTGTACTATGGACCCCTTTTATTGGCCAGTGAATGTTACAGACTCGTTAACTGGCCAGTAAAAGCACCTATGATTGGCTAGCAAAAGCTACAGACCCCTTTGATTGGCCAGTGAAGGCTACAGGTCCCTTCTTAGAAAAAATCTACATGTATGCGTCATTAAAATTTGTGCATGCAAATAATACATTTTATCCCAAAAAAGATCATTAGGCTTACATACAAATACAGTCTGTAAGAAACAATTTATTTCTTTAACTGTAAAAAAACTATGATAATTTTCTGCATAAAAATTTGTAAGAAAATAGCATGCAAATTTGTAGGCTGTGTCATGGATCCTCTATAATCCATTCACTGACCCCACAAGGAGTCAGTGGACCATAGGTTAATAACTCTGCTATAGAAAAACACAAAATGACACCTATCATCAACTCAACAGAAAGTCGGTATTTTTATCTTTATACTTCACAAGTTAGTGCCCTGGCTTCCCAGCTCCATGGTTCAATTGCAGTTAAAGTGGGATTAGGTACTAGAGAAACTCTGAGTAAGTTAAGGGTGGCCAGCATGATACTGACCATGTCACCCCTAATGTGCCATGTGGTCAAGAAAATATGGGCCTAACACCATATTCCCAATATGCCTCAATGATCATTAACGGGATCTTCTTTTACATTTTACTTCATAAGAGCCACAAGCCATTTTATAAACTATTAAATAAAGTGAATTTCAAAAATACTTTTATTCAACACTGCAGAACAATAGAGACATTACTGTGTATTAGAATACTAGCAGAAAAATACATACAGGTCCTAAAAGTATTTACACATATTCTTTTACTATATGTTAGTTATATGTTAAGTGCTCATGTAGACATACAAAGAGGTGTGACAAAATGACTGCTCCCCTGTCTATTTAATTTCCGTACAGAGAAAAATTGTCAGACAGATACAGGAAATGCCAGGACTGAACATCAGTGGAAGATCAATAAACAATCTTAGATATACAGATGATAGAGTTTTATTAGCTGAGTGCAAACAGGACTTACAAGAACTAGTGAAGCAAGTAAACAGCCTAAATCATGATTATGGATTGGATGTTAACACTGACCAAATGATAATTAACAAAGCAGATGGTAAATAAGCATTAAAGAAAAAAATGCATCTGAAAATACTGGAAAAGTCAAGAGTCTTCCATGTCTTGGACACATAATAAGAGAAGATAACAGATGTCAAATGGATATCAAGAAAAGAATAGAACTGGACAAAGCTAAATTTAACAACATGAGATAAATACTGACATCTAATACAATTAAATCACAAATTAAAATAAATAATTATCAAATGTTACATATATTCTTCATTACTGTATGGTGTAGAAGCATGGACAATGAACAAGCAATTGGAAGAAATAATTGAGGCCCTCCAGATGGGATATGTAGAAGAATGAAGCACACACACAAATTAAATATGACAGTCTTCAAGTGTTATTATTTTTTATTACTTTATGGTGTAGAAACTGGGACCATGATCAAGCAGTTAAAAAAAAATAATTCAGGCCATTGAGATTTACTATATAGAAGAATGAGGCAATTCTCATTAAAAGAGAGGATGAAAAGACTGTTCTGTTAGAAATGAACAGAGAAATAATTAATGAGATCAATGTTAAAATATTTTGTTCATATAAAAATACAGATTCCTACCATTTTTCTGAAAACCAGCAGAAGAAAAATTGGAAGGCATATATGCAAGAGGAAAACAATGTTGTTAGTAGGATAATAGCATCAAGAAATTGATGGGAAATGGTTTAACTCTTGCAGGCCGGAATTTTTTCATCAGTTTTGCCAGAATTATTTTTGTACCTTAAAGCAGTACCTTTATAAATTCTAAAGTTTCTGAGTTATTACACAACAAAGACACACATATTATACATCACAGTAAAGATAAGTGAATGTAGAATTAGAATATGAAGGATTTTTAGTGATATTCTACATATAGTATTCAGTAATGAGTCATAATGAAAATACGGAACAAATTTCACAGAACACAAAAGTGACGTTCCCAACGTCGTTTCGGCTTCTAGGGGTTTTGTGGATGTACGCTACCAGCGTCGTTCCGGCCTTTAAGAGTTAAGATAAGAGCCATAAGACACTACAGATCAATTGTAGACAGCCTTCCATGTGAAGATAGCAATTGATGTGATGAGATTTTAGATGTTCAGTTCTTGTCACAATATATACACAATACACATAGGTACCTCAGGTTAAAAACTAGATCCGTATACATTTGGCGACATGTGGATATGACTTTTAAGTTTGTTGGACTTCAATACTTTGTTTTAACTGATTCCGTACGCAAGATCTAATAATAGACGCAAAGGCCGAACGCTGTAGACGTAAGATCTTTTAAAAGACGCTGATTTATTTCATTGTTTCTTTCTATTCTGATATTTTATACTGCCCGGAATTTATCTCGAACGGAAGTAAACACAAAACTGGGCAAATTTCAACAAGCTTCAACGTCTTTTATTTGCGTTTGAAAGGATTTTTTCACATTTATCTTCATCTTTAATCGTGTTTTGTCGTATCGCCATAATGGCCGAAAAACACACAGGATATGTTACTAATATGTGAACAGTGAACAAACTGTGTGATCAACCATAACTTTCTTACTTTTTCTGTGTTTCTAAATGGATTACCTGCACAAAGAGAGCAGTGAAACTGTATTGTGATTGTGGTAAAGGGGGATGATATAAATACTTATAGGGGACTTAGTGTACTGACTGAGATCAGCTGTGAAGGTATCTGTATCTAATAGGTGTAGTGTTTTACAGATAACCTTACTTGCTACCACATTTATACCTCAGTCAGAATTATTCTGGAATATTGTGATGACTACGTTGAATGTCTAGGGTTATGTAAATGATGAAGTGTAAGTCACAACAACAACAGACAGATAAACAATTTAGTTTATTCCACAACACTTGACAACACTGTGACACTCACACACATTTAACACTCTATAAGACTATCTTAAATGAGTCAATGGTAAAGATTCAAATATATATGTATTAATTACTTTCACTAATATATATATATCCTGATTCAACTACACAGTGAACCAGGAATCACAATCAAATGTAATCACAATTTATATGTACATAATTTATAAATATGAACCTTGTAGTGACATATTGTATTAGTATTATCCTATGTGTGTCAGTTGTGTAGCAGTACTATGAGGTAATACTGGTTTTGTTTTTCAAGCTATGTTGTTATTTGTCATCATGACTTCAAGTGCTTGTTTATCTTGGGAATAGTATGGGGAAAAGTTCACAGTTCCTATCAATTTAAACAAGGTATTGTCCCTCTGTTTTACTATTATGTCAATTTTAGAGGGGGACACATAATGTTGAGCTCCTCTGGCCACAGAAGCTTATCTTTCGTGATGGCGGCAGGAAAAGACTCCTCTGCTTGATAGCTTCCCTGTGTTCTGGAGACACCTCACTGGTCACTATCTGGACCCAGGAGTATGCTGTCAGCCTCTAGATGCAGCAAAGCTCAGACCAGGTGCTGCTCATTAACTTTAGGACCACAGTCCCTGAAACAAGAAGGTTGTACCTCCTATTTCAGAACTAATTTATAATCTATTTCCAGACTGAACACAATACATAACAAACACTGAGTTCAGAGCGGTAGACCAACTGCTATCTTCATCTGAAACAATTTACACCAGTATACTCCTCCCTAATGGTTACTACGCCTCTGCAATTCCAGCATTAGTTCCTTCTAGTCAATAAGATAGGTGTCAGTGTACTGTTAGGCAATTCCATGCAATTTTACTTTTCTCAGACACGTTCTGTTCAGGTTGGAGCAATATCTAGGCTTTGCCTCATGTTTGCTACTGAACTACACACATATACAGACATAAATTATCAATTTACATTCAATTTTCATTAAAAAGATATCAAATATTTCAAGCTTACCACAATTCATGGAAATAATACACAATTACGTTGACTGGCAATGAATATGGCACAAAATCCGACCTGCTGCTGTCTCAGGCTTTTATTTAGAAAAATATAAGCTGAATCTCAACGCACTGTTGCTTTAGAAAGTTTATTTGAAAATGTGGTGCTGAACTGACGCTTCTAATTGCCTATATTGGCGGGTCTAACCAATCATGCCATGTTTACACAGCTTTTCAAAAAAGTACCTCTACTACTGTTTCCCCTAACAACAAAGAATTAGTATTTGTATCCCGACTAATCGTGTTTCGCCTTACGTTTACTGCGCTCCAATCAAATAGGATTTAACATGGGGACCTATTTCCCGTACAATGGTGGTTTCAAAATCTGCCACTGAGCGATTCTGATTTTGGTGTTATCTGACACCCTCACTATTTCTTTTGGCTATAATTTGTTAATTCCTAGACTATTTGCGTAACACTTAACATATTATTTGTCAGCAAGTCCTAAGGAACCCAACTATATAAATTTTATGGGGCCAAGGGGCTGCGTTCATAATATGTATTTTCTAGGATAGTCGTGTAGTTGTTTTTTTATTTTTTATGTTTAGAACCGCCACCTGTCCTGCTGTACTGTCAGACTAATGTCAGGATTTTAGACATAAAACAGTAGAATGTCATGTTTCCTAATAAGCGTTTTGTAAGTTTTTAAACCTAACTCTCGTATGGGTAGTGTTTTTTATCACTGTCGATTTGAAAAAAAGTTAGTGCATGTGGCCTTACACGCGTGATGGCAGTAATTGTATAGCGAGACGCGTGTTAGTGTTGCATGCGTTCCGGCTTTCAGCCCTCCCTTTCTTTCTACCCTAAGTTCATCTGTCTTTTCGTTTATGTTAACTTAGTGTATAAAATGACATGAATGGAATATTAAATATAGGTCAGCTTGCGTATCTCAAGGTTTTTCTTAGAAATGCAGTACACGTTTTATCGTAGAAAGCGTGTATTGATGCAGTAGGCTTTTACTATCAACGTGAAACGTTACAATTTGCAGACGAAGTAGAAAACAAGGGGGATTTCAAGTACAGTCATTGTGACAGCACTGTTCTTTACCATTCTTCTTTCCTTTTATTGAATTTATGTGTTAGGCTTTACATTTACCTGATAATTTATATATGTGGATTAGAATTTCTCACGACAGTGATAACAATTTATGTTACAAGCCTTACGTAAGTCAAAAATTTTTGTTCAAAATTTCAAGTTATCTTTTTTTTCTGTGTACATGTTATCTGTTATAACATAAACATAACATAAAATTAACTAAAAAGGCATATGGATTTATATTGTTCATCCAATGTACTTTAATTTGATATATCATATGTTATCATCATCATCAGTTGCCATCTCCACAACGAAGGTTGGCTGTAATGGATCTCCAACGTCTTCTGTCTCTTGTCTTGGTGGTGCACTCTGATAGACTCTTTCCTGTCCATCTCTTGATGTTATCTTCCCACTTATACCATTGTCTTCCCCTTGCACGTTTGCCTTCAACTCTCCCTTCTGTTATGGTCTTCTGCAAGGTGTTATGCCTTTTTATGTGGCCAAAGTATCTTAACTGCCGAACTTTGACCTCCCTCATTAGTTCTCTTTTCATACCAAGATTTTCTAGGACCTCCTTATTTGTTTTCATCTCTTTCCATGAGATACGCCCCATTCTTCTATATATCCACATTTCAAGAGCCTCAATTCTTTCTTCCAAATGCTTATTCATCGTCCATGTTTCTGCACCATACAGAAATGCAGAATATATATAACACTTTATGATTCTCAGTTTTAATTTGTGAGATAACTGTTTGGATGTCATATATGTTTCATGTTGTTGAATGTAGCTTTGGCCATTCCTATTCTCTTCTTGATTTCTGTTTCACATCTGCCATCTTCTGTTATTATATGACCAAGATATACGTAGCTCTTGACTTGTTCCAGGATTTTCCCATTTACGCTTATCTTTAATGTGGGTTTATCATAGTGCTAATTATCATAGTTTTTGTTTTCTCAATATTAATGTCGAGTCCATATTCATGACTTATGCTGTTCACTTGCTTCACTAGTTCTTGTAACTCCTGTTCGCTTTCAGCTAATAACACGGTATCATCAGCATATCTAAGGTTGTTTATTGACCTTCCACTGATGTTCAGTCCTGGTATTTCCTGCATCTGTTTGAAAATTTTTTCGGTGTATAAATTAAATAGGCAAGGGGACAGCACACAACCTTGTCTGACACCTCTTTTTATGTCTATGTATGGTGAATAATTCCTTCCAGATCTTACTGTGGCAGTTTGCTCCCAATAAAGGTTACTGAGTATTCTTATATCTTTTCCATCAATACCTATGTCTTTGAGGCATTCAATTATTTTCTCATGATGGACTCTGTCAAAAGCCTTCTTATAGTCAATGAAGCACATATACATACTTTAATATGTTATACTTAACTCATGATTAGACACACATTGTCAGTAAACGTAAATTATGTATGTGTAAATTTTTGGGGCTTAAAAATAATTCCGTCCAGAGCTGAAAATAATTACCTACGGAATCAGTTAAAAAAGCCTGAAACAGTGTATTAGTTTGGATGAAATAAAGTATAGTAAAAAGTCTTTTTCGAGCCATCCACAAAAGCCACACACGTCATTTGGGTTTAAATTCCTAATTCTAACCCTACCTTTTGCTTTTACTCCAACTCTGAATTCTGTATTACAACTTATGTCTGTGTAAAAGTTAGTGCTTGGGTCGCTTCTTCTTTTTTTTTTTTTAATTTCAAAAAGCTCAAAACAGTGTTTAGGCTAAGTTAATGTTTTCTTTAATATTATAGAGTGACATCCCCTCGTAATGTATGCCTTAGTCAAGTATCGCTATTGGAAGAGGATATCACTCTATAATATAAAAGACTAAAGAGAAACGTTACCACCTTATGCATAATTCTAGAGATAGAGGTTGTTTTTTTTTTTTAATTACCGAACCGACACGGAGGATGTATCGATATACACTTGGCCATCATGACGGCCTTTATTTACATTTCTGAAAATCTAACATACCTCATAGTCTAGTTCCTGCTTTACTTGTATTGTTTCTTCACATTCCGTCTTCATATAGTTCTGGAGCAAAGTTCCTATTGGAGAAGACATCGCGTTTGTCTTAGACTTAGGCCCTCATGAAGGAAAGATAAAAAATGAGGTGCGTTATCTTTCGCCTTCAGATGTAAAAAGTCGAGCTGGAAAATGGTGACAACGCTTGCTAATAATAACAGAGTTGCCGAGTTAGAAACCAGATAACGCCACATTTAATATCAAGCTACTCATCGGTGGCTCTGGCTCTGCTCTTGAGCAAAAGACGACAAATTCATCGAAGAAGATTACTTCTCCGTCATTTTAAATTATGGAGTGACCTCCCATTAAAGGAGTATTCGTTGGATTATGTATAATGTTTGTTTGTTTTGAAAATATATTGGATTTAAGTTAACATAGCTGCCATCTCCACATCAAAGGTTGGCTCCAATGGATGCGTAGGTGCCACTCCAATGTTGTCCCTCAATCAGCAAACTTCAGGGATTTTAAAATCTGAAATATTTTAAGTCTTTTTTTTCCATAATTTTTTTATTTAGTATCCTGTTCAGCGCCTTCAATAGATTATCTAACATTTGGAAATTACGATCATTGAATATACATACCAAGCTTCGTCTGTTTAATTCAAATGTTCATTCATTCATAACCCTCCACTACCAAAGGAGCATAGGCCTTCAACAAACACATACCAAGTCCTCCTGTCACGTGCCATCATCTCAAGTTCTTTCAATGTTCTCCTCTTCATTTTCACCCCTGTTTCCAACTCTCTTCTCCATGTGCTTCTTGGTCTACCTCTGCCTCTCTTGCCCTGGGGGTTCCAGAACAAGGACTGCCTTGTAATGCTATCAACAGGTTTCCTAAGTGTGTGTCCTATCCATCGCCATCGTCTTCTTCTCATCTCTTGTTCCACTGGCACTTGTCTAGTTCTTGTCATCAGTTCTACGTTGGTAACCTTGTCATACCATTTTAATCCCTCTATTCTACGCAAGCACCCATTTATGAAAGTCTGTAGCTTTTTGGTTGTTGTCTTTGTTGTTCTCCATGTCTCCGAGCCATACAATAGGACTGACTTCACATTTGAGTTGAAGATTCTTATTTTCGTGTTGGATCCTATTTCTCTTGATCTCCATATATTTCCCAATGCAATGAAAGCTCCTCTTGCCTTTTGTATTCTTATTTTGATATCGCTGTCTGTCCCTCCAACTTTGTCTATATTACTGCCAAGATACGTATATGATTCTACATCTTGTATTGGTGTTTCTTCAAGTTCAACCCTATTATCATTACCTGCATTTATTCTCATTATTTTTGTCTTTTCCCTGAATTCAAATGTTATCTCAGTGTTAACATACGGCTGTGAGAGTTGGAAAATAACAAAATCATTAGAGAACAAGCTGAATACATTCGAGAACACATGTCTTAGAAAACTTATGGACATCAGTTGGAAAGAATTCAAGACTAATCGACAAATAAGAGAAGACTCTATGCAGAAATATGTCTCCGACTATATAAGGAAAAGACGATGGTCATATATCGGTCATGTCCTACGAATGCAAAACAACAGAATACCACTACAGGCGCTCACTTGGGTTCCTGAGGGTAAGAGGAAAAAGAAAGACCAAAAGAAACACCCAGAAAAACAATAATAAGAGAAGGAAGAACGTTGGGCCTAAATAATGTGCAAGAGCTAAGAGGAGTGGCGTCACAACGTACGACCTGGAGAGCACTGGTTTCTGCCTTATGCGCCGTGTTTGGTGCTTAAAGAATTTATTATTATTATCCCCTCCACTCAGTCAAAATAGAGTAAATCAAAACCAAAACTGTTTGAATGTTTTTGTGTGACATTTGCTTTCTAAGAAACAAACAAACAAATAAAATAAAATAAAGAAAAACAAAAAACAAACCAAAATGAAGCCTCTCACAACTGCCCTGTTTTTAACAAGGTGAAAATGGGTGAGAAAGCGCGGGGGTGTCCAAGATTGCATCAAATCCACCAATTATCTGACATCAGTCATACAAGCACCCCCATACGACTATCCTTTTTCCCTACCTCATTGATCCTTATATATTAATTTTAGTTCCCTATCTGTACTGTTTATTACACTGGAAGACCTGGAATATGTAGATGACATTGCACTACTCACATATTCACATCAATACATCTAAGTATAGCCAGCAGGTTGGTCTGAACATCAATCTGAAGAAGACAGAGGTCATGAAACTAAATGTGGGCAATCATGAGCCAATAACAATAAGGAACCAGAAGTTAGAACAGACAGACACATTTACTTACCTAGGATGCATAGTAACACCAGACGGTGGAACAATCAAGGACATTAACAACAGAATGAACAAATCGAGAAAGGCATTTGCTAGTCTCAGCAACATTTGGAAGTCTTCCCAGTATAGCACAAACATCAAATTAAGACTGTATGAGAGCTGTGTACTTTCTGCACTTATCTATGGTGTGGAATGCTGGAGAGTAACAGAGAAAGAAATGTCGAAACTGTTCTCCTTCCACGCAGTCTTCCTGAGGAAAATTCTCTGATTCTTTTTACCCAATACCATCAGCAACCAAGAACTACTGAAATAACTTCCTGTATTGTATTTCACGTTATTTTCACTTTGTTTCAGTACAGTTATGTTTGTGCTACGTTGGTCTTCTCTTGCTAACTTTTTAATGTGTACGTCATATATGTTCTGAGTACATTGCGCCTTGTTCTGTCTTCTTTTCGTGGAAGCGTTTGTTTTATTTTAGTGATATTATTTTTCTATACTCTACACTGTCCGTACGTTCTTTCATTTGTTTCCACTAATGTCTCTTCTTTCTCAGTTTGTGGTCATATTGAATGATTCAATTATTCACTGATGCATTGCTTAGTTACTGGTATTTGATAAAATGTTGACGTGAGTAAATTTGGTATACGATTGCCGATACAGCTATGCAGTGATACTATTGTGGTAGGTATCGTATATTGATATACGAGCTGAGATACGGTACATTATTTATCACAAATTACGACTAAGTATAGTCACTTCTATTAAGACTGAGTATAGTCACTATTCCGACTGAGTATAGTCACTGCTATTACTACTAAGTATAGTATTACAATTATATATTACGAAGGTTTTGATTGGAATATGCAGATGACATTGCATTACTAGCACATTCACATCAACACATCCATGAAAAAACGGATAGACTTAATAAGTTTAGCCAGCAGGTGGGCTTGAACATCAATTTAAAGAAGTCTGAGGTCATGACGCTCAATGTGAGCAGCCCTGAGCCCATATCAGTAAGGAATCAGCAACTGGTACAGACAGATACCTTCACATACCTAGGAAGCATAGTAACACCAGACGGCGGGGCAGGCAAAGACATCAACATCAGAATGAATAAGGCAAGAACAGCCATCTTTAGCCTACACAACATCTGGAAGTCCTCCCAATACAGCACAAGCACAAAATTAAGATTATATCAGAGCTGTGTGCTTTCTGTGCTTCTCTATGGTGCGGAATGCTGGAGAATAACAGAGAAGGAAATGTCGAAATTGTCCTCTTTTCACACAACATGTCTAAGAAAAATTCACCGAATCTTTTGGCCGAATACCATCACTAACCAAGATCTGCTTACTCATAGCAAGCAAGAGGACATGCACACCATCATAGCTGGCAGACGCTGGAGCTGGGTTGGCGTTAAGGTCAAAAGGGAAGTGATCCGTACTATGCTGATTGAACAGTGTGAATTTAGAGTTGTGGCACTTGTTGGCTTGTTTAATTGTGAGTTGTTTAAACATTTATATGTTAGAAAACAGTGTGTACAGAAAGCGTCGTGAGCGCTAGTCATTTAGTTATTCTGTACTGGTTTCAGCCGGCTGTGAATAGCTCACGGCTAGTCCGTGAACAGCCGAGTCCGGTGACTTTTGGCGGGAGATGTGTGTGTTCCCGTAGCAGTCTGAAGAAGGCAGTCTAAGTTTGGGCGTTGACTGGATAGTCAGCCCTGTGTCTTGTGTGTGTTCCCAGGGTAGTGTTCGGGAAAGATGTTGATTATTTTCGAGGTGTACCTGTGGATTTTGGTACAGGCATCATTGCCTATTACTTGCCTATTTAGGTGTAATTATCTGAAGATAAGAGAAGATAAGGGTAAATAAGATAGGATAAAAGGTACATTATTCTTAAGAGATGTGCTATGGGTCTTTGTGTGTACCGACCTATGATTTCCTACGTATTACTGCTCTTTGAAGGCCATATGTATTATTGCTTGGAGTATCCATATATATATATATATATATATATATATATATATAAGTAGCACTGCGATGTTTTAAGGCTACAGGAGGAGAGAGCGCTGACGATTCCATATATTACTATTGGAGGAATCCAAGAACATATATAGTAGCACTGCTGTGTTTTCAAGCTACAGGAAGAGATAGCGCTAATGATTACGTATATTATTTGAAAAGGATCCATGAACAGATATTAAAGTTATTGAAGAGATTACACTGGCTAACAAAAAAAAATTTTTTTTTTCTTTCTCTAACATTTCTATGTTTTTCTGGTCAATTTTAATGCGCTGTTTTTAAATCTGCAAACCGTTTTTCTCTATCAGGTCGGGATCTCTAGAAAT
The DNA here is from genome assembly GCA_024509875.1 of Oreohelix idahoensis. NCBI lineage: Eukaryota > Metazoa > Mollusca > Gastropoda > Stylommatophora > Oreohelicidae > Oreohelix > Oreohelix idahoensis. The sequence goes on from JAMPIV010020920.1 coordinate 404,696, forward strand.
ACGCAATTGAAGTTTTTTAACAAAGCATACAGTATTACAACATCATTTGTACAAGAAGTACAACAGTTATGTAGGCTTGAATTTCTTTGCAGTCGACTTTCGTCGGTGAATGGCATGTGGTACATCGCGATGAAGCATCCAACAATAATCGGCAAGCATGGTCACACTCCACCGTCCTTGATAACGTGACTCCATTACGGCGATATCTTGATGGAATCGTTCTCCATGTTCATCGCTGACTTCGCCAAGGTTGTCAGGGAAAAAGTCAAGATGCGAATCGAGCAAATGGATTTTGAGGGACATGTTACAGCCCATAATTCTGTATGCATCTATGCACTGCTTAACAATATGCACATAGTCGACAGATTTGTGATTTCCCAGAAAGTTATCGACGATCGATTTGAATGCCATCCATGCGCGAAGTTCACTACCATGTAACAAGTTCTCGAATTGTTTGTCTGCAATAACTTTCCTAATCTGAGGTCCTACAAAGATACCTTCCTTTATCTTTGCACCGCTAACTTGCGGAAACTTTTCTCGAAGATAAGTGAAAGCTTTGCTCGTTTTATCTAACTCTTTTACGAAATTCTTCATGAGCCCCAACTTTATATGTAACGGTGGTAAAATGATGCTGTCTTTGTTAACTAATGGCTCGTGTATTACATTTTTATGCCCGAGCTGCATACGATCCCTGATAGGCCACACCTTTCTTGCATAATGTTCTGTCTGTTGCGGCTGTCCCATTCACATAGGAAGCAACAAAATTTAGTATACCCAGTCTGCATGCCCGTGAGAATTGCAATGACCTTTAGGTCTCCACAAATCCGCCATTGGTAGTCATTGTACTTTATTTTTGCCAAAAGTATAGCCATATTGTCATAAGTTTCTTCCATATGAACAGAGTGGGCGACTGGAATTGATGAAAATAAATGTCCGTTATGCAATAACACGGCTTTTAGACTAGTCTTGGAAGAGTCGATGAAAAGTCGCCATTCGTTGACTATGTGCTCATGACCGAGGTGCACCATTAGACCGTTTACATCTTTGCAATAGCAATGTCATCATCCATCTCAAAGTATTGAACAAGTTCTCTGTGTCTATGACGAAATTTAGATATCGGAGTATTGGGCGCTAAAAGATTCCATTCTTTGAGTCGCGAACCGAGTAATTCCGCTTGTCCTTTGGTAAGAGCGATATCACGTATTAGATCTGAAAATTCTGAATGGTTAATTAAGTGAACACCATCATTCACCGGTATATAATCCGAGTCAGAATTAGTTTCTAAAGCAGGTAAACTATCACTTTCTGATGGTTCATTCACGTCCAAAGGATGTTGTTCTGGTGGAACTGGGATCGGACACGTGATTGGATCATGAGGCACTGGTTTCGAAACCGATTCAATATTTGGATAAACCACAGACTTTCTAGTTTTAAAAGTGAAACCATGGATATTTGTCAAGCAGAAGTAACAATCAGTAGCGTGATTTGTCGGTTTACGCCATATTACTGGCACTCTTAAAGGCATCGACTTATGCTTCGGCGATTTTCGTAACCAACCTGCCAATGTATTTGCACAAGTCAAACAAACAGCATTTGGCTTCTAAGATTTATTTGCATCATCAACTTTCGAATCGAAATAAAGTTCATATGCTTTCTTTAGTAATGGTGTAAAGTTTTTCTGGTGAACACGATCGGTAAAATATCCACACACGTAACAGAACAGATCAGCCGAATTTCTACAACTTCTAGAAGCCATATTTCGCTCAGAATTATTTCAAAATACAGTAACTATTTGAAACATATTGTAACATATGTCATGCATCTTTTAGCGGTATAAAAAGTAGAATTATTTTGCATTTTATTAATTTTTAATAAGTTATATAGTAAAAATGAAACGGAGCAAATAACGGTTTCCCAAAAATATATTTAATCACAAATATCTTAAGAACCCGACGTGATAGAGATAAACGGATTTCAGATTTGAAATCAGCGCAAGAAACTGACCTAAGAACACTTATTCTTATATAAGAAAGAAAAATGTTGTTTGTCAGTGTTATAAGGCCAGGATTTGTGCAGGCCAGATTACTTGTAGACTGCAGAGCAGACAGTCTTTCGAGTATATATAGATTTAAGCCTGTGCGGCGTTTTGGTAACTGCAGTGTATGCAGTCGTTGAAGTGTTCCTATAGATTTAAGCCTGTGTGGCGTTTTGTAACTGCAGTGTCAGCAGTCGTTCTGGTGAATTTACTGATGTAACATTAGAGCTGCGATGTAAACAGGGTTTACATCATACTGAACAGCTGTGACATTCTGCGCAATTGATTATTATGGGATTTTTTGTATGCTGTTGTATCTGTATGGTGTATCGTACCGGATTGATGTTGCTGTGTGAATAAATTATGTGCTGTCAATTGGAAATGAACACCAGTCTGATTCGTTGATCTATGCTTGACAGTACAGGGTGAGCGACTGTATTCCCCCATACCACTCACCACAGACTTTATACACAGCGACAGTACAGTACTAACCTATTTATCATCTGCCCTGTGTGGGCGCATGTACTTTAACAATAACCACTTCAACCGGAACTATACTTTATCATTTGGAGTCATCAACAACCATGATGTATCATATGGGGGTATCATTTGGTGGCCCAGTTTTTCGGGCATAATGACCACGAATTCGCCTTTTAAGAGCAATGAGTAGCCCTGTGTTGGCGTGGCTTGTTTTTGGAACCCAGTTCGTCTTTACTTGTGTTAGCCGTCCTCGATGCCTACGGGTGTAATACTTCATGTCATATAATGTAAAAATCATACTTGTGGCCTTTGGGTCATCATGCAAAGCAGGTAGCTTTGACTGTAGATAACCTTTATTTTATACGTCTTCATCAATCATCTCATAGTAGGGTGTCGATGTACCTTCATAGCCTCATTTGTTTCATCATCTAAGATAATTTGCTTGGTAGTTACTGTGATATTGTTTGGGATATTGTTTGGGATATTGTTGGAAGGTTTGGGTTTTGATATGGCTTTGTTATGTATCCTTTGGTTTTTATTGGTTATAATATTGCTGATTTGTTATTACTTACTTGGGGATAGGGGGAGGGGGAGGGAGGGGAGTAGTTTACACTATGTATTTTACGTTATTTGGAAATTATATAAATTTTAACTCTTGTAAATACTATGGATATTGTAAAATATTGACCCAATAAAGGTTTATAAAAAAAACGATGCCTACGGGCCAGTCTACACATGACGATATCAATCAGTGGACTAATGTCATTTAGGAACGAATAACTATGACATTCATCTATGTCAAGTGTACTGTGTTCCGGCCTATTTAAATCAGCTGTAGAACGTCAAGTCTTATTTACTTCTGCATTGCTCACATACAGTTTATTGTCGCTCGTGACCTGAAATTGGTGACACGGTGAGATGGCTATTGTTTACATGCTTCACTGCGAAGTATCTGCAGCGTTTCAAGTTCTACGTTTCGGAGTGAAATTTTCAAGGAAACTTTGACATGGTTATGACGACCTGTCTTGATTCGTCATCATCAGCGATATCTGCATTGTGAGAATTACAGTATGTTCCAGTTTTATATGCAAGTTCAAAATATCGGGTAACTCTTTTCAACAAGAGTGACAGACAGTGTACCTTCACGACTACAGGGGGAGCAAGTTAGTACTTGCAGTTTCCAGTTTCCTATGCTGTGTATGACAACATAGCATACTGTGTCAAGGTGGAGTGACAGTTGACGACGAGTCCAGTGCTTGTGCCTGCGCCTTTCAACAAGGTAATCTGCTTATGCTGTGTCATTTGATGCCCATCAGTTATAGCGGGAAAAGAAGGGACTATTTGCTATTTGCAAGATAAGTGGTTTTTTGTTATTGTGGAAACTGTGTTTATGTATGTATGCTATCAAGTCTTCTCATATCACGCATTATGTATTCTATTAACTGTTTAATATAGGATTTACATCTAGTACACTCAGTGATTGAATCACCATGGATTGTGATATGGATCCAGACGGTATGACGCCTGTGTTGGATTATTTATTTGAAGTAGGTAAATATCGTGATGGATTACAAGGCCCAGCACTTGAGAAATACGTGCTGGATGTTTTTTTTTGTTTAATGCGATAGAAGCCTTGTCGGCTTTTGCTAACAATAACTTTTGGTCAGGTCCTCAACTGATCATGGCAAGAGATTTGGCGAGTGTGTTAGATTACCTGCGTCCGTTTGTGTGCAGTTATACTCAGGCTAAACACAATTATATGCATAAGGTTTTACATAATATAATCTGCAACAACATGCAGGATGATGACAAAAAAGGAATTAAGAAATAAGGATCGAATGAAGAAAAACAAACAGATTGCTCTACAGGAAAGGGCAAATATTTTGCAGGATAGTGCTGAAATGAATAAATTACAAGAAGCAATGTCTAAGCTCACAAATGAATTACAGAAATCAAACTTGGAGCTTGCTAGTGTGAAAGCAGCATTAGACTCTGCGTGCAGTAAAGTAAAAGATTTCGAAGTTCAGATAGAACACAAGAATAGCGAAGTATGTAATCTCACTCGAGAAATTGAAGAAAAGAAAGAGATGTGTTGCAAATTAAAAGTTCAGACCAGGCAAGATAAGAAGTCTTATCAAGAAATAATTGTGGATTTAAGAAGTGAGGTGGATTTTTTACAAAGTGTGGCTATAAAGAAGAATATTGTATCTCTGAAGGAAATTGATGAGCTTAAAAATAGCTATGATAATAAGATCAAAGCACTTCAACTGGAATTAACACAGTTGAGAGCACAAGCTGCTCAGGTCGAAGGTCTTCAAGCCCAGGTGGCCCGACTTCAGCCACAGGTAGCAGAGGTGCAAAGGAAGAGATTAAGAAAATTGGCATGACAGAGGAGGGAAAGTAGAGAAAAGGATGTAGAAAAGAGAGTAGAGGAGTTATCGTTTAAGAAAGAGGAAATGACTGATATTGAGAAATTACTCATGGAGGAGAAGAGTAAGGTTTTAACATCTAATGACTTAATTAAGAAACAAACCGAAGACATCTCACTTAGAAATGCTGAGATTAGTGATCTAAGAAAAAGAGTGGATGCATTAGTAGATGTTGTTTTAGGCATCAAGGGGTTGTCTACTGTCAATGTTGACAATGGTAGACAAAAGGTTGTTTATCAACAAGTTAAACAAGCAAGGGTATACACTCTTTGCTGATACGAAAATCGAACATGATGGACGTAAATCCCTGCCTAGCAAATACAATTTCCCACGTACGGAAGATGCTGCTTCTAAAATTAATGACTCTTGGCGTCAGAACAATAGTGATAATTCTAATGTGGCAGTCAGTCCTGTAAGCCACGATAAATACTGTAAGAAACTTCAAGCCAAAGTTCAAAAGACCAACCATTATTTTAATGATGGAAATTCTGATAAACTGATTATAAGGGACAAAGCTATTAGTAATACTTGTGCCCAAAATGTTGATAACTATAAGGATTTTGTTATCAGTAGTACTGAGCAATTTGGTAAGCATATTGTCACAAAGGAGAATAGAAACAGTTTTGGTGAAAGAAAAACCTACAATAAAGGTTATCAGCCTTATAATGATGGTTCTAAAACACACAAAAATCCATGGGTTAGATATTTTTATCAGAAGAGAAATACTAATCATAATAATGTTGCACAACAAAAGAACAAACTTGGTTATAAACAAGGTAACAATAAGAGTATTGTTTCAAATACTACTGCTTGTTATACATTTTGAGTTCGAGAGAATATCTCGTTGTGTGTAAGTAGGATTTTATTTCAGTCTACTGCTGTGATGACCTTCATTTCGGTCAGGATGTTCCTATCCTTCTGTGATTATCAGCTAGGTGACGAAGAAATGATGGCATCATATAGAAAACAGACGTTTTCACTGCCACAGGTTTTGGGTAAATGTGAGACTGACTATCCGTTTTACCTCAATAGATCTCACGGGTTGATTAAAATGGAAATTTTCGTTTGTATTTTCCTACAGCATTCGGCATTGCATTGGCAATCTTCGCGCCGAAGTTATTGTTACCTGTGAGAGGAATGTAGGTCAACATACGACCATGTGTCTAATCAAGTGCAGCCCAGCAAGCCTGTTGACCCAGTATTATACGACGTCACCCCGTGCGATTTACAGAATACTATCAAGGACCCCGGAGTTGTGACCTATTTATTTTTTTCTTTAGGAGTTGGTTTAAGATTACTACAGTGTTTTTTACACTTAATTTATTTTTTGGATAATGAATTATTGTATTGCATAGTAGCATACATTGTATAATGTCTTAGTGCGTATTGTGTATGTTCATATGTATGCACTGTTGTAACTCTATGATGGTTTTCATGATTGTCTTGTGGATAAACATTGTATATATTATGATTGCAATAAAATTGTATCATATCACTTTGTAGTGACTTATCTTTAATTGATATGTTTTTGAAAGTTTTCATTCTTAGGATAATTTTGTACTTGATGAGATTGCCAGCCCTATGCACAAACTCATTAGTGAGGAATATTCGTTAGTTGTTTCAGAGAGTCTTGTTATTCATTAAATTTATTTTTTCTTTTCTTTTATTCTGGTGCTATGTCTAATTAATATATTACCATATACAGATGTTATATGCAGTAACTGTTGTGTTGTGAAATGTAATTTTGAAACTAAACTTGTATGTGTTATTTATGATTTTGTATTTGTATTTGAAAACATATTTTGAAACATTGGTTTCTGGTATTTTTTGCCATGTGCTTTTTTTCTGCTGAATTCTGTTTAAACTAGTATGCGTTTATTATGAGTCTACTTAAGAATTGGAATTCTTTTTGTTAGATGTCATTCATTTGGTTAAAGATGATTTCATTTTTGGTATATTAGTTATAGATTTAATCTAGAAAAAATTAAAATACTATTTTTATTTAACTTAGCTTTAAGAAACTTTTTTGTATTGTAATTTTTTTTTAGGGAAATGTATTTTTCTTTGACATTGTTATATTTTTTCTGCGCAAAGCACTTAATAAGGTATAATAATATATGTTGATTTTTCAGAATTTGAAATAATATTTTTTTTGAGATTGTGATATTTTTATATGTCGCACTTTTTGTGTGCTGCCTGTGATAAGTCATTTTAGTTATGAATAAGTTTTGTAATTTGGTTAAATTATTTATTATGCGTTATTTAGTTGGATAGTTGTTGGGATGTATTGTTGTCGTTTTTTCTATGCATTCATATTTTGAATTTCCTTCTTTCTTTTCAGATGATTCTTCGTTTCACTCCATTTCTTTGGAAGCGGTCTATACTTTGATTATGCTTCCATGTTTTATCTGGATGTTACTTGATACTATTTGTATACGTTTACTTCGTACACTTCTTATACTTTCATCCTTTGTATTGTAATAGGGATTAGTATATGTGTAACTATTGGTGACAGTTCTATTTATTTCATGCAAGAAATTGATTTGCTTAATTGTTACTATTAGGTATTATGGATCTTTCTTCCAATTTCGATTTCTTTGACTTTACTTTCTATTTATTGTATCCTGCTTGGTCTACAGTAATCATACTTAACTTTGTTTGTAAATGATTATTTCGGTGTATTTAGCAGGATATTATGGGTAATTTGTTTATTGTACACTTGCTTTATTATTTGGCGATGTATTATTTTGACCTTATCATAAAACTATTGTTGTAAGCATATATTAGAGCTTAGCTAACCCCTCATTTTTCGTTGATGTAGTTTTTTCAAAAAAATGATAAATCATTTTTTCTCCGGAGGGGGTGGTAGTCTGTTAAGGTCAAAAGGGAAGTGATCCGTACTATGCTGATTGAACAGTGTGAATTTAGAGTTGTGTCACTTGTTGGCTTGTCTAATTGTGAGTTGTTTAAACATTTATATGTTAGAAAACAGTGTGTACAGAAAGCGTCGTGAGTGCTAGTCATTTAGTTATTCTGTACTCGTTTCGGCCGGCTGTGAATAGCTCACGGCTAGTCCGTGAACAGCCGAGTCCGGTGACTTTTGGCGGGAGATGTGTGTGTTCCCGTAGCAGTCTGAAGAAGGCAGTCTAAGTTTGGGCGTTGACTGGATAGTCAGCCCTGTGTCTTGTGTGTGTTCCCAGGGTAGTGTTCGGGAAAGATGTTGATTATTTTCGAGGTGTACCTGTGGATTTTGGTACAGGCATCATTGCCTATTACTTGCCTATTTAGGTGTAATTATCTGAAGATAAGAGAAGATAAGGGTAAATAAGATAGGATAAAAGGTACATTATTCTTAAGAGATGTGCTATGGGTCTTTGTGTGTACCGACCTATGATTTCCTACGTATTACTGCTCTTTGAAGGCCATATGTATTATTGCTTGGAGTATCCATATATATATATATATATATATATATATATATATATATATATATATATATATATATATATATATATATATATAAGTAGCACTGCGATGTTTTCAGGCTACAGGAAAAGAGAGCGCTGACGATTCCATATATTACTATTGGAGGAATCCAAGACCATATATAGTAGCACTGCAGTGTTTTCAAGCTACAGGAAGAGATAGCGCTAATGATTACGTATATTATTTGAAAAGGATCCATGAACAGATATTAAAGTTATTGAAGAGATTATAAGGCCAGGATTTGTGCAGGCCAGATTACTTGTAGACTGCAGAGCAGACAGTCTTTCGAGTATATATAGATTTAAGCCTGTGCGGCGTTTTGGTAACTGCAGTGTATGCAGTCGTTGAAGTGTTCCTATAGATTTAAGCCTGTGTGGCGTTTTGTAACTGCAGTGTCAGCAGTCGTTCTGGTGAATTTACTGATGTAACATTAGAGCTGCGATGTAAACAGGGTTTACATCATACTGAACAGCTGTGACATTCTGCGCAATTGATTATTATGGGATTTTTTGTATGCTGTTGTATCTGTATAGTGTATCGTACCGGATTGATGTTGCTGTGTGAATAAATTATGTGCTGTCAATTGGAAATGAACACCAGTCTGATTCGTTGATCTATGCTTGACAGTACAGGGTGAGCGACTGTATCCCCCATACCACTCACCACAGACTTTATACACAGCGACAGTACAGTACTAACCTATTTATCATCTGCCCTGTGTGGGCGCGTGTACTTTAACAATAACCACTTCAACCGGAACTATACTTTATCATTTGGAGTCATCAACAACCATGGTGTAAATGGGGTATCAGTTTGCCATGTCCTCAGAAGAGACCCCGATGCCATCACAAGAACAGCTATGCTTTGGACCCCTGAAGGAAAACGAAAGAGAGGCCGACCAAAAACAACCTGGCGGAGGACTGTGGAGGCTGAGATGCAAAGAATGAACCAGAGTTGGGGCACTGTACGAAGGATGGCCACCGACCGAGCAAGGTGGAATCAATTTGTTGTTGCCCTACAAGACGCCACTAGGCGTGATGGCCACTGACTGCTTGGACGGTCGGCGGCTAAGGATCAAAGAAGAAGGTTTTGATTATCATACGACTAATTATAAATAGACAATAATCATATCGTCATTTGACGAATTTCGTAAACAAGGACGTAAACTTGGTAAGGAAGGAGAGGTTTTCGAGCAGTATACACAGGAACAGTAAGCTAAATAAGAAGCTAGAGAACAGAGATTACTTGAGAGTAAAAGAGAGAAAAAGGACAGAGACGTCAGGATTAGATTGGAAGAAATTGATAAACTGAACAAAGAGAGAGAAGAAAGAATTCGGTTGGTAGAAATAGAACAAGCAAAATTTGAGAAAGAAAAAGCTTTTGAACTTGATTAATTATGTATGCAACAACATGTTACCAATGAAGCTGGTGGTAGTGGGTCGTCGAAGAAAAAAGACCACCCCAAATTTTAATTTGAAATTGCCTTACTTTTCACGACTTACGGATGACATAAGTTTATTTCTTAAGATGTTCGAGTCACTTGACTCTGCCTTGAACATACCTAAGAAATCATGGCCTGATGCATTGTGTGGCCTTTTACAGTTGATGCTTTAAATATCTTCTACGGCATAGATGACGATAGGAGAATTGATTACGACGAGGAAAAGGCAGTATTTCTGCGTAAGCATTTTCTAGATAAAGAGGGATACCGCCAGAAGTTTAAATCGATTTTACATGTTGAAGGTAATGACATTGGGGACTTCGTATCTTCAGTCAAAACTTGTCTCCAAAGATGGATTGATCTATCGGAGATGCTCACAATCTTTTGAAGGTCTGATGGACCTAATATTAAGATATCGTGCAACGGAAGCAAACAAATAAGTAAACAGAAGTATCAAAAGAGAGAAGAGGAAATATATTGAGGAGTTGGCAAGAGAGGCAGAAGATGCTGCAGCCAAAGGACAAATGACAGAACTGTATAGCTGCACAAAGAAGATAACAGGGAAATACAAGCAAACAAGTTGCCTCATAAAAGACAAGAATGGAAAAGTGCTCAGCAATATACAGGAGCAAGTGAAGAGAGGATAGAATATTTTGAGGACCTTCTCAATAGACCAGCTCCACAAAACCCCCCGGACATCCAGCCAGAAGAAGAAGAGTTACAAATTAACGGTGAAAGACCAAGGAAAGAAGAAATAAAGAAAGCCATAAAGCTTCTAAGAGATGGAAAAGCGTCTGGACCTGATGGCATTCCAGCAGAGGCCATCAAAGCAGATATCGACACGGCTACAGAGATGTTATAAAATTTACTTGGTAAAGTCTGGGAAAAGGAAAAGTTGCCAGCAAAACGGAAGGAAGGATATCTGGTTAAGTTGCCTAAGAAGGGAAATTTACAAGTGTGCACAAATTATAGAGCAATAATGTTACTATCAGTGCCACTAAAAGTATTAAACAGGATTATCCTTGAGAGATTAAACGAAACTGAGAGATGAACAAGTAGGTTTTCGACAAAACAGATCATGTCCAGACCAGATAGCCACTTTGAGAATAATAGTTGAACGAAGTCTGGAATATAATTCACCAATATACATCGGATTTTTGGACTACGAAAAGGCATTTGACAGTGTAGACAGAGAATCATTTTGGAAATTGATGAAGCATTATGGAGTTCCCAATGAAAATCATTAATTTAATAAAGAAAACATATGAGGACATGAAATGCAGAGTTATTCACGAAGGATAGCTTACAGAACAGTTTTGGATAAGAAAAGGAGTGTGACAGGGATGCCTCTTGTCTCCATTTCTTTTCTTACTAGCAATAAACTGGGTTATGAGATCATCGACAACACACAACAGAAATGGAATCTAGTGGACTCTGACTAAGCAGTTGGGTGATCTGAATTTTGCTGACGACTTGGCTCTTCTGTCCCATAACCGTAATCAGATGCAGGACAAATTGAAAACACTCAATGAGAGGTCACAGCAATTGGGTCTGAAAATACACAGAGAAAAGACAAAAATAATGAAAATAAACACAGATAATGATAACAGGTTTGAACTTGAAGAAGTACCAATAAAAGAGGTAGAATCATACACATATCTTGCCAGCAATATAGACAAAGTTGGTGGGACAGACAGTGATATTAAAATAAGAATTTAAAAAGCAAGAGGAGCTTTCATTGCATTGCAAATATATGATCAAGAGAAATCGGATCCAACACGAAAATAAGAATCTTCAACTCAAATGTGAAGTCAGTCCTATTGTATGGCTCTAAGACATGGAGAACAACAAAGACAATAACAAAAAAGCTACAGACTTTCATAAATGGGTGCTTGCGTAGAATAGAGGGATTAAAATGGTATGACAAGGTTACCAATGTTGAACTGATGACAAGAACTAGACAAGTACCAGTGGCACAAAAGATGAGAAGAAGACGATGGCGATGGATAGGACACACATTGAGGAAACCTGTTGATAGCATTACAATGCAGTCCTTGTTCTGGAACCCCCAGAGCATGAGAGGCAGAGATAGACCAAGAAGCACACAGAGAAGAGAGCTGAAAACAGAGGAGAAAATGATGAGGAGAGCGTGGAAAGAACTTGAAATGATGGCACGTGACAGGAGGACATGGCATGTGTTTGTTGAAGGCTTATGCTTCTTTGGGAGTGAAAGGTTATGAATGAATGAAATACAACGGGGAAATCGTTGCCTATCTCAATATCATCAGCGTCCATCTCCACAACGAAAATTTAAACACAAGCAAAACTAGAAGTTCCAAAGCCAAGGCTCAAGAAGTGTACACAGAAACAAACAAAGAAGTAAAAAGAAGTATCAAAAGAGACAAGATGAAGTATATTGAGGAGTTGGAAAGAGTGGCAGAAGATGCTGCAGCCAAAGGAAATATGAGAGAACTGTATAACAGCACAAAGAAGCTAACCGGGAAATACAAGCAAACAAGTTGCCTCATAAAAGACAAGAATGGGAAACTGCTCTGCAATATACAAGAGCAAATGAAGAGGTGGACAGAATATTTTGGTGACCTTCTCAATAGACCAGCTCCACAAAACGCCCCAGACATCCAGCCAGCAGAAGAAGAGCTACAAATTAACGGTGAAAGACCAACGAAGGAAGAAATAAAGAAAGCAATAAAGCTTCTAAGAGATGGAAAAGCGTCTGGACCTGATGGCATTCCAGCAGAGGCCATAAAAGCAGATATCGACACGGCTACAGAGATGTTATATAAATTACTTGGTAAAGTCTGGGAAAAGGAAGAGATACCAGCAGAATGGAAGGAAGGATATCTGGTTAAGTTGCCTAAGAAGGGAAATTTACAAGAGTGCACAAATTATAGAGGAATAATGTTACTATCAGTGCCAGGAAAAGTATTAAACAGGATTATCATCAAGAAATTTTAAAAAGTCCATAGACAAGAAACTGAGAGATGAACAAGCAGGTTTTCGACAAAACAGATCATGTACAGACCTGATAGCCACTTTGAGAATAATAGTTGAACAAAGTCTGGAATGGAATTCACCACTATACATCGGATTTATGGACTACGAAAAGGCATTTGACAGTGTAGACAGAGAATCACTTTGGAAATTGATGAGGCATTATGGAGTTCCCCTGAAGATCATTAATTTAATAAAGAAAACATATGAAGACATGACATGCAGAGTTATTCACGAAGGACAGCTTACAGAACCATTTGGGATAAGAACAGGAGTGCGACAGGGATGCCTCTTATCTCCATTTCTTTTCTTACTAGCAATAGACTGGGTTATGAGATCATCGACAACACACAACAGAAATGGAATCCAGTGGACTCTGACTAAGCAGTTGGATGATCTGGATTTTGCTGATGACTTGGCTCTTCTGTCCCATAACCGTAATCAGATGCAGGACAAATTGAAAACACTCAATAAGAGGTCACAGCAATTGGGTCTGAAAATACACAGGGAAAAGAAAAAAGAAATGAGAATAAATGCAGGTAATGATAACAGGGTTGAACTTGAAGAAACACCAATACAAGATGGAGAATCGTACACATATCTTGGCAGTAATATAGACAAAGTTGGAGGGACAGACAGCGATATCAAAATAAGAATACAAAAGGCAAGAGGAGCTTTCATTGCATTGGGAAATATATGGAGATCAAGAGAAATCGGATCCAACACGAAAATAAGAATCTTCAACTCAAATGTGAAGTCAGTCCTATTGTATGGCTTCGAGACATGGAGAACAACAAAGACAACAACTAAAAAGCTGCAGACTTTCATAAATGGGTACTTGCGTAGAATAGAGGGATTAAAATGGTATGACAAAGTTACCAACGTGGAACTGATGACAAGAACTAGACAAGCGCCAGTGGAACAAGAGATGAGAAGAAGACGATGGCGATGGATAGGACACACACTGAGGAAACCTGTTTATATTATTACAAGGCAGTCTTTGTTCTGGAACCCCCAGGGCAAGAGAGGCAGAGGTAGACCAAGAAGCACATGGAGAAGAGAGCTGGAAAAAGAGGTGAAAATGATGAGGAGAACGTGGAAAGAACTTGAGATGATGGCATGTGACAGGAGGACTATGCTCCTTTGGGAGTGCAGGGTTATGAATGAATTTGTGACATACAATGGAAATGCAGCCTACTCTAATCCTACAGCCTTCCGTGACCAAGCTGTAGTTCTGGGATTCGTTCGCAAAGTCAAACATTTGACATACTGCATTACTCATACTTTTAGCCACGAATCTTTTTCTTGAGTTGTAAACACACGAGTTTGTTTGCCTCACTTCACTTAGTCGTTCCCCTTCTACCGTGAGGTGTAGAGGTAAGTTTGTTTGCCAACCTTCGCAATTTTCTGTTTGAATGACCCCCCTTTGAATCCACGCCCTTTCTCTGGGAACATAACAACAGAGTTGTTTACTAACTTTTTGCACCTGCCAGTCTTAACAGGGGAGCAAATCACGTTTGTTTACCTCAGTTTCTCACGCGAGCTGATTACCCAATTATCGGTCATTACACAGACGAGCGTAGAAATAACGGATTGTTTGAAGAGATACAGGTGCGATAATAAATTAATATTTCCCGACCACTTTTGAGGTTCATGGTTTCAGGGGGAGGAAAATTATTGTTCTGTGGAAATGGGACGTAATCTAAGAGAGGCCCTTGCACGGCCAGTCTTCTGATGACGGTTAGCATCGCTTAGTAGAATGAACGAACAACCTTTGATCTGGGAAACGCAGTTTCCTGATTTCTCTACTATACAGAAGGTGGGAATTATAACATCTTCTAGTGATAATAACACTACAATCTCTATATATATGTACCACGCTCTCTCAAATTCAGTTATCAGAGGCGCTCAGAAAATCTTGGATAATCTAAACGCGCCAGACTAGAACCATTCTTCGCTAAATTTGTTAAATTGTCTCGTGGGGATTTTCATTTTCTGATTTGTGGTAATAGAAATTGTACTTAAGTGTTAAAATGTGTTAAGGTTACCATTTTAATTTATTATAATTCCCTAGCGTTTAAAACTATTGAAATAACATAACGCGTAGATATTTTCTTGCCAGTTTTTCAGCGTAATGTAAATTCCATCACCACATTTTCTTACACAAGAAGATACAGCTTAGCTGACTGAGATTATTAAGCGTGACGGATGAGTGTCCGAATAGAATTTGCATTATATTTCATTGTGTGAAATTAAAAAACTGACTAGAGTTAATGTTATGTGACAAAACAATAGACGCCGACAAATAGCTAGTAGTGACAGGCGATTTTTGTTAAAGTGCGCATATGGATAAAGTAAATAATAATTGACTTTTAGCGCTGTTCATTTTCTCGCGGGCAAAAATGGGGAGGGCGCATACGTTTTTCCCAACATGCCGTAGCGGAAAACTTACGGGTGGATAGGATAGTAGCAGTTTTTCATAAATGTTCTTTTCTTCCTAATATAGCACCTGACCAAAACCAGCGGCAAAGCGGTCTTACTTACCAGTACCATTATTATTATTTTTGTCTTCGATTTTCGGACCAGTTCGGTCCTCTTTCTTCATTCAGTGAAGGATTAATGTTGTCTTCGTGGCTACAAGTCCCAAGTTCCTTCGTGAACCGGTTGGGCCCAACAGACCAATAAACATTAAGATTAAATCGTAACTGGACCGTACATTACCCAGAATTATTTATCCAATTTTTCCAGCACACTGGGCATACGGAAGACCATTTGTTCCTGACGTTTGACAGCCGTAGCAACGGAGTGATCCAGAAAACTATGCTGTTTCAAAATCGGCACTTAACATAAGAGCCAGCCAATAGGATTTACCATCATCATCAGTTTTACATATTGTAACTTTTGGCTGAGATGCTTAGCAATACGGGAATTACTTTTTCTCCTTTATTTGCAACTGTGCACGTCCAGAGCACGTCTTGCTTCAGTAACTATTTGCGGTGACATTGATTTCATCCAAGGAAAATTAAACACCCCAAATTTGGCGTCCACCTTGTAATTATTATTCGATATTTAAGCTGGACTGGGGCCAGATTTGGGCAACCCACCTGACAGTATAGGTTCAGGAACTGTTGTAATTTTTTTCCCCAAGGGATACCAACACCACGAGTGGGTAAGCGAGATTGTTTGTGGCCACAGATGACAGAGAGATATAGAGAGTGAATATTTTCCTTTGTTATTATCATTGTACTAACTTATGTTTTTATTTCACTAAACTGAATACTTTACTGAGTAGTAATTTAGTGGGGAACTTGTTCTTCATAGTCTATTCTTTAACTTAGTGCTTATCTTGGACCTTTGGGGTATTAACTTCTTTTGGGATCCTGTCTCAACAAAACGAGGGCACTTATTCGGTTGTTTTCATATATCTGTAAACATGATTTTATTGTTTTTTTTTCATGTTGGTAAAGTTTAGTGATAATAAACAACAAAATAACTTACCTGTGTGCGTTGGTCAGACCCATACCCAATTTTACCATAGTTTTTCACGTTTGTGTGCGTCTTAATGTCACATAATTGTGTGAGCATGTTTAGTTTAACTTATATTTTTTCAATATTTGGGGATGAAAGATTGTCTGATACTAAATTATAGTCGTACAGATAGGCTGGACTAGAGGAACTATTCAGTAGAGGGACAGATCTTCTCTTTAAACTATCCACTAGCAAAAATATCTATTTCTTACACCTTTACGTCTCACGTATCGTCACAATCACCTATACTCAGGTGGGACTCTACATATCTTAAAACCTATCTAAACGCAACACAATTGTTCAGCCCAGGGTAACATTATTCCTGACTTCTGGAAATATCTTGTGAAAGCTCCCTTAAGGTAGTAGTGTCATTAATCTTCTATCTACATCTCTGCCAAGAGTAATTCTGCGCGCAGGTAGATACCTTGGAAGCCAATATTTAATACTCTTGAGTTATCGTCACTGTTGGACCACCACTGCAAAGCAGGAAAGGCGATTCTTGACACTGGTGCGATTCCTCGTGTATTTTGCAGACACGCTTTGCCATTGTTGTCGTCACATGATGGTAGATGGTCACATGTTTTTCATAAAGGTTATCTTTTTGATAGGTCTTTGTTGTTATTGAAGGATACAGGCTGTACCACGGTTGGTGTAAAATGATCTTTCATCCATCCTTCCTGTTTCACAGGAACTTCAGTTAAATGTGAAATTATTTGCGGTACCATAAAATGTTATCCACTAGGTGATGTGAAGATTGACACGCCATTTTTCATGGGTAAACTCAGAGTATGTGCCCTTCTGCGGCCCAGGGCTGAATTGATTATTGGCAACTACAAAGGGATTTAGGATTGCTCCCCACAAGACATTATTGCATGGGAGATATCACATCCCTTATTAGCTAATGCCATCACAACAAGAGCACAACAGTCAGCAGAAACACAAAAACAATTCAGCTCATTAAATAATACACTCACTCTTAATACGTGTCATTGCATTGAGAAAAACGTATCTGTTAAACATCAGTTGGAAGATCCATCCTTAGGACATTTTTTGCACGTGTTACTGCCACAACCATTAAACATACAAAAGACTCTAGACATTGGTTTCAGCTTCAAGACAATATTGTGATCCGATGTTCCGATATTTACATGTCCACTCGCAGATAAATCTTGGTTCCTACTTCTTTCTGACCACTTGTCTTATCTAATGCCCACGACATAGCTTTAGCGGGTCACATGGAAATTTCCCATACCACTTAAAGAGTATTAAAACATTTGTATTGGCCTGGCATCAATAAAGACATCAAAACTTATTGGAAATCTTGCACTGTTTGTCAGACAATTGCGCACAAGCGCGCACGTCATTTAGCACCTCTATAGACCATAGATATTTATGTGCATCCTTTTCATCAAATGGCTATCAGCATCATTGGACGTTTACCCGTGACTTCTACTATGAGATTATGTTGTATTCTTACGTGCATAGATTTATGCACCCGATGGCCAGAAGCCATTTCTTTCAAGACTATCTCGTCTGTCTCGGTTGCTGATTCTCTGTTGGTAATCTTTTCCGACCTTGGTTTTCCTGAGAAGATGCTATCGGACCATGGTACTTAGTTCACCTCAGGTATGATGACTGCTGTATTAAATGCACTTCACATTAGACATTCTTTGAGTGCTCATTTTCACCCAAAGAGTAACGGTGCTGTAGGGCGCTGGAATTCTACTTTAAAACAGCTATTAGGGATGTGACCACTAAATACGAGGTATCATCAAGATTTGGACCGTATGCTTCCAACGATTTTGTTTGCTTACAGAGAAGTACCTAATGAAAAAACAGGTTTTTCACCTTTTGAATTAGTTCTCGGTGCTAACCCCAGAGGTCCTATGTCTATACAGAAAGGTTTATTGATAGATTCTGAGCAAGCTGTAGATGTGAAATCTGCATTTCAATACGTAATTGATCTACGTCGTTGTCTGATTGGTGCATGTGAGGTGGCGACTGACGCATTTGAAGTTGCTAAAACTAAGATACGGTCACGTTTTAATCGTGATAAAACTATTTTTTATATCTGTTGGTGATGCTATTTTCGTTCTCCTACCATTCAAGCGAGACCACTTGCTTTAATATAGCAATGCCCTTTTAAAGTGGTTGCGAAAAGACCTGACGTAGACTTTGTCATCGACATA
Organism: Oreohelix idahoensis; assembly: GCA_024509875.1. Classification (NCBI taxonomy): domain Eukaryota; kingdom Metazoa; phylum Mollusca; class Gastropoda; order Stylommatophora; family Oreohelicidae; genus Oreohelix; species Oreohelix idahoensis. Next base: position 423,296 of record JAMPIV010020920.1, read on the forward strand.
AGAGGCAAACATAAAACCTTTCATATAAATATGTTAAGGCAATACAATACACAACCTCCACAATTACAATTGACATGTGAATCAATTGCAAATCAATCATTTCAATGCTTTAATTGATAAAGAACAAAGTAGTTTTGAGGATGTTCCATCATATTTTTGGTGGCTCCTATTCAAGCTTCTGAAACGTGGAAGGATGTAATAATATGTGATGATTTACCCATGCACAACAAGAACCAGGTTCTGGATCTGCTAAAGTCCTTCCAGGATGTTTTAACAGACCTTCCAGGACATACCAATGTTATATATCATGATATAAAGTTAACTGACCATACATCGATTAAGTTAAGGCCATATGCCATTCCACTACACTTTAGAGAACAGATCGATAGTGAAATTGATAGTATGCTTCAACTGGGAATTATTTCACCTTTTGATTCCCTTTTTACTTTTTCATACAGTAGTGGTACGTAAAAAGGATAGGTCTATCAGGATATGCATTGACTTTCGTCGTATCAACAAAGTGACCATTTCTGACGCAGAACCGATGCCTTTATTAGATGATTTGCTTGCTCAATTATCATCTGCTACTTTCTTCAGCAAATTCGACTTATCTAAAGGATAATGGCAAATTCCGTTGTCTGAGAATTCAAAACCTTTTGGCTTTTTCCACATCACGCAGTCTTTTCCATTATAATGTCATGTGCTTTGGGTTAATGAATGCTCCAGCTACATTCGTTCGCATGATTCGTCGGATTTTCGGTAACAGACCCGACATTATTACCTACTGTCACAGGACATTTTCATGAGTATGAATGATGATAGTGATTGGTGTCAAGGGTCACTGAACTGTTGTTAACACTTGGTTAAGTGTAACTCAGGTATTGAGTTCATGTCTGACTTTATGTCAACATAGTGGAACTTGTGCATGCGTTGGGAGAAAGCATGTAGTGAATACAAGTCTGGTGTGACTGAGACAGTCTGTGTTTGGCAGCCGAGCAGTACGATCGAGTCTGTGATTAGTAGCCAAGCTGTGAGCTTGTATTGTGTGACTGTGGAGAAACACAGATGTGTTTATTCTAATGTGAGGATAGATTTATTATATTATGTATGTCCTACCTATTGTACAGGCGAAGATTATTGTATCGCCTGGAGGAACCATATTTATATTTTGTTCATGGAGAACAGTAAAGGGCGTTGTAGTGTCCGCCCCTGGAGCTACTGGAAAAAAGGCGATGCGTTTCCCGCCTTGCAGCAGTATTAGAATAATACAGGCGTTCTTGGATTCCCACCTGGATGAGATTCGGAGAGAATCTAGATGGCGATGCTTAATTCCGCAAACCACTATTAATAAGTGGATCACACATGGATGGTGTTATGATTGTGCGAGGAAGGTATGCTACACCAAGGACTCTATGTGTACGGTTAGTGTTTGTTCATGTGAAGTCAGTTCATGAAAACGAGAGTTTCAGAGTTATTTCCTGCAGGCAATGTCAGCCTGGAGGTGAGTCAGTATGCTTGCTACATGTACTTGATTTCCACAATTTATATATCAGTTTAATAAATGTTATGGAACTGTACCAGTGGTGTTGGGTTAATTCGTATGAGCCATTGTTGATCTTCATTTACATACAACCAACACCCACCATAATATTGATCCTGACAAGCAGGGTACATCCTTTATAATACAGTTTCCTGACACCTACATAGATATTTGTCTTTTCCATGATGCATGGGAAGATCATCTTTCTGGTTTGCATTCATTGCTACATACTCTTCGGGTACATAATCTTACTGCATGACCCTCTAAAATCCAGACCGGATTCTGTGAAATTTCTTTCCTGGGTCATAGGATAGGTAGACATATGTTCCAGCCAGAAGATTCTTCTATCAACAGGATTTTGGATCTTGCTATCCCAACCTCTAAGAAGCAAGTTCAAAGCATATTGGGTCTTATTAATTTTTAAAACAAGTTCTTACCTCAGTTTTCTTCTTTGTCATCTTTCTTATCCCCGTTGATTAAAAAAAAAAGGTATGCCCAATAAGATAAACTGGAATAATGATTGCAACCAAGTACTGCAAAAATTTAAGAAGGTCCTATGTTAAGAATCCCAAATTTGAAAATGCCTTTCCTGCTCAGGACAGATGCATTTTTGCATGGCATTGGAGGCTGCCTTATTCACTTGTTTGATGGCGAGCAGCATCCTGTACTTTACGTCAGCCATAAACGGTCAGATGCTGAATCTAAATACCCCATTATGGAGAGGGAATTGTTAGGTATAGTATGGTGCCTCAAGTAACTGGACAAGTATGTGGCGGGTAAACACTTTTATCTCCAAACTGACCAGAAAGCTCTCACTTTTCTGAAGTCAATCAAGCCTGTTAACTCTATGTTGACCAGGTATGCCCTTGAGCTTCAAAGTTACAACTATACCATTCTTCCTATTCAAGACAATAATAATGTGCTCGAGGCGTAATAAAAGTGGAAATATATACTACTATACCTGTTTCTAGCTTTCTGCTTGAGTCTCGCTGAACAGTTTTAAAGCCATTTAGTGCAGTATCATCATTTGAAATTTTGTCATTTAAACAACCTTCAGAAAGTCCAAAAACATGCAAATTTTTATTCAGAATTCATGTAAGCTCAGAAAGTTTGCCTTATAGATGGTAAATGTTTATATGGCAAAGCCATAGACCATCCTTAAATAGTTATTATGTCTGATTTGAATGTATTTTATTTTGAAGAGGGATTTAAAAATTATTAACAGGAGCTTTGTGAACATGAAAATCATGAAGATTTAAACTAATTAGCATCACCAAGTAGTGAAAGTAAAAATGTTAGTATTTAATGTATGAAACACTTGGCATAGGCAATACAAACAATTGCAATTAACTGAAATTGCTAGGAGTATAAGAAAATAGTCACACAAAAGCAGGTACGTACAGTTTCATACCACAACACTCAAAATCAAACAAAGTATATGAAGGAACACAGAGTAAATACGAATTTAAAATAGACAGAAATCAAACAAGTAAAAAACGTGTAAAGGCCTGTAGCCAGTGAAATATGAGTGTTCCAAGAAAGTAACAAAGTACTTATTACTTTAGGCGTTACAATAATCAACTAAATTACACAAGAGAGATGGCTTTGGTCGCAAGGATTAATAAGTCAGTGACAAAGTATGTGTGTAGTCATCATCGACAATGGATGTCTCTGTCTGGCATATAACAGGGGCCATGTTGCACAGACATCATGAGTGCTTGGCTGAGTAACACAGGGCTAAATTGCATCTGGTAACCACATTCTGGATTCCACTGAGGACGAAGATGTCGGCTACGGGAGAAAGAATGACTAGATTTCGTCTGTCGTTTCAACACTGATAGGAGGTTTCTGGGTCTGGGACTTTGTGACACTGCTCGTAGAACTATTATGTAATTTGTTTGTGAAAGACTGTCTTATGAGCATGGAGGAAACATAACATCATAACTTTCGGCTTCCTGACTGTTGGTGGCATAATGTTTGTTGTAAGGTAAGCCACAGTAACACCTGATTTTAATAATGAAACATCCACAACCACTTTGCCAATAACTGGCGTGGTATATCTCTATTATCAGTACCTGGAAAATTATTATGTTGCATGATGTTAGAAAGACTTAAATTGCATGCTGACGAAAAGATCAGAGAAGAACAAGCGGGTTTCAGGCCGAAACGATCATGTATTGATCAAATATTCACACTAAGAACAATTATAGAAGAATCAGTGGAAAGGCAATCGCCACTTATTATCACCTTCGTCGATTTTCAAAAAGCCTTTGATAGTCTACACCGCCCATCATTGTGGAAGATACTTACAATCTATGGTTTTCCAACAAAATATGTGAATATATAATCAAAGCGCTATATGACAATGCAAGATGTTGTGTTAGAACAAATAAAGGGAATACAGAATGGTTTACAGTAGAAACAGGGGTGAAACAAGGCTGTATTATGTCACCACTACTTTTTGGAATAGCTATTGATTGGGTTATGAGAAACTATACCCACAATGAACAATTAGGTATAAAATGGACAAATGGAAAATTCCTGGGGGACCTGGATTTCGCAGATGATGTAGCATTCTTAAGTTCAACACCAAGACAATCCCAAGAAGCAATAAATAATTTGTGTCATCTCTCGGTTAAAATTGGTCTCCAAATAAATGCCTCTAAAACTAAAGCTATGAACTTTTCTAACGAGACCTTTGATATCATCTTGAACGGGGAAAAACTACAGAAAGTTGAAAGTTTTCAATTATTTAGGCAGTAAAATGACTCAGGATGGTGACACAACAAGAGAAATCCATACTAGAATTGCTTTGGCAGCTAGCGCCTTCAATAGATTATCTAACATTTGGAAATTACGATCATTGAATATACATACCAAGCTTCGTCTGTTTAATTCAAATGTTATCTCAGTGTTAACATACGGCTGTGAGAGTTGGAAAATAACAAAATCATTGGAGAACAAGCTGAATACATTCGAGAACAAATGTCTTAGAAAACTCATGAACATCAGTTGGAAAGAATTCAAGACTAATCGACAAATAAGAGAAGACTCTAGGCAGAAATATGTCTCCGACTATATAAGGAAAAGGACGATGGTCATATATCGGTCATGTCCTACGAATGCAAAACAACAGAATACCACTACAGGCGCTCACTTGGGTTCCTGAGGGTAAGCGGAAAAAAGGAAGACCAAAAGAAACACTCAGAAGAACAATAATAAGAGAAGGAAGAACGTTGGGCCTAAATAATGTGCAAGAGCTAAGAGGAGTGGCGTCACAACGAACAACCTGGAGAGCACTGGTTTCTGCCTTATGCGCCGTGTTTGGCGCTTAAAGAATTTATTATTATTATTATTAAGCCACTTCCAATAGGAGCGCTTCTATGAGGGGCCGATAAGGTGTGTTGTGAGTTCTCGTGATTGGCTGATTTCTTGGTAGATGGGGTTTTTTTCTCTGTGTATTTTGGGTTGTCATTTAGCGTTCACTCCGGATATTTAATGCTTTTTGCTAGGATACTGCTTTCTAGTTTAGATGTATGTATTTGATCTATGAAGAATTGTTTCTTTGGTGCTCCTAAGTAGCTTGCAAAGAAAGGAGTGGGGTTGATAAAACTATTGTTGTTGTATTTTATATAATCTCTGTAGTGTCTGGTTGTTGATGTCCTCTATGCGACGTTGGAAGCCGTAGCAAGGCGGAATCATCATCATCTGAACCCTTAACCCGTCATGGGTCGTAGGGGTGCCATGGTGGAAGCATCAGCAGACAGGGTCCTCCACTGCTCTCTATCCTCAGCAATGCGTACAAGTGTGGAAAAACCGTGTCCTGCCCATTCTTTGATGTTATCAGCCCAGGATTTTCTTTGCCTTCCTCTTCTCCGTTTACCTTCGACTGTTCCCTGGAGGATCATTTTCGAAAGGGAGTCATGACGAGTTACATGCCCAAACCAGGCAAGCTTTCGACGTTTCACTATTGACAAAAGTGGTTCTTGGTGGCCTGCATAGGTGTTTATCTTCTCTCTAACACAGACATTTGTTTTGTGCTCTTTATAGCAAATGCGCAAAATTCTTCTATAACATTTATGCTCGAAAGCCTGAATCCTTCGCTCCGTATCTGCAGTGAGTGTCAAGCCCTCACACCCATACAAGAGAATAGATAATACAAGTGATTTGTATAATTTGATCTTCACAGGAAAACTGATGTTACTTTTCCAGATCACATTCAACCTTGTCATGGCAGCTGAGGCCATCTCAAGTCTTGTCTTGATTTCTTTACTTGATCTTCCATCACTACATATAGTGGACCCGAGATATTTAAAGGTATTAACTTCTTCTAACGTTTGCCCATTTAACGTAATGTTGGTCGGAACATGTTTCTTATGGCTATTCACCAATATCTTGCTTTTTTCTATATTAATTTCCATCCCATACGTTCTTGTTACTTCCTCCAGTCTAGAGGTACGGTCTTGAAGTTCTAATTCTGTTCCAGCTATCAGATCAATATCATCAGCAAAACGTAGATTGCACAGAGGTCGGCCTCCAATCGATATGGTAAATTCCAGGGTATCAAGTCCCATTCACATGTAAGAGCAGCTTCAAGCTGTTGCAGATTAGCTGGAGAACCTTGCCTGTAGACTCTGTGTCCAAGCTTGTCCCATGGATGTTCTATAGGGGACATGCCTGGTGATAGGGCAGGCCAATCAATCATCACAATGTTCTGCTGCTGTAGATAGTGCTGCTTAATGCATGCAGTGTGTGCATGTGCATTATCCTGCTGGAGAAGTTGCAAGTCTGGATAATTTGTGAATGCAAGAGCAACCAATGCATCCAGAACCTCATCTCAATATGTCACAGCATTAACATTTCCACAGAAGACGTGAAAAGGCAAGCGATGGTGAAAACTGAATCCTCCCCAAATGTGAATACTGCCACCTCCAAATCGGTTGTGCTGATGAACACAGCAATCTGCAAAGCACTCTCACACTGTCGCCAAATCTGCATACGTCCATCAGCAAAGGATATGTTGAATCTGCTCTTGTCTGTGAATAGGACAGCATTCCACTGCAGTCTAGTCCATCTGACATGTTGCTCTGCCATTACAGGCACTGCTGCCAATGTCTGAGTCAAGTTTGGCCCAACATAAGGTCGCCTTGCAGTAAGGCCTGTATCGCTGAGTCGTCTTATGACTGTCATTCAAGAGACTTCCCACGTCTACCCACTATTAATCTTACTGTTTGACTTGCCGGGAGAGAACGGTTCCTTACTCAGCACAATATGACGATCTTGTGCAGGAGTAGTAACTTGTGGTTGGCCACTCCGAAATCTATCCCAGGCACTGCCAGTGGTTCCATAACATTCATTAAGACCTACAATAGTGCTGTGGTGGCAATTCATCCTTCTGGCAATGGCCTGTGAGCTCATTCTGGTCTCCAACATACCAATGGCTCGTTGGCGGTTGTTTTCAGATAGTCGTGGCATTTCAAGCACATGTACTGGGTGTTTTGTCTCAATGGCCTTTTTATACCGAGTATACTGCCATAACATGTACACATTTTCAGGGTCATAGCTGTTGGGAATCATGTTGCATGTGTAACTTTCATTGTTTTCATGTAGTCTGTACACAAACCCGAGGGTTGAATCATGCACTTTCCATTCCAGCAGTCATTCACTCTCTATTTCATGACAAAGACAGGGAAAATCCATTCCTACACTTTTTTTTTCCAGCTTCTCAGCATCAGTATATATAATAGTGGTGCGTTTTTAATGTGCTTCAGTATATTATAATCCTTGAAGTAACATTCCCAAAGCATGTATTAAAATTTGAAATGTGAGACACGATCCATATAAGTCTGCTCAGCTCAGCAGGCAGTTAGTAAGGTACAATATTGAAGGCACAAACCTGGAAAAGAAGACTTGTAGAACACAATGAAATGAATTGTACTGTCATTTTGTGATATAAGTCATAAAAATGTACAAAAGAGAGATGGACATGGGATCAGTTACCCCATCCTGTAAGAAGTTAAACCCTCAAGCACCATGCATAATAATAATAATAGCCCCTTCAGTCATAACTGACTATGGGAATGCGCCCCTGAGGTGACAGCCCTCAGCTGCTTATTTTCCTGGTGCTCCTTTCGACGTTTTCTCCTCACCTCTGCTTCTTGTGTGAGCCTCTCTTCGCCCAATCTGAGGTGGCGCCGTAAATAGCATCGCCACTTAGTGCGATCGGCAGCTTCATCCTCCCATGTTGCTGGATCCATGTCCAGTGCCCTCATATCTCTCTTGCACACATCTTTTAACCTCAGCTGTGGTCGCCCAACTGTTCTCTTGCCATCTGCTAATTGTCCGTAGAAGATATCTTTTGGGATGCGACCATCTTCCATGCGGCGAACATGGCCAAGCCAGCGAAGTCTGCGCTGTCTAAGAAGTGTATACATACTTTGAAGGCCAGCACGTGACAACACCTCGACATTTGTCACTTTATCTTTCCACGAGATGTCGAGGATGCGGCGTAGACACCGCAAATGGAAGGTATTGAGCCTTCTTTCTTGCTTAGCATAGGTCGTCCAGGTCTTGCTGCCATATAGGAGTGTGCTGGTGACGCAGGCATTATATACCGCAGCTTTGGTCTTCATTGTGAGTTTAGAGTTTCCCCAAACACGCGATGTGAGGCGGGCAAAGGTAGCTGCAGCTTTGCCAATGCGGCTGTCGATTTCTGTATCCAGTGAGAGTTTGTCATTGATGGTAGACCCTAGGTATGTGAAGTGGTGCACCACTGCCAATTCATAGTTATCGATAGTGATAACTGGTGCAGCACCCACATCCTGACTCAGCACATTCGTTTTCTTTAGACTTATTGTGAGGCCAAAGTCCTTGCATGCTTTAGTGAAGCGATTCATCAAGCTCTGAAGCTCCTGTTGGCTTTGAGTGACGACTGCAGCATCATCAGCGAACAACAAGTCTCTTATAGTGACCCTTCTGATTTTTTTTTTGCCTTCAGCCTTGAAAGATTAAACAGACGGCCATCTGACCTAGTGTGAAGGCATATTCCTTCAGTTGCATCTCTGAATGCATGTTTCAAGAGTAAGGCAAAGAAGATTCCGAAGAGGGTCGGAGCCAGAACACAGCCTTGTTTAACGCCACTTTGTATATCAAAGGGCCGTGACGTGCTTCCAGCATATTGGACTGTTCCCTTCATGCCGTCATGGAATGACTTTATCATTTCCAGCATTTTAGAAGGGCAGCCTATTTTCAGGAGGATTTTAAAGAGTCCATCCCTACTAACCAAGTCGAATGCTTTTGTGAGGTCTATAAAGGTGATATATAATGGTCTTTTCTGCTCTCTTGATTTTTCCTGAAGCTGGCGGAGAGAGAAGATCATGTCTGTTGTTGATCTGCCAGCTCGGAATCCACACTGTGACTCTGGATATATGCGCTCAGCTAACTTGTGTAGTCGCATTAAGATGACTTTGGCAAAAACCTTACCAACAATACAATCTTGGCATCTCGCATGTCTTGAGGAATAGTTGTCTCTTCCCAGCACTGGCACAGCATCCTATGCAGGGGATGTAATAGCGTGCTCTTACAGCATTTGATTAAATCAGGAGGAATCCCATCACTGCCTGGTGCTTTGCCAGAGGCCAAGCTATCAATGGCCTTGCTGAGTTCCTCTAATGTTGGTTCGGCATCCAGCTCCTCCATAGTTGGCAGACTGTTGACACCATCAAGGGCTGCAGGCGTAACGGTATTGTCTCTAGCGTAAAGCTCAGAGTAGTGCTCGACCCATCTCTCCATCTGCTTACCCTTATCGGTTAGCTTCTCTCCGCTGATGGTTTTTAGCGGTGCCGTCTTACTTTTATGGGGGCCAAGTGCTTTCTTTATACCGTCATACATTTGTCTAATGTTGCCTGTTTGCGCTGCGATCTGGATGCTCTCACTGAGCTGGAGCCAGTAGTCGTTTGCACAGCGTCGAGCAGTTTGTTGAACTTTGCTTCTCGTAGCCCTCAGGATCTGTAGGGTTCTGGCACTTGGTGAACGTTTGTATTCATTCATAGCACTGCGCTTAGCTTCAATGACAGGTGCCATCACATCTGATGAAGCATCAAACCAGTCATTTGACTTTGCTGTTTTCTTACCAAAGGTGGCAAGTGCAGTACTTTGAATGGTGTTCCGTAGATGCTCCCAGTTCTCTGTAATAGTATCACCATGCTGAGGGCTACTGAGCACTTTCTCGAAGGTCGCAGTGAATTGAGCGATCATGAAAGGGTCTGACATCTTGCTGGTATCAATGCGTGGTTTCCCTTCATGTCTGACACGATAGAGTTTTCTTGGTTGTGCTCTGATTTTGCAGCAAACCAAGGAGTGATCTGTATCACAGTCTGCACTATGGTACGAGCGCGTGGAGAGCACAGACCTGAGGAGTGGCCTTCTGACGAGAATCAGGTCAAGTTGGTGCCAGTGCTTGGATCGTGGGTGTCTCCATGACACCTTATGCTGGGGTTTTGTCTGAAAGTAGGTGTTGGTCACGCAGAGGTCATGGTGGACGCACAACTCTAAGAGCCGTTGTCCATTTTCATTCATCTTGCCAATACCAAACCTGCCCAGACATGAAGGCCATGAAACATTATCGGCACCCACTCTAGCGTTAAAGTCACCAAGGAGAACAAGCTGTTCTTGCCTAGGTATGCTTTTGATAATTGCTGTTAGATTCTCGTAGAACTCATCTTTAGCTTCTGAGGCAGAGAACAGAGTAGGAGCATACACACTGACAAGGGTGATGGGACCTGTGCTAGTTTGCAGGCGGAGCGTTAACAGGCGTTCTGATCCATTCTCGCCTGGTTCAACCATTTTAGTTAGCGATTTTTTGACCGCAAAACCTACTCCGTGTTCTCTAGCTTTATTAAGATCTTTCCCTTGCCAATAAAATGTGTAGTCCTTCTCGCTCACCGTTCCAGAGCCCGCCAGGCGCGTTTCCTGAAGTGCAGCTATATCCACCTGAAGTCGTTTAAGCTCATCATTAATTATGGCTGTCTTCCTTACATCGTTTACATCCTGTAGGTTTTCGGATAGTCCAGTCAACATAGTCCGGACGTTCCAGCATTCCAATCTGAGAGTTTGCTTATTTCTATTTTTTTGATAATTGCTTGGTGCAAACTTTTCTGTCCACAGTTCGGGTTTGACCCTAATCCCCATGCACCCAATGGGGAAAGCAGACAGTGGCGGGACAACACCTTATTGACTGGGGGCTGCCCAGCTTGAAGCGGGCGGTAGCTGTCCAGTGAGATCCTAGAACCTCTCCCACTGTCGGAAGTAGCCCCTGGCACCATGCCCTACGCCAATTGGGCAAAATGCTTATAACCGGTAACTGCTACTTCCCGTGTTTTGCCGACACCTATAGGGTGAAGCTGGAGTGTCCTCTCCAGGGCATGAGCTTGGGCACAGTTATATGGAAAGCACCATGCACCCATTCTTAAATCTGAAAAAAAGGATTAAGGGTTGCTGACCTGAAGGGTTGCTAATTCCATTAACTCCTGAAACATAATATTATTCTTAAGGTCAAGAACATACGTCATTATTAGAAAAACAAAACAAAATGTCAATGCCTGGAATAATAAATCCAGATCTGATCTATGTAGAACCACAGATCTTTTACCCATGACAATAACATTGAGCTGCTAAGATTAAATGCAAAGTGAAAGTCAGCAAGACAACAAAGTATACAGCCTCAGTAATATTTAACCAAATGTTGGCTTCATTTTAACACATCAATTTATAGTAAAACACATGTCAAACACAAGCAACATAATCAGACATGCTCTCATGCACAGGGAACAAACATGTCAAACATAACCAAACTTGTTCTCATATTTTTGGAATAAACATGTCCAACATAACCAGACATGCTCTCACATTTAGGTGGAAAACTTGTCAAACAAAATCCGAATAAATCACACATGCTCTCATATTTAGAGAGAAAACATGACAAACACAACCAACAAAATGAGATATGCTCTCATATTTAGGAGGAAAACTTGTCAAACACAACCAACTAACATGGTCAGGTAGAGTCTCATGAATAGAGAAAAAAAATTTTCAAGTGATCCATGACAAGTTGACTACTTATTCCACAGAAATGTGAGGGACATGCTGGTTTAGATAAAGGTTATTCACAAAAGTAATATTTTTTAACAAATTACACTAATTTACACATTTTAACAAAATAAATGTCATGTGAATATCATCTTGTTGGACAGTTTCAATTTTAATTCTAACAAGTGATGTGAACAAAGTATTTCAATAAATAAAAAAGTATGAGTCATGTTGTTTAATCACAAAATACACCAACCATGTAAGAATTTTCTCCAATGTGTATTTTTCCTGCACTTCAAAACTAACAGACTATGTAACCTATAAAACACATTAAAAGTTACTTTATAAGTGTCTTCTTGTGTGTGTTCTTAAACTACAACAGCTGTTAAACCTTAAATCGTAATGAATACATTTATTAGGTTTTTCTAGTGTATATATTTTTATGTGTATTCTGAGACAAGCACAATCAGTAAACCCGTATACCACAAACATTCCACTTGAAAGGCTTCTCTCCAGTATGCACTTATATATGCCATTTCACATTAGCAAACTTTGTAAACCTTACATCACACATATTGCACTAAAAACCTTCTCATGTGAATATTATTGATAGTGTCATTTCATATAAGAACACCAATCAAACCGCACACAATAAATGTCACGCTGGTAATGCTTCTCTCTAGTACATCTTTTTGTGCATTCCTTCAACTAAAAGACTGTAATCCCTACTCCACAAACATCACACTTGTAAGGCTTCACTCCAGTATGTATTCTTGTGTCTTTTAGACTAGAAAAATGTGTAAACACTACTCCACTAACTTCATCCACATAAGGCTTCTTTCCAGTATGTGTTCATCTATGCACTTTTAGCCCAGAAGACTGTATAATTCCTAGTCCACAAACATCAGATTTGTAAGATTTCTCTCAAGTATTTGTTATTTTATGTGCTCTCAGATAAGAATAATGTGTAAATCCTACTCAACAAACATCACATTTGTAAGGCTTCTCTCCAGCATGAATTCTTTTGTGATTGTTCAGATAAGTAGACTCTTCAAATCCTACTAGACAAACATCACACTTGTAAGGCCTCTCTCAAGTATGTATTCTTTTGTGTTTCGTCAGACTGGGAAAATCTGTAAACCTTACTCCACAAACACCACACTTGTAAAGCTTCTCTCCAGTATGTATTTTATTTTTTGTTTCAGACCAGAAGACCAAGTAAACCCTCCTCCACAAATAGCACACTTGTAAGGCTTCTCTCAAGTATGTATTATTTTGTGTTCCTTCAGGTTAGAAGACCATGAAAACCCTATGCCACAAACAACACACTTGTAAGGCTTCTCTCTGGTATGTATTCTTTTGTGTTTCTTTAGGTGAGAAGACTGTGTAAACTCTACTCCACAAACATCACACTTGTAAGGCTTCTCTCCAGTATGTATTCTTTTGTGTTTCTTTAGACTAGATGACTGTGTAAACCTTACTCCACAAACATCACACATGTAAGGCTTCTCTCCAGTATGTACTCTTTTATGTTCTTTCAGATTAGAAGAACATGTAAACCCTACTCCACAAACATCACATTTGTAAGGCTTCTCTCTGGTATGTATTTGTTTGTGTTTCTTCAGACAAGAATGTGTAAACCCTACTCCACAAATGTCACACTTGTAAGGTTTCTCTCCAGTAGGTATTTTTGTGTGTTTCTTTAGACTAGATGAATGTGTAAACCCTACTCCACAAACATTGCACTTGTAAGGCTTCTGTCCAGTATGTATTCTTTTGTGTCCTTTCAGGGTGGAAGACTGTGTAAACTCTACTCCACAAACTTCACATTTGTAAGGCTTCTCTCTGGTATGTATTCTTTTGTGTTTCTTTACACTAGAAGAATGTGCAAACAATACTCCACAAACATCACACTTGTAAGGCTTCTCTCCAGTATGTATTCTTTTGTGTTCTTTCAGGGTAAAAAACTGTGTAAACTGTACTCCACAAACATCACACTTGTAAGGCTTCTCTCCAGTATGTATTTTTGTGTGTTGTGTCAGACCAGAAGACTGAGTAAATCCTACTCCACAAACATCACACTTGTAAGGCTTGTCTCCAGTATGTATTCTTTTGTGTTGTATCAGACCAGAAGACCATGTAAACTCTACTCCACAAACATCACACATGTAAGACTGCTCTCCAGTATGCATTCTTTTGTGTTCCTTCATGGTGGAAAACTGTGTAAACTCTACTCCACAAATATCACACTTGTAAGGCTTCTCTCCAGTATGTATTCTTTTGTGTTGTTTCAGACTAGAAGAACATGTAAACCCTACTCCACAAACATGACACTTGTAAGGCTTCTCTCCAGTGTGTATTCTTTTGTGTTGTATCAGACCAGAAGACCATGTAAACTCTACTCCACAAACATCACACTTGTAAGGCTTCTCTCCAGTATGTATTCTTTTGTGTCCTTTCATGGTAGAAAACTGTCTAAACTCTAATCCACAAACATCACACTTGTAAGGCTTCTCTCCAGTATGTAATCTTTTGTGCTGTTTCAGACCAGAAGACTGAGTAAACCCTACTCCACAAAAATCACACTTGTAAGGTTTTTTTCCAGTATGTATTTTTGTGTGTTGTTTTAGACCAGAAGACTGAGTAAACCCTACTCCACAAACATCACACTTGTAAGGTTTCTCTCCAGTATGTATTCTTTTGTGTTGTTTCAGACCAGAAGACTGAGTAAACCCTACTCCACAAACATCACACTTGTAAGGCTTCTGTCTAGCATGTTTTATTTTGTGTTTCTTGAGATTAGAAGACTGTGTAAACTCTACTGCACAGACATCACACTTGTAAGGCTTCACTCTTGTATGTATTCTTTTTAGTTTTATCGGAGTAGAAAACTGTGTTAGCACTACACCACAAATATCATGTTCATAAAGGTTCTGTATTTCTTTACTCTGCATGTCGTTCACAAATCCACAACTTTTATCAACCACATCAAGCTCACCACTTTTCTTTCTGATGTCATCTGACCCACTTTCATTTTGAATTGTGACCTTAAAATCATTCTGGATCTCGCCAATGATTGCTGATCTGTCATGACTAGTAATCCGGTGCACAGCTACATCACTTCCAGTTGTTCCAGACTCATCATAATTGTCGTTTGTCAACAATGCAAAACTGGTATAATCATTCTTGCACAATCTTTCCTTGATGTTGATGCCTTGGGCTTGGTATGGTACATCTGAAATTATATGGGATTTAAACAGAAATAAATAACTAAGCAATCAGTTATTATATGTCTTAAATTGTGTAGCTCTATAAAAGACATACAGCTGAATCAAATATTAAAATTGGGGATAGAAAGCCTTTATGGCAGCATCATATTTCATTCTATATCTTCACTATACATTAGTAAAATAAATCGTTAATTTCCTTCATTATGTGCGCAATTTTTTAAACAAATGTTTACATTATTGTCTGGACAGATTCAATTTCCCTTTTACAATGTTGCCAAATTTAGCTGAATGTCACGAGTGGACATATTATGGTATATTTTTAGAAAATTCACGTTAAATTTAGTTATGGGAATTATGTCAAGATGTCTTGCAAACAATAAAATTATTTTAAAATAACAAACCAAACTGCTTTAAAAGCAAACATTTTTTACAAGATTCAAATAATGGTGAAAAACTATTTATTTATTTTTTTTTTTAATGGCAGAAGTCTTTAACTGCTCCATGTGAAAAAGATTAAGGGCAAAGGTTAAATACTCTGCTGTATCAGTGTGATGTGGCTGTACCAAACTGTATTGGCTACTGCTGTTCCTTTGAATCTACTAGTTGCATGGGGAGGGGGAACATGCTGCATGGGGAACAGCTTGATCTCCATATGACTGTGCCTAAACTTGCAATCTGGACAGGACACTCAAGCATATAAGTGTGGGCCCAACATGGGAAGTAGCGTTAACAGTTATAAGCTTCTTTCCCACCTGGCCTGGGGCATGTGGGCAAAAGTTACTTCTGACAGGGGGAGAGGTTCTAGGATCTCACTGGACAGCTACCAACTGCTTCAAGTTGGGCAATCCCCAATCAATTAGGTGTTGTCCTACCATTGTTTGCTTTCCACAATTTGGTGCATGAAGACTTGGGTCAAACCCAAACTGTGGACAGAACGTTTCACGCCAAGCAATAACCACAAAAAAGAGAAGTAATAGAAAGAAATAAAATATCACATTGGAATGTTTGACTGTCCGGACTATGTTGACTAGCCTATTTTTAAAAATCCTGCAGTACATAAACGATGTCCAGAAGACAGCCTTATCAACGACACACTTAAACAAATTCAGGTGGATATAGCAAAACTTCATGAAATGCACCTGTTAGGCTCTGGAATGGTGAGTAAGAAGAACTATACATTTTATTGGCAAGGAAAAGACCTTAATAAAACTAAAGGACAAATAGTAGATTTTCAAAAAATCGCTAACTAAAATGGTTGAACCAGGTGAGAATGAATCAGAATGCCTGATGGCACTCCACCTGCAAACTAACGCAGGTTCCATTACTCTTGTCAGTGTGTATGCTCTTACACTGTAATCTGCCTCAGAAGCTAAAGACAAGCTGTATGAGAATCTAGCAGCAGTCATCAAAAGCACACCTAGGCATGAAAAACCTGTTCTCCTTAGTGACTTCAAAGCTAGAGTAGGTGTCAATTATGATTCATGTCCATCATGCCTGGGCAAGTTTGGTATTGGCAGGATGAATGAAAATGGACAACGGCTCTTGGAGTTGTGTCTCCATCATGACCAATCCCTACTTTCAGACAAAACTCCAGCATAAGGCATCATGGAGACACCCATGATCCAAGCACTGGCACCAATTGGATCTGATTCTTGTCAGAAGACTACTTCTCAAGTCTGTGCTGTCAGTGTGCTTGTACCATGGTGCAGACTGTGATACACATCACTCCTTACTTCCACATCCACAACCTTCAAGAAAGTACTCAATTGCCCATAGCATGATGATGCTGTTACAGAGAACTGGCATCATTCAAAGTACTGCACTTGCCACCTTTGGTAAGAAGTCAAGCAAATGACTAGTTTGATACTTCATCAGATGTGATGACAACTGTCACTAAAACTAAGCTCAAAGATGTGATTGAATACAAACTTTCACCGAGTGCTAGAACCCAACAGATCTAAAAGCTACAAGAAGCAAAGTCCAACAAACTGCTCAACATTTTGCAAATTTTTCTTCTTCCTTCCTCGTTCATCCTGAAAAGGACATTGGTTGCATTGTGTCTGTTTACACCAGAGCTGCGATATCTGCAACTTTCGGCCGACACATCTGACTTCAGCACGGCATTTTTGGGACCGAGTTAGCCTTCCCTCTTTGATCCCTACACTATCAGCCAGACTGCAGTGATGCAGCCTGTTTCCAGGACCACCACGTGGAGGTGCAGTAGGGTCTTGGTCAGCTCTGGTTTGCTGACCCTTATGCAAGCAGTCAAGCTATGGGTTGCTGACTGCATTCTCTACTGCTGCATCTTTGGGTCCCATTTTGCAAATGATTATTGGCTCCAGCTCAGTGAGAGCATCCAGACTGTAGTGCAAACAGGCAAAATTAGACAAATGTACAGCAGTATAAAGAAAGCCCATGATCCTCAAAAAAAGTAAGATGGCACGGCTAAAAATTGTCAGTGGGGAGAAACAAACTGATAAAGGTAAATATATGGAAAGTTGGGTACAGCACTACTCTGAGCTTTACGCTAGAGACAATACTGTCATGCATGCATCCTTTGATGCTGTCAAATGTTTACCAACTATGGAGGAGCTGAATGCTGAAGCAACATTGGAACAACTCAGCAATGCCATTAATAGCTTAGCCTCTGGCAAAGCCCCTGGCAATGATTGAATTCCTCCTGATTTAATCAAATGTTGTAAGATTACATCCCCTGCACATGGTGCTGTGCCAGTAATGAGAAGAGACAACTATCCCTCATGTGAGATGCCTAGATTGTAACACTGTATAACAATAAAGGAGACAGAAGTGATTGCAATATCTACAGAGGCATCTCTCTTCTTAGTGTGATGGTTTGGGCAGAAGGATTAAATTTTACACAAGAAATAAATTTTTGATCTAGTCTACAGTGTTTACTTGTGTTCATGTTGGCATTATCTCACACAGAAAAGAGCAATCTAAAGGAAACAGACCGTTGCCATCTTTGAGGATGACAACCTTGTGACATGCGGGAGATGTAATCAGAAATGACCCTCATTTATAGTGATCTTGGTGCTGTCTGACACAAGTGGAATATATCTTGGTTGAGAAGGAAACAGTGAAATATGTGACTTAGTTTACAAATAACATGGAAATTCTATCATAGTAAGTGGGAAAGTTGTGCACGATTAGGAATATAATCTTTGCTATGAGCAACTAAACATATGGCAAAGAGTATCTCATGTCAACCAAGCTGGGCATAAGACACCTCATTCATTCCTTAGAGAGAGGTGGACATAGCTTGCCAGACATATGACATGGCTATCATATGGAATAGGTCAGATTTAAACTCAAACAGATGAAGGCTTGAGTCAGAGTTCAGGAGTAGCCAGGTCATCTTCTTGTGTGATATGCACCCTCATATGATACACCAGTGAGGATGGGGCTAGTGCATAGATGCATCTATGCTAAAGAGAACTATCAACATCAAGGTATGTTTACCTATGAGTACATTTTATAATACGTTAGATTTAGTAATCTTAGACGTTTCAGGTTTAGGAGTTATTGTTGTTTATCAATGCTCAAAGTTTGTCTATAGTTTATAGACAAACTTCTATTCAAGAATAGAAGCTGATTGGCAATTTATGTGTTTTCTAGTGTAATTTCTTGTACAAATCATTGCTACTTTTAATTGTGGTATCTGGTATCACTTTGATACAAATATATGCCCCAAAAGCAGATAGCACAGAAGAAGAAATGGACACATTTTACAATGAACTTGATATGTCAATGACTCTGTGTAAATGTCATGAGACAACACTTATACTTGGCGACTTCAATGCAAAACTTGGAAATAAAAAAGTTGATGATGTGACTGGTGGTTATGGCCTGGGAAAAAGAAATGAGAGAGAGATGACAAACTGACAGAGTGGTCAAGAATGCATGATATGATAGTAAGAAACACCTGGTTTAAACAGCATCCTAGATGCCTCTGGATGTGAAAAAAATCCAAAGAACAATGTTCATAATCAGATTGACTACATACTAATATACAGGAGATTTAGAAACAGTTTAAAATCTATAAAAACTAGGCCAGGAGCAGACTCAACAGTGACCATGTACCAGGAATAATACAACTTTGAATAAAATTGAAGAAAGTAAAGCGAGCATCAAATAACATCAAGTTAAACTTAGCCTTAATTAAATCAGATAAGGAAATAAGAGAAATATACAACATTACAATACAGAATAGGTACAATGCAATAGAAAAAATACAGAGTATAGATGAACAGTAGGAAATGCTAAAGAAATCAATACATCAAACATCAAAAGAAATTGTACCAGAAGTAAATAGGACTGGAAAGAAGTTCTTCCTTCCAGAGTCACAGGTTGGATTAACTCCAACAGTCTCAGCCATGTTGATTAATCCAATGCAGTGTCATTATCTAGCAGGTGATCATTAACTGCCCTTAATATCTCTCCCTTGTCCATGTCCAGTGTCTCCATTATGGATGCTTTTGAGGTCAGTCTGTGTCAGCTCTCTCATTGCCACATACCCCTGCATGACTAGTTTTAAACTAATTTCATTATTTTTTTATATTTTTAGGTAGGTTTTCTGAAGCTGGAAGTAGGTAATGGCAAATGGAACTGTTATATTACTCACTGTGCATCGGTAAAGAAAGCAACTTGTCTCTCTGTGCTTTCCTCTGTCATTATAACCTTTGCTGCATTTTTTTAGGCCTCTGCATCTGCTCTGAAGTTACTTGAGAATTGTCCTGTTTCCACTGACAGCTTCTTCTATGCACCAATGCTTAAGGTCAGATAGACACCTCCGCCTCCATTTTCTGTTGCATTTGTTGCTTATCCATCTGTGTATGCATGGGTCCAGGTGTTGGGTGGGTATTATTTCTCTATGTATTTTGTCGCTATGGATTTTCTCTCTGTTACAGTCTGGCTCTTTTTTCTTTCAATTCCAGGAATGTTTTCTATCAGTTCAGGGAAACAATGTTGTTTCCAAATTGAAAGCTTGTGTGCAGTGCAGATAATATATAATAGTTAATAGTTGATATTGTATTTTAGAAAACTGGTTTCATCTGTGGTTTGGTTGATTCTACAAAGTTGCTTTGTTTGAGGCTTTGCCTTCTAAAAGCATTCAGTCTATGGCATATTGGATGGTCTGTTAGTCTCTTGGATTGTTCAGCTTGTTGCTGAGCCCTGCTGTCTCTTCTATCCTCCACTGGCTGGAGGCATATAATCTGTTTGAGTTCTTTTATAGGTGTTGACTTCATGCTGCCCATTATAATTCTCATTGTTTGATATTGGAGTCTGCTGATTTTATTGAAGTTTGACTTAGCTGCTGTTGCCCATGCTGCAATGCCATACTCTAGGACTGGTCTCACTCGCCCTGTGTATAACGTCTTTAGCACTCTCTCATCAGCACCCCAAGTTGTTCCAGCAAGTTTTTTTCATTATTGCCATTCTTTGCATTGCTCTCATTTGGTTTCAATCAACTTGTTTTTTCCTAGTACATACAGCGATCAAAAGTAATGCCTAGGTAGTTTGGATTTTCATTTAAATATAGATTTTCACTATTTAGCACTAGTTTGGAGCTCTGTTGTTTATTTGAGAGGGAAAAAACTGTGTACATTGTTTTTCCTTTCATTTATCTTCATCAACCACATTTTAGCCCACTCTTCTAGTGTAAGTGATGTTAGTGTTTGCTGCATCTGAATGTTTGCTGTAGTGATTTACTCTTTAGAGATTCAAAAGCTTAAGTCATATACAAAGGTAACACTGTGTGTTATTTTTGGAATATTGTTTGTTATGTCATTTAAGTATGCAAGGAAAAGTGTAGGTGACAGGACTACCCCTTGTGGGACCGCCTGCTCTAATATAAACTTTTTACTAGTCTGTCCTTGTAGCTGTACTCTGGCAGCTCTATTCTCAAGGTAGTGGCCAATCCATTTGTACACACACCACGTCTGCCCAGTTTAGACTTTCCATCTCCAACCTTTATCAAAAGCTTATTCTAAATCTATGCAAACCACAAGTATTTGTTTTTTTCTCTTGGAAGGCATCTTCGATTTCCTGAGCTATACAGTCATGGCCAAAAGTTTAAGACCACCTAGTAAAAAATGGATATTTCCATACTACTACAGATTGTTGCATCATCCGCTATTTTAGGGCACACTAAAAGCAATCATTGCAGTCTATTGCATCATCCTAACAATATAAAATGTGAAAACACAGACTGTTGCTGTATTTAGTGTCTTTTGGTTGTTTCAAGGGTATTATCTCTGGATTTTATGTTCGCAAGAAAATGGGCAAAAAACCGACACTTTCTGCCATTCAAAGAGCTCAAATAGTGACATTACGTGTAGAAGGGTGCACAGAACGTGATATTTCTGTTCAAATTGGCTGTAGCAAGACGGCGGTTAACAATGCGATCACCAGGTACCAATTGGACGGTACTTTTTTTGACCGTTTTTTCCTGGATGTGTTGATGTGAATGTGTTAGTAGTGCAATGTCATCTGCATATTCCAGATCTTCCAATGTAGAAAATGTTGTCCATCTTATTCCTCTTGGACTGCCCTCTGTTGTCTGGTGCATCACCCAGTCTATGACTGTTAAGAATAGAGTGGTTGATAAGGGGCATCCCTGTCATACTCCTGTCTTCACTTCAAAGGTTAGGTTGCTCTGCCCAACACTACACGTAAAGTTGGCATAGAGGCTTTTTATGATTGACACTATGCAGCTTGGAATTCCATAAGCCCTCAGTATTTTCCATAAACTGTCCCTATGTATGCTGTCAAAAGCCTTTTCAAAATCAACGAAATTAATGTAAAGCTGTCTTTGCCATTCTGAGCACTGCTCTATAATGTTCCTGAGAGTGAATATATGATCTACACATCCTCTGTTCTTTCTAAATCCTGCTTGTTCTTTCCTCAGTTTGTAGTCTACTGCCTTTGAAATTCTCTGTATAATTATCCTGCCTAGTATTTTGCTGGGAACTGAGAGAAGAGTGATTCCTCTCCAATTATTGCAGTCTGCAAGATCTCCCTTCTTGGGCAATTTGACAATTATTCCTTTGTTCCACTCTGATGGTGTTGTCCCCATTTTCCAGACTTGTGCAAATAGTGGTTCTAATAGTTCTGCTGCTAGCTCAGGGTCTGTCTTAAATAGCTCTGCATTTAAGTTATCATTGCCCAGAGCTTTGCCGTTCTTTAACCCTATGATTGCAACACCATGATACTCGCACTTAAATACATTGTAAGGTACAAGTGGAGGATTTACATCACTGGCTTTTGCTTTATGTGTTTTTTAATGGCTTTTGGCTCCCCACCCCACTTTCTTTTTCTCCAATATGTCTGGAATCAATACTTGCCTACTTTGTATATGTATCTGCCCTAGCACTCCAAGGAAGGTAACTAACAATCATTCCTGTGACCACCATAATTAATACGGCTAATGATAAACATTGTTACACAATGTGTGAATTTGTATTTCTATTATTGATGTCTAATTTGTGTTTATTGTTTGTTCAGTAAGTATTGATATATGGTAATAAATTGGAATACCAGACCAGGCTTCAGGTTCATGAGTAGTTTCACTGTTATCTCTATATATGGTATCCTAAGGTGACGTTCTGATCTTACAGTGTTTTTTTTTTACTAAGACTGCAGAGTTTTATTCTCAGAAATCAATAAAATACTAAACAAAAAATAAAAATATAAATAAAGCATTATTTCATCATTACGACAACCATTTCATTACCTTCATCTTTACATAAGCCAGGTTGTTCTACTTTCTTAATTTTTGTTGTTTTTGTATCTATGATGTCACCTATCTGATCATGAGTATCACAGTCTTCAGTGTAGTTATGACCATCATGGTTCTGGCAGGAAAAGAATAAAATGAGAATTATTTAGTGATATGGGTACATACAAATGTGGTGAAAGTTGTGATCTGTTTATGAAATAATTCAGTGGCATACAAGTAGCTGTCATGTTACAAGCAGTCATACTCTCAGAGCTGTGGTGGGTTCATAATCACAAATCTGAAGTCACATAATGAATGCTTCATTTGTAGAAATGATATAATTGCAGTATTAAATATTACTTATATATATGACACCTTAATTCACATTCTTAGCAGCCTCACAGGCAAAGAATTTTGGCATCATACACAGGTTTAAAAATAAAATTAGAAATAGGTATATTGAATTGGGATTCTGAGAACACTTTAAAAATTATGAGTTCACTGAAATGAGCACACAATAACATTATGTCTATCTTCCCTTATAATTTTCTTAGCATGTCTCTGCCTAACAACAGAAACAACATGATGACTGAGACATGCAATAATTAAAAATTAAAATAAAAACACAAACACAAATAGACCATATATCAATGTGCTTTGGTGGTTTAGTAGTGATAATGTTTGCCTTTCAAACAGTGTTTTTCTTCATACACTTAAAAAAAAATTCTTTATTAATTTTCATTTATTCATGGAAAACTCCGCCAATGCCGGTCCCAAGCCCGGATGAAAAAGGAGGAGGGCGGCCTGCATGGAGGCCGTAAGGAGGCAGCCCCTCCACCATGCAAAGGCACAACAGGCCAATCACCTGTTTGTCTTAAACTATGATTACGAGCAATACAAGAGAGAAAACCGGACTGATTCTAAAGGCGACGAACTGGAACGGACTACGGACTACGACTTATGGAACTTGGAACACAAGAAGTATAAATGGGAAGGAAGAGGAGCTGGTGGAAGAGATGAGGAAAGCAAAACTAGAAATCCTGGCTATAACGGAAACGAAGAAAAAAGGACAAGGAGTCATGGATCTCGATGGCAACATGTTGCTCTACAGTGGTGTACCCATATCTGAAAGAGCTAAAGGGGGCGTGGGTTGCATTGTGGCCCAAAATCAAAAAGATAGTATCAAGGGATGGAACTTTGTCTCGGAGCGCATTATGGTTGTAAAACTAAAAGAAGGAGAAACCATAGTCAACCTGGTCATAGTGTATGGGCCAAATGAGGATGAGAGAGCAGAGGTCAAGGAGGAATTCTTCGAGCTGCTTCAAAGGACAGTGGATGACTGCCTAGATGAAGTTATCATGCTCGGAGATTTTAATGCCAGAGTTGGAAATGACCATGCTAGATGGGGTGGAGTTATCGGAAGATATGGAGAAGATACTCTCAATGACAATGGAAAGCGACTCCTTAGATTCTGCAGTGAGCAGAATCTGATCATTACAAACACAAAGTTCCCCCATAAGCGCATACATGCATACACTAGATGTGAACCAACCAAGAATGAGAAGTCAGTGATCGACTATGCCATTGTTCGGAGAAGCTCATTCAGATATGTCCGAGATGCAAGAACAGAATATGTGACACTCAGAACAAAACAGAACAAAGTCCTGGGAAGAATTTGGAGAAAAGCTAGAAAAAGATGCACAAGAAAACCAGAAATTGTTCTATAAGACCCTAAAGAACATGAGGAAGGAAAAACAATGCCCTCTTAAATTTATAAAGGACAAGCAAGGCAAATTGCTTACTGCCCCGAAGGAAGTAATGGAAAGATGGAAAGAATATTTCTCAGAACTCCTGGATGGTGAGCATGGTGAAGCATCAGAAATGATAACCACTAGCACAGAAGAGAAAACCAATGATGGTGAAGATGACATAAAGATGGAAGAACTGAGGGCAGCACTAGAGAAAATCAAGATGGGCAAAGCAGCAGGGCATGATGGTATAACACCAGAAATGGTTAAGTACATGGGAGCATCAGGCGACCTATTACTCTTAAAAGTCCTACAGGCAGCATGGTGCAACAAGACCATACCAAAGGATTGGGAGATTGCCATCATAACACCAATTTTCAAAAAGGGTGACAATCGACAATGTGGAAACCATAGAGGCATATCCCTTCTCAGTGTCCCTGGTAAAATCTACTCTAGAATCCTAGAGCAGAGACTCCGACGCCTAGCTGAGCAACAATTGGATGAGGTCCAGTGCGGATTCCGAGCAAACCGAAGTACTCAAGACCTAATCTTCACACTCAGACAGCTGAGTGAAAAGGCCCTTGAGTATAAGAGTGAGATCCATCTTTGTTTCATAGACCTGGAAAAGGCGTTTGACAGGGTCCCCTGGAGCAAACTTTGGGACTGTTTGGCAAGGAAGAATATTCCAGCACCTCTGATTCATGCTATACAGAGCTTCTACAAGTCTTGCAGAAATTATGTGAGGACAGCAAACCATAAGTCAGAAGAGTTCAGGACCACCACTGGTGTAAGACAAGGTGATATCCTATCACCTTACCTCTTCATACTCCTTATGGACGATGTCATCAAGGCATGTAAGGAGAGAACAAGAAAGTATTCAGTGGGGTACTGGAAGATGAGACAGGTCTATATTTCGGAGCTGGCATTTGCTGATGATGTTGCCCTGATTGCTAAATCAGAGGCACATCTCCAATCCAACCTGCAAGTCTGGAAGGAAGAGCTGGAGAAGAGAGGGATGGTCATAAGCAGCTCTAAAACAAAATCCATGGTGATATCACGAGAAGAAAGAAAACATCAGATTAAGTTGGGAGAACAGGTCCTGGAGCAGGTCGACCACTTTAAATATCTCTGAGCTATTATAGACCGAAAGGGAGGCATCAAAGAAGAGTTGGCCACTTGAAAAGCAGCTGCTGGGAGACTTTTTCAGGCCATAAATCGTGGATTCCTCAGCAAGAAAGAGGTTGGTAAGAAAACGAAGATGGCTGTATACCGCTCCACCTATGTCCCAGTCTTGACATATGGATGCGAGTCGTGGGCAATGACTACAACCCACAAAAGCCAGATCCAAACCTCAGAAATGAGGTATCTGAGGAAAGTGGTTGAAGTAACAAGAAGAGACATGGTCTGCAACCAGACGATACGTCAAGGCCTAAAATCCCACCCGCTGCAGACCCAAATAGAACAGTCCCAACTGAGATGGTTTGGCCATGTCTGCAAAATGGGAGAAGATCGGGTACCACGACAAGCATGGGAAACAAAGAGCCAGGGATCCAGACCTCCAGGACGACCCAGAGTCCGCTGGGAGGACAACATTAGACAATCTTTGAAGGACCGAGGACTAGAATGGAACCAGGCCAGGAAGAAGACAGCTGATAGAATGGTCTGGCGCTCTCTCTTCCAAACCTCTACACCTCACGGTAGAAGGGGAACGACTAAGTAAGTAAGTAAGTTATTCATGGAAGTGAAAGTGTACTGGTAAGTGGGAATATTTCTGCACTTCCATTAATGCAAATGCATTCACTGCAGGTGTTAGCTTAGTGCAAATTTTATGTTTATTAAAGTCACAGGGTTCTTGTTTATAACATTGTACACTATGTTGGGTAAGATGTATGTACAGATCACTGCATGTGACAAAAGCATTATACCAATGTCATGTTCTTGTGGCCATTGCTATTAATGGCTGCCACAAAACAACATGTTGTTGATGATCTGCTATAGTGGTTAGCTCAATCTCTGCTCTTGTGAAGTGTTAGCTCTCAGTACTCTAATAACTTTATCTGTAACATGACAGCAAAAGGACGCAATTGCAACATGTAGGATGATAAATGTGGTATAATGCTGCTCTGGTTTTCATAGTTCAGTACACCAATGTATTTTCAGTCTTGTAGAAGAAAGACATATAAAAAAGTTCTCTGAATTTGCAAACTTCCCAAGCTTCCATTCACTTGCTTCAACAAAGTTATTCGATCTGTCTGTTATTACAATTCACAGAACTTGATTACTGGTCACAGATGTTTTTATTATTTTAACTCTTCTTCAAAGCTCTATTTCCATCATTCTGTTTCCAAGCTGTCACAAAAAATTGTTCTCATATAAAATGTTAATCTTGCCTTGCTAGGTCAATGGTTCATTAGCCTATCTGCAAGGGTGTTGAAGTTTCCCAATAATTGTCTATTTCTTGATTGTTCTTCAGTAGACTCTATAATGGCATGTGGTGTAAACCATTGGCTAACAAGGTGTATAGCAGCTGCCTTAATGGAGAGATCAGTTGCATTTCACTTGGGGACATGGATATGGAACCAATGCACATTTGTCAGGGACTACCCCAGGGTTCTACACTATCACCAGTACTGTTTAAAATCTATACAGCAAAAGTAGCAACCTTTCAACCACCAGGACTGGGATGAACATTAACTTTTGCAGATGACATACTCATGTACAGAACTGGCTCAGACAAACAGGAAATGGTCCAAGGCATACAAGAGACACTACAGGCAGTTTCTAAATGGTGTGAACAAAGTGGATCACAGGTCAACACACGGGCCTGTGTTATGTGGTGTTCTTTAAACAACAACATTGTAGTAGTCAGATTGTTGTAGTCATGTTCAGTATGATGACTAGTTGACTACTGGTGCTGATAACGCAAATGTTATTTGGTTAAGTGGCGATCAGGCAACAGGAATATCAACAGGGCACATCAACAAATGCCAGTGCCAAATGAAGCACACTGGAACTCTTGTATTAATTTATACAGTTTATTAGACAATCACGTTTGACGTACGATAAGACGGGCAGAGTATACATCCTCTGACATTGACGATTTGCATAATAATACACATGGAGAAAATGTCAATATATTATCAATGTTCAGATTGGATAGTCTCATGAGAGTCATATTAATGAACATACAACAGAACATCGTAAGTAAAGCATCAATGTTCATGTATGATCAAGCAATTTAGATCATGAGCTTGATTTACATCTATTATTATAATGGCCGACCTCTCAAGGGCAGACATACCCATTATGACCAAGGGTATGTGATACATCAAAGAATGTCCCATCTTTAAATGGCTTAGTCAACAATGTATCTGGCATATCTGAATATCCTATTTGAGGCATCAAAGTAAACAATACATATATATAATCCTAAGTCCTGAATTTGACTGACCTCTCATCATCTGCCGTAATCCATAGGACAGCGAAAATATACTTTACATTTGTATTCACGTTTGTGATATACTTCTTCCAAGTGGTACGTACTTGAAAATAATAGGCTGGATCCACTAACTTCACTTTATCTTCAATCCATTTCAGTATACCCTAATGGAGGGTCAATAATTCCCCATTGAATGTGCTGACTAGATTCAACATGGCGAAACCGCAAACTATATATATTTATTTTCATTAGCTTCACTGAAAAACTTACTGTGAAATCCTTACGGCAATAGCTTCCACATGGAATGCCATATAACATAGACATTAACAGTAGTTTACCCACAATATGGGGTTTGAACAAACAGACCAACATCTGACTTCCATCCCAGCCATGACATCTCTCTCTGAGGTCACTGTGTCATCTAGTATTTAGCAACAAAATGCAAAAAATACCCACGCACAAATATGTGCGCTTCCGTGCGCGATGAATTTAATTTACAAATATATTCTTACCACATTTGTTGATGCGTACCCTCTTAACAGAAGTAAGACCCGTGTCTACTTTAATATTGTTAAGGAACCCAAAAAGGACGCAACAGTTTACCTTATCCCCCGCGAAAAAAAAAAAAATTTATTATTTTTTTTTCTTGAATAACTGCAGAGAGGTAAATCAAATTATCATCTAAACATAATATCAATCTAAATATACTAAACAAAATATTACTAGTGAGATGTTATGAGTGAAAATCACTAGCGCTATGAACTAGAAATAATCTATTTGCTATAAATATACTAAATATTAGACATAATTAAACGTGATTAAGTAATAGTTTAAGCATAGCGTCCTTGGCCTTAAAATGTTATTAATACAAACTGAGTTTACTATTAATTAAAGTGACAAAGTTGAAACATTACACTAGAAGAATGTTAACATGCCACGTTTGAATTAAAACGTTATCACTGTTAAATGTTTTATGCACACACTAGTCCAATTTTTTTTTTAAGTTCATGTTATTTCAATGTCAAACTGTATATGCTAATTTAAGGAAATGTAAATGTAGATACACAACCAGAGAACGAAAAAAGTTCATCATAATAGTGTCGCTGAACGACGTACAGTTACTTTAGTAGTGAGTCATAATTAATGAAATGTTCGTGCAGAGGCGTCACTCTTTGTAGGGTGTAGAATCTCACTTGACTCAGAAGGACACTGTGAAAGGATGTCTGGTAGAACATTTTGAGACCCTGGTTTTGCTCGGATCGTAAAACTGTAAGGTTGCAGAGCGATTGCATATCTGGTTGATCTCGATGACTTCACGTCTCTGTTGTTGAGAGCAGTAAGAACATGCTGGCCATCTCTACAATAAAGTGTGCTCCCAATAAAAAACGTTGAAGCTTGGTTATAGACCAGATTAGAGCCAACAGCTCTTTATCCAAAACAGAATAATTATTTTCTGTAGGCGTTAGTTGTCTGGACATGTACATGACAGGTTGCAATGTACATGAGTATTCTTGAAGTAATGCACTGCCTATGCCAAAATTTGATGCATCGCTGAGGAGGATGAAAGGTAGGTCTGCATTAGGTAACCGTAAGACAGGTGCATTAGAAAAGTATTATTGAATGATATCCAATGTGATTTGATGTTCTTGTGACCAGTGAAACATGTTAGCTGCACCCTTCTTTAACAAAGTAGAGAAAGGTGCAGTGATGGTAGATAAATGAGGAATGAATCTCCCATAGAACTGTATTAGACCTAACAGACTCCTTACTTGTTTCTTAGTCTTAGGTGTTGTGATATTCAGGATTTCAGAAAAATTACTGTCCTCAGTATGTAAAAGACCGTGACCAACACGGTGACCTAAAAATGATATGTCATGAAAACCAACATATGATTTAGATGGTTTAGCCGTTAGGTTATATGAACGTAAAGTGGACAATAATGTGTTCAATCCACAAAAATGTTCATCCCATGAGTCACTAAAAAGGCAAATGTCATCAATATAGGCAATGACATCAGAACGATGTGATAAAATACAACGCATCATGCGCACAAAGGTGGCAGGAGCGTTTACTAGTCCAAATGGCATAAAATTCCATTGGAAAAGACCATGAGGAGTAGAAAAAGCAGTGAGTGGCTTTGCACGATCTGTGAAGGGGACTTGCCAATAGCCCTTTGACAAATCTAACTTAGTAAAGAAAATAGATTTAGAAAGTTTAACCAGTAAATCTTCTAAAAGTGGTAATGGTTCCGCGTCAAATTGTGTAACTTTATTTAACTTACGATAGTCAACACAAAGACAGATGTTATTATCTTTCTGACGAATAATAACCATCGAAGAAGAATATGGTGAAGTGGATGGTTCAATTATTTTTAATTGAAGCATCTCATCCAATTCCTTATCAACCTGAGATCAAAAGTGAAGAGGAATGGGATATGAACGGACCCAAATAGGTGTGTCGTCGAACAGTAAAATGTCATGTTGAATGACAGACATATGACCGGGGATGTCAGTGAGGACATCCTGATAGGATTGAAGAAGAGACGATACTTGCTGACGCTGATCAGCAAAAAAGTCAGGAGAAATTGACACATAAACTGGTGTTGAATGAAGTGGTACTACCGGTATAGGTAAAGGTACATCCTGAAAAGAAGACTCTTCTTCCTGAATTACCGACAAATCGGTATAATGATGATGACAAGGTGTAGGGTTGTCAGTTGCTTGGAACACTGACTGAAGATAGTCAGTACGAGAGTGAAATTCCTTTAACATATTTATGTGAAAGGTTTTATGTTTGCCCATGATATCGACAATGGAATCGACATCAGAAATTCTAGAAATTATTTTGAAAGGGCCTTTCCAGGCAATGAGTAAATGATTGTCTTTATGAGGGAGTAATACATAGGCCTCGTCACTAAGAAAAAGCTGGCAAAGACGTCGATATCTATTAGCAAAAAGTCAAGCTGTTTCTTTTGCTAATTCAGATGATGTGGTAGCTAACCTACATGCATCTATAATTTTTTTCCTCAAAGAAATTACATACTCATAAGAGGATTGAGTGTCATTTGTAATATCCTCCTCCATAAGTAGGTCATGAAGTAACGACATAGGATCACAAGGTTGAACACCGAAGATGAGCTGAACTGGTGTAAATAAAACCTGTAGCTTCATTTTGCACCTCTCGATAAGCAAAGAGAACGAACGAACGAACGAACGAACTTTATTTTCAAAGGGTTAAGAATTGGGCACGCAGGCCCATCTGACATTCTGCCCTTCCTCTCTCTCTCATCATGTATACTAATATCCTTTCATCCTCACATTTACTTTAAGCATTATTAAGGCATTTATCATTATAGAAGTAAAAAACCAAAAAAAAAAAAATTAATAATAATAATGAATTTGAAAAATAAATAAATAAATAAATTTAAAAAATACGTAAATTAAAAAAAAAAAAAAAAAACAAGACATAAGAATCGAATTCTTCGTACTGTAAATTAGTGATTTGAGACATATTCAGAGGTATGTTATGAGAACTTGTAAAATATTCATACGGTGTTCAACTGAATGACTCTGGGACTTTTTTTTTTTTTTTTTTTTTTTTTTTAGGTTCATCAAGATGAGGTGGGTAAACAGTTACTTTCCATTTTCCTTTCCATTTCCTTTGCGTCCCAAACTCAAGACCAGAATCAGACTAGGTAGATAGTTAGATAGACATATACAAAAGCAATTAATTTGCCAAGGGTTGAAAATCGGACACAGTCCCCTCTTGCATTCTTCCATCCTCTTGCTCATCTTTTATTACTGGTACTCAACATTCTCCAGCGTACTGAAAGTATTAATTTAAGAACAGTGCAACATTACAAGGAAGTATAACAGCATACATTAACAGTACCTGATCATAAAATTAAGAATATAAGTTATTAAGAATATAATATTAAGAATAAGTATATTGTAATGAAAACTAGATCATCAGAGCCTCCATACAGTATATTAGATAAAAGTACAACACAATCAGTTAGGGTGGCATATAATCAGCACTCATAAAGTATTTGAACAGCATACGATTGTATGAGTAAGGACTGTGCGTGTTTTTCAGGACATTGGGAAGATTGTTCCAAAGATGAGCAGCTGAGTAAGCCAAACTAGTTTTAAATAGGTCAAGCCTGGGCTTGGGTACCTGTAATTTGTTTAAGCGCTGACTACGTCTGTCATTGTATTTTAAAAGCGGCCAAAGATACTTTGGAGCATTCTGTGACAGGATTTTGTGAATAAATTTCCCTTTGTTAAATAGGACGCGCTTCCTGGGGGGTAATATTTGAAGATAATTATAAAAATCTATACAATGTTGCCTCTTCATCCAGGAAATGTTTAATTTTGGCTAATTGGTAAACTTTTTGTGCTGTTTGCTTTGTGAGTGCATGTACATGTGAGTTCCAACTTAGGTGTTGGTCAACAGTGATACCTAGAGTTCTGTGTTCATTTACGTTTTCAATTAGTGATGTTCCAATGAAGAGCTGAAGTGTTGTTTTCTGCAAGTTTTGTAGTTTTTGTCTGGTTGATATTAACATACATTTTGTTTTACTAATATTTATTTGCATGCGATTCTCGTTGCTCCACGTAATAAGATTATGTGTATCGTTTTGTAAAGATTGTTCTAGTGTGGTGCAACTTTTATCACTAGTATAGACAGTACAGTCATCGGCAAAAAGGTTACATGATGAGTGTTTGAAGTATAGAGGAAGATCATTAATGTATACGGTAAATAGAAGATGTAGGGATGTAGGATAAAGAGAGAGGGATAGTACCTCACGGTGAGAGACAGCCATGTCCTTTTTAGGATAGTCAGGATCCTATTTGGTTCTCCTCTTTGTCTAGCTCATGTATGGCTCCTCGAATACCGCTTGTGTACGGCGGTGGCCACATCCCGGGCAACAGTCTTGGCTGACTGGCTAAACTACATGGGTGGAGTAGGAGCAATCTTACTCAAGGGAATGTCCATCCCTAGTACACAAAGACTGAGACGGTGAGTGAGGCGGAGGAATCTGAGAAGATCAACGGCTCGCAAAGCGAAACAGCAAAGTGTGTGGCGCACTAGAGGCATGTCGGACATAGAAAAAGACAATGGCTAGCCACCGTGGAAGAGATTGGGGCCTTACCACGTACTTCCTACAGAACGTAATGGGATCACAACAACAAGATAAGAACCGATATGTAGAGAACTCTCTGTCCCCTGGGGAAGAATCTACTGTACAAATTAACAGGGAAGAGGCAACTCCTCTAATGAGTAAGGAAGTACATAATGACGAGTGTTCCTTAAATTCTGTTGAAAGGGAGCATTCTGAGAAAGACCACCTAAAAACTAGTAGGAGAAGCCTAAAAATAGGAACATGGAATGTTAGAACTCTAAACGGAGAAGGAAAGCTGGACAATCTTATATTAGAGGCAACCGACATGAAACTCGATATACTGGGAGTTGCAGAGGCAAGACTTTTGGATACAGGCTACATAACAAGAGACCAGTACACGCTTATACACTCAGGAGGAGAAAAACACGAAAGAGGGGTAGGAATGTTGATAAAGAAGGAGTTAGAAAAATACGTATGTGGATACTGGACACACAATGACAGAATGATGTTACTAAAGATGAGAGCAAAGCCATTCGACATATCAATCTTACAAACTTATGCACCAACTAAAGATCACAGCGAGGAAGAAATAGAAGAATACTATGAAGAGCTACAACACACACTTAAACCAGTCAAATCTACAGATGTGTTGATAGTAATGGGTGATATGAATGCAAAAG
Organism: Oreohelix idahoensis; assembly: GCA_024509875.1. Classification (NCBI taxonomy): domain Eukaryota; kingdom Metazoa; phylum Mollusca; class Gastropoda; order Stylommatophora; family Oreohelicidae; genus Oreohelix; species Oreohelix idahoensis. The sequence goes on from JAMPIV010020920.1 coordinate 456,882, forward strand.
TAGGAAAAGGAAAATACAAGAAAATAGTAGGACAGTATGGATTAGGGACAAGAAATGATAGAGGAGACAGACTTATCCAGTTCTGTGAAGAAAACCAGCTGGTCATATGTAACACCTTTTTTGAACACCACCCAAGGAAATTATACACATGGAAAAGCCCAGGAGATGTAACACGTAATCAAATCGACTATATCATGATAAAACATAGATTTAAGAACAGTGTCACAAGTGGAAAGACACATCCTGGCGCCGACATAAATTCAGATCACAATCCAGTTGTCATCAAAGTAAATATAAAGCTGAAAAGAGCAGGAAACAGAAGACAGGAGGAACCCCAGATATAAATATCAGCGCTGAAACAACCAGATATAAAACAGAAATATTTAATCGACATCAAAAATAAATACCAACAGTTATTGACAGAAAGCATGGAGCAGTATAGAAGAGAAAACCCAGAAGAAAAAGCAACCGCAAAATGGGAATGCTTAAAAACAAGCATACAATCAGCAAATGCAAATTTACCTAAAAAGGAGTCTAAGAAAAATCAAATTTGGATGACAGATGACATCTTGAATAAAATGGCAGAAAGAAAGAAAGCAAAAAACACTCCAGAATATAAAACAATAGACAATGACACACGTACTATGTGTAGAGAAGCAAAAGAACGGTGGATAGAAACAAAATGCAAGGAAATAGAAGACTTGGAAGCAAAGCACATGACAAGAGATATGCATGAAGAAATAAAGAAATTATCAAATCGGTCGCGGTTTGCACAAGGAGGAAGCTGTATCAAGAACAAAAATGGTGTAATATTACTTGATGAGAAAGACATATCAAACAGATGGGCAGAATACGTAAAAGAACTATTCGAGGACAACAGAGGTAAAAAACCATCACCAGATTCTAATGAAGGCCCAAACATTCTCAGATCAGAAGTAGAGAATGCCATTCATATGATACAAAAAGGAAGATCAGCAGGCATGGATAACATAAAAATTGAAATGATAGAAGCTCTGGAGAGCTTTGGTATAGATACAATCACAGAAATATGCAATGATATATACAATACAGGATATTTACCACACGACATGAAGACATCAGTTTTTATAACATTGCCCAAAAAACCAAATGCAACAGAATGTTCAGACTTCAGAACAATCAGTCTGATGAGTCATGCAATTAAGATACTGCTCAAAATCATACAGGAAAGAATAAAAAGTAAAGTAGACAGCGAAATCCAAGAAGAACAATTTGGTTTTAGACGGAACAGTGGAACAAGAGAGGCAATATTTTGCCTAAGAAGATTAGCAGAAAAATATACAGAGGTCCAAAAAAGTATGTATATGTGCTTCATTGACTATAAGAAGGCTTTTGACAGAATCCATCATGAGAAAATAATTGAATGCCTCAAAGACATAGGTATTGATGGAAAAGATATAAGAATACTCAGTAACCTTTATTGGGAGCAAACTGCCACAGTAAGATCGGGAAGGAATTATTCACCATACATAGACATAAAAAGAGGTGTCAGACAAGGTTGTGTGCTGTCCCCCTGCCTATTTAATTTATACACTGAAAAAATTTTCAAACAGATACAGGAAATACCAGGACTGAACATCAGTGGAAGGTCAATAAACAACCTTAGATATGCAGATGATACCGTGTTGTTAGCTGAAAACAAACAGGAGTTACAAGAACTAGTGAAGCAAGTGAACAGTATAAGTCATGAATATGGACTCGACATTAATATTGAGAAAACTAAAACTATGATAATTAGCAAAACAGATGATAAACCCACATTAAAGATAAGCGTAAATGGGAAAATCCTGGAACAAGTCAAGAGCTACGTATATCTTGGTCATATAATAACAGAAGATGGCAGATGTGAAACAGAAATCAAGAAGAGAATAGGAATGGCCAAAGCTACATTCAACAACATGAAAAAGGCATCAGGCTGGCTGTGGAACAACCGCAATGGGGAATGGAGATCGTAACAATAAACACTGCGGTACAGGAAACACCAGGAATTTTTCTAAGTCCACAATACGCTGAGGTTTGTGGTGGACTAGTGAATGGGCTGCGACTCAGGGGCGACAAGCGGTGTATACTATAAGGGGTGTCAGTATCAATAGTCCAGTGGGGAACGCGCAGTGGCGACTCGTTGACTTCGCGCTGGTGTCTCAGTGTGTGCGACGGAACGAACGGAATAATTTGTCTTCTCTTTGTTACTTTCACAATTGCCTCCACGGCTGGCGGAGTTGTGGAATTTAAAGTTGCTACCATAAGTGAAATGGGTTCATTTTCGATGCAAGACAACAGGAAGCTGAGACGCTTGGGAGTCATGACCCAAGTGGGCCCACCCCCCTTAGAGTGTAAAGGAGTATATAGGGCCGAAACACTTGTCGGACGGGGGGACTTCTTCTGATGATCAGATTGCTTCCTGTTGTATCGCTCTGTAAAGAGTTTCCTATCTTATCAACAACATGAAACATATACTGACATCCAAACAGTTATCTCATAAATTAAAACTGAGAATCATAAAGTGTTATATATATTCTGCATTTCTGTATGGTGCAGAAACATGGACGATGAATAAGCATTTGGAAGAAAGAATTGAGGCTCTTGAAATGTGGATATATAGAAGAACGGGGCGTATCTCATGGAAAGAGATGAAAACAAATAAGGAGGTCCTAGAAAATCTAGGTATGAAAAGAGAACTAATGAGAGAGGTCAAAGTTCGGCAGCTAAAATACTTTGGCCACATAAAAAGGCATAACACCTTGCAGAAGACCATAACAGAAGGGAGAGTTGAAGGCAAACGTGCAAGGGGAAAACAGCGCTATAAGTGGGAAGATAACATCAAGAGATGGACGGGAAAGAGTCTATCAGAGTGTACCACCAAGACAAGAGACAGAAGACGTTGGAGATCCATTACAGCCAACCTTCGTTGTGGAGATGGCAACTGATGATGATGAAATAGAAGAGGGCCGAGAATAGAGCCCTGAGGAACACCTGTATGGACAATGGTTGGGTTCGACAAGGAATTATTGTAAGAGACGATTTGTTGTCTGTCTGACAGGAACGATTTAATTAACTTTACCAGCTTAATATTTACTTTCATTGTTACTAATTTTCTGATTAAAATAAAGTGATCTATCATATCAAATGCTTTTTTGAAGTCTACAAATATTGCTCCACATATATTATCGTTATTGATGTTTAGGTGCCAATTGTTTATCATCTTTGTTAAGGCTGTGTGGCATGAATGCTTTGGTCTAAACCCCGACTGACTGTCGATTAGCAGGTCGTTATCTGCCTATAGTTACTAAGATTACTACTATCAGATGAACCTGGTTTGAGAAGTGGGTATACTTTAGCGCTTTTAAAAGTGGATGGAAGGTAACTCCTTGCGATACATTGATTATATATGTATGTCAGTGAATCACTAATACCAGGTGCGGCAAAACGCAGTATTCAATTACTGATTCCATCAAGTCCCGATGAGTTATTATCTTTAAGGCCAGTAATATAGTTGTAAACTTCGTTAACTGTTATAAAAGGGATGTCAGGTGCAATTGTGTTAGGACATTTGTTCTCGCAGAACGTTGATAATTTGCTTAAGTCACATAGGGGAGACGGAATGGTGGATTTTATATTGTTGATGTCTGCCTGAAAATGATTGCTGAAGTCAGTACAAGTAAGTGGCGTATTGGGAGTATGTGGGTCTGGAAAATTTCGTTTGTTCACTAAAGTGTTGATTGCCTTCCATATCTCTTTACTGTTTGTTTTACTCTGAACTAAATTTCTAAAGTAGTTTTTCTTTTCTCTGCGAATTAAGTATTGTACTTTATTTCTTATTGTCCGATATGTAGTGATATCCTTATTTTTATGCGCTCTATCTCTTTGCCTCATAGCGTCAAGAACTTCTTGTGTGATCCATGGAGATTTAATTTGCCTTTTCACGCGAATTTCTTTAGTAGGCGCATGCTTATTAAAAATACTATAAAATATCATTGTCCAATATGCGATGGCGTCATCAGGATCAGGAATTTGAAAAAACGTTGGCGAGAGGCTCAGTTCGCAAATCATTCAAAAATAATTCACGGTTGAAATTTTTAAGACTTCTATATTGAAAACTAATGTGTTTATTTTTTGGTGATTTGTACCCATTTTTTGCCCAAGTGCAACATATGGGATAATGGTCACTCATAGCAATAGTAGGGATGGAGCATTCTATAATATTTTCTGGACAGGTTACATAGATATGATCGATCAGTGTGGATGACGTTGTTGTTACTCTGGTAGGTTTGTTGACTATTTGTTTCATGTTATACGATGCTATGATGTTGGTCCATATATTGTTTGGCTTGTGCATGTCGATATTAAAATCACCAAGAAGAAAAATTTCGTTAACTGTAGTAATAACTTTATCCATCATGTTGGTAAAATCTTCAAACCATGTTGTTCCTACACTGGGATTACGATAAAGATATCCGATTAAAATAGATCTTTGCTTTTGGGGCTTTATCTCTAACCATATGCATTCTATATCTATAGTCTCAAGATCGTTTCTGCGCCGATAACTGAGAGAAGTAGAAATATAAACTACTAGACCCGTCTCTAATTGTCTACTAGAATCTCGCCGAATAGTTTTAAAACCTCTGAGCCCAATGTCATCGTCGGTTATTTTCTCATTCAGACGACTTTCGGAAAAACCAAAAACCTGGAAATTTTGGTTAAGAATTTGTGTGAGTTCTGGAATTTTACCTAAAAGATGGTTTACGTTCAAGTGGCCAAGCCATAAGCCAATTGTATTTAGTAATTGTTCATAATTACCTGACATTTTTATGTGAAAGAAGTTTTACGCTCAAATAGAAAATAAATAACTAAATAAACATCACGAGGTTGCTATATATGTGAGATTAAAAGTAATAGTACATAAATGCACACCTTAATAGAACAAATTACAAACAATTCAGATAACTGTACTAGTTAAAAATTGTAAGAAAACTGTCACACAACAAGCACACCCATCCACACTGTGAAGGTTAACAACAAAGTTAAGCTGCACCAAGAGAATAGACGGGCAGACAAACAAATAGATACTGAGAATAAAAAAATAAAGCATTATCCGACTGTTACTGGTCCTACAGAGACGTTGACTTGTGAAGGGAACAGTCACTGAAAATGTTGAGGAGAGGGTTGTGGACAATAAAAGCGAGATGGATTTGGCCGTAAAAGATGATTCATTTGGTAGTAGGTGTTTGCGGGATGTTGAGGTACTGTTGTTGGATGAATGGGATATTCCGGCCATTAGGACCTCCAAGTGTAAGGGGCATAGTTCAAGAGGCTTTGCTGATGTAGAAAGTTATGAAAGGTTGGGTGTGCGGGTTGAACTGGGAAAACCTGTGATGACAACGATGATGGGTGATCTCTCATTGGTGTCTGGTGCGACAGCGGACGTGGTGAGATTTCAGTAGGTGGACCCTGAGTTGGTTGAATTGAATCTTTTACAGATCTTTGAGAATGGAGTGTCTCAGGTTGTTGTTGAGGTGGGTCGTCGGTCGTAGAATGTTGCTGAAGGCCGATATTATTGGCCGTTTCTTGCACATCTGTAGTTCTAATAAGGGGTCTGTCTTGATAATCCTGATTGTGTGACGTCGTCTGGCTGGTGCTTAAAGTTGTGGGTATTGGCGGAAACTCAAGGTCATAAATTGCATTAGAGGAGCAGTGGGTAGGACTCTATCCCAATCTTGAGGATGATCCTCAGTAATTTTACCCAATAACTGTTTGAGTGTCCTATTTTGACGCTCAATTAAACCGTTCGACATTGCATAATATATAAAACTAAGAGATCTGTCTATGTGTAGCATAGCCATGACTTGAGACATAGCTTCAGAAATGAATTGCACATCATGGTCTGATAATATCTTGCATGGAAAACCCAAACGTGAAAAAATTAACCATAGTGCATCTGCGTCACTAGCAGATGTACTCTTTAGAGGTATGGCCTCAGGCCAACGAGTACACATATCAATGCAAGTGAGAATATGTGTATGTCCTCTAGCAGAAGGTTGGATAGGACCAATAATGTCAATTGCCATTTTCTCAAATGGTCGAATTGGAATTTCAGCAGCTTGAATAAGAGCAGCATGGTATAGACCACGAACCTTAACCTCTTAACATGTAATGCAGGAACAACAGTAGATATTAACATCCATATGAACACCTGGCCAATAGAATGCAGATAGCACTCTAGATTTGGTGCGTGAAAAACACATGTGGCCTGCACATTGAGAGTCGTGAGCATGACGTAATATACGAGCTCTCTTTGTAGAAGGTACTAAAATTTGAGATAGTACGGATGACGTAGTATCATGTAACACTCTCACTAACACACCATTCTTCAGTACAAAACTATGTCTAGAGTTTGTTTTGGTGTTTGTAGTATTCTTAGCTAATTGAAAAAATTTCTTAAATGAAGCATCATTTTGTTGTAATGCTATAAAAGACTCATGTGATATAGGAGAGTCAACATCATCATTATTATTAACCTTTTGAACCCGAGGTCCCGAAATTTTGGTCCATTCCCAAGGCGACCGTAATCTCGGTCTGACACACCTAGCTTAGCAAAACGGGGTGGGAATGGAAATGTGTGAAAAATAATGACATCAGGAAGTACACATGTCTTGTGGAATGTTACTCTAAAATGGCGGCACCCACGAAGTGAAAATATTTTGCAATTTTTAAATTGTTTTCACAATAAAAAGGCGTGTTGAAAATCCAGGAAATAGCTGTTCTAAAAAGCTAACAACGGAACAAGCTGTTGAACTTGTGCTAAATGATTTGGAGGACGATGAATTAGATTTAGAAGGTGATTATTCTGAAAGTGACATCGAAATTGAATCGAGTGATGGAACGTGTGAATCAGATTATGAGCAAGCTAGCTCTAACAGACCATTCAAAAAAGTGAAGACTAAATTATGGTGCAAATATTGTGAAAGCTATCTGTACCTAAAGGAAGGGTCTACATGCTGGAAGGACTGGCACAATAAGCAGGAATATTGGAGATGATCAGGTCCGTCAATTTGAGATAGAATAGTTAAAACTGACCATATGGTTGTGTCGCAGTAACTAGTTTTGCTTATGTGTCTTTTTTGTGCGTTTTTTGCTCAGGAGCCCAGGGGTATAGGGTTTTATGGGCTGGGTGGCCAGGGTTTAAAAGGTTAACAGGAGATATTGTTGGTGTACTTTGCAACATATACTTAGCTTGCGCTCTAGTAACAACTGCATTGGCAGAATGCATATGTTGCTTTTCCCAAGCAGCAATTTGCTGTGTGTACACTCTTTAATCCCATGTATGCAACCAATTATCAAATCACTAATTGGCGCAGAAAGTAGACAGGCATGTATTTTCCCTGCAAAAAACGGTGTTTTTATATCAATGATTGCTGTTGGAAAAGTCTCAACTGTGCTGCCAAATGTGATGCACTTCACAATTTTCCCAGTTGCGCATGATGGGTGGACTAACGAATGCCTGACGCCAATGGTGCTACAATCTGTATTGAAAAGAACAGACAGAAATTCCGTTAACAAATCCATTATGTAATTTAAGAGACCCTGTTCCATCATGTGTCGAAGCAGACATGGCGTAGACATTGCAGGAAGGCTTGGCAACATGTCTGCAACTCAGCGTAGTGATCGCCTTGGGCTGGAATAAAGTTGTGCATTCATGGCAAAGTTTAGCCTGCTCAAAATCAAGAGAACAAGATGATGTATTATGAGAATTAACATTTGTATCTGATCTAAATTAACCTGAGTATCATGCAGAGTAGAATTTGTCTGATGATGCAATCTATTGTTGGAAGATCTATCTCTACCTCAAGATCGATTTTGACTATTGCCTCTAAAACTGCCATAATTACTATTTCTATTGGGATTACCATTTTGGTTAGCTCGCCAATTATATTTATGACTATTGTCCCTTTGACCATATTGTTTGTTTGGAGAAATATGTCGGTTATTAGAAAAATTTGATCTGGATTGCCAGTTATGGTTGTAATTATTACCTTGATAATTTCCAGGATCATTCTTATTAAAATTATATGATCTGTGAGATTGACCCCAATTCTGATTATATGGAGATCCATGTCAAAATGATTTCCCTTTAAAAGAATTGTAATTCTTGTTATCTCCCTTTTTAAAGTTCCTATTATTACTGAGAGAGCAATGATGGAAATGATTTCCTTGTTGCATGGCAAATGCAACAGGCAATTCCTCTTTGACAAAAGAATGCTAACTACCATGTTTGGATGTGCAGTACAATAATTTCTACAGTTTTGCTCCATTTTGTTCATATTTGTTGGTTTACATTCATGTAAGAACGAAAGAAATAATGGGTTAACCAAAGACAAGACCTTATCATGCAGTAATAAGTCTACAAGAGCCTCATAGGAACGTTCTATTTTGGAAACCCATCTGTCGAATGTAAGATGTATGAGTGAGATAAAGTCACCAAAATCCTTTCCACTTTCCGGTTTTAGTGATTTAAACTTTAATCGATAACCATCCTCATCCAGTTGAAATTTTTTAAGCAAAGCAGCTCTGACAATATTGTAATCAATTTTGTCAGTGTCTTTCAACAGATTAAATACTGTCAATGCTTCGCTTGCAAGTAATGGCAACAAATGTGCGCAATACTGTGATTTGTCAATCTTATTGGCTTTGTATATTGTTTGAAATCTATCCAGGTAAAATAGTATGTCGTCTGAATTTTGTTTGCATACTGGCAATTTTAAGTTTACATGCCTAATATTTTCTTTGTTTGAAGAGGTGTGAACAAACTGAGCATTGTGAGCATTACCTTCATTAGTTAATCTAATTTTTTCAAGCTCTAGTGCCATCAATTTTTGTTCATGTTGTCTTCTATTTTTATTTTCAGCAGACTCAAGCTGTCTTCTTCTTTTATTTTCAGCAGACTCAAGCTGAAATCTTTTTTAATTTTCTGCCATGGCTAATTTCCTATTTTCAATTTCTAATTGAAGTTTTCTTTCATTTTCCTCAGCAGCTAATTTCCTATTTTCAAGTTCCAATTGAAGTTTTCTTTCATTTTCTTGAGCGGCTAATTTCTTACTTTCAAGTTCCATCTGAAGTTTTCTTTCATTTTCTTCAGCGGTTAATTTCCTATTTTCCATTTCCAATTGTAGTGTTCTTTAATTTTCTTGAGCGGCTAATTTCTTACTCTGAAGTTCAATCTGAGGTCGCCCACGGCGACCGTTGCCTCAATTGGCTGTGTGTGGTGTACCCGGAAATGGGGCCTCCCAGTACTGAGGCACAGTTAAGTCCCCGATGTCACTTATCGGTGCAGAGTTGAGAGAGATGGCTGAGCATCACAATCCCCCCTGTGTTGCAGCATGATGAGAACCAAGCATTGCACACTGAGCTTGGGGGGATCACTTGGGCACCAGACTTAATACTGGCTCTTGACTGGATGGCCGCATGCAGGAGATTTCTACAATGGAGGGTTGGCAGGTGGTGGGTATCTGGAAGTGGCTCTGTGCAGGACGTGAGGATTCCTTGGGAGAGCCCAGAACCAGAGCACAGCATTGTGCAAGCTCTGCATAGTTGGAGAGCCCCCTGGATGATGGGGAATGCACAGTGTGCTACCCCACCTATCCCCAACTGCTAACTTAGAACCAGAAGTGGGGTCCTCTGTATGCATGCCAGGCCAGGATAAAATGCCTGGGAAAGATACTGGAGCTCAGAACTCCCTAACTCAAAGTTGCAAGATGGCAGGAAAGCCACGGGAAAGACAGGACTATTTTGAAGATAACGCAACCATATTTTTACCATATGAGCTCGGACGCCGCCTCGGTAAACAAGGTCCGCGCAGAGCAGTGACACCCCCAGGCTGCTTGCGAATAATCTACTACTGGGAACTTAAACAGATTAGGGATGAGCCCACTCTCCCATTGAACAGGTGCTAAAGTCATAGATACTGGGCCAGAAGGCGCACCGGAAACCACAGTATCACGCAACTCGCTTTTTTTTTATGGAGAGTACACCGTCAATCTGAAGTCTTTTGTCTTCTGCCTCTAATTTTTTTTGCTTCTAGCTTTTGAGCCTTGTCATATTCAACAAGTGCAAATTGTTTAACTTCTTCAGGAGCCATACCAAGGGCTTTAGCTTGCTTAATAAAATAATCCAAAGTTGCCATTATGACAAATGTGTATTTGTAATCTTACTTCCTTAGAAAGATTTTATCAAATGATTTAAAATTTATTACTCTCTTATAAGTGCAATAAGTTCCTGTCTATAGAACTGCAACAAATACTTGCTAATTATATTAATAATGGTATTAATCAAAGAATCAAATTATGCATTAAAATATTATCAGAGTACAACAGAAATAAACAATGCAGACAATAGTGACTAGGACAAGATATTAAAGGACAAATGACTACGTTCGCAGAAATCAAACGAACCAAAAAGTAGAACTAAAAAGAGAATTTTGTAAAGAATGCAGTGACAACTGTGAAGAAAAACTGACAAGACAAATGACAACACAAGGTACAAACACAAATGGTGTATAAAAATAAATGATAGTGAGGTTGAGACGGACGTTTACAAACAAAATACATCATGAAAATAAGGTACATATAAGGAATTACTATGAAAACAATAGTAAAAACTCGACGATACAGCTAAAAAATTAGTTGTCACAGACAACCAAACACAGTGGACTCAAAAATCCTTCAACACTTATGTGTTGGAACATTTCACTACAGGAAGTCTGTAAAAGGTGTCCCTACAGAACACTCACAAAGGCCCGGGGGTGAATCTGGGATATTTCCTTTGCGAGCCACCAAACCCAACCACCCACATAATACATAGAATACATAACATCAAATACAAATATGGACATATTTAAAGAAAAGGGCTCAGCTATACATGTCACGGTGAACAGAACACTCAATTTTTTTACTTATCTTTATAGAAGAAAAAAATTTCCCGGTCCTCACAAAGTTTGCGATTTTGGCATTTGGGCACTACATGCATGAGCCATAATACACATGCTGACGTGAAATAGTAACAGTGTCCAAAATTGATGGTGGTAGTTGAGGTCCACTTGACCTTGAATAACCATTATATTTGATCCCAAGTCCAAGATGTTGTTGCCTTGAAAGCACACAAAATTTCAAACGATTCTTCCATGGAAATTAAAATCGTTCCCTTAAAACTTGCTACCATTGTAGTAGACCTTTTCACATTACACTGGCCAACCAGATTGTAGTAGTCAGATTGTTGTAGTCGTGTTTGGTATGATGACTAGTTGACTACTGGTGCTGATAACGTGAATGTTATTTGGTTAAGTGGCGATCAGGCAACAGGAATATCAACAGGGCACGTCAACAAATGACAGTGCCAAGTGAAGCACACTGGAACTCTTGTATTAATTTATACGGTTTATTAGACAATCACGTTTGACGTACGATAAGACGGGCAGAGTATACATCCTCTGACATTGACGATTTGCATAATAATACACATGGAGAAAATGTCAATATATTATCAATGTCCAGATCGGATAGTCTCATGAGACTCATATTAATGAACATGTGACAGGACATCATAAGTAAAGCATCAATGTTCATGTATGATCAAGCAATTTAAATCATGAGCTTGATTTACATCTATTATTATAATGGCCGACCTCTCAAGGGCAGACACACCCATTATGACCAAGAATATGTGATACATCAAAGAATGTCCCATCTTTAAATGGCCTCGTCCGCAGTCAGCGACTCATAGCTTGACTGCCTGCGTCAGGACCAGCGAACCAGAGCTGGTCAAGACCGTGCTCCACCTCCACGTGGTGGTCCTGGAAACAGTATTCAGCTGTGCAGTCTGGCCGAGCGAGCACGGATCGCAATGGGAAGGCAAACCAGGTCCTAAAAAATGCCGTGCAGAAGTCGGATGTGTCGACCGAAAGGTGCAGATATCACAGCTACGGCGTAAACAGACACAACGCAACCACCGTCCTTTTCAGGGCGAATGAAGAAGAAGAAAAAAATGGCCTCGTAAACAATATATCTGGCATATCTGAATATCCTATTTGAGGCATCAAAGTAAACAATACATATATATATAATCCTAAGTCCTGAATTTAACTGACCTCTCATCATCTGCCGTAATCCATAGGATGGCGAAAATATACTTTATATTTGTATTCACGTTTGTGATATACTTCTTCCAAGCGGCACATACTTGAAAATAATAGGCTGGATCCACTAACTTCACTTTATCTTCAATCCATTTCAGTACACCCTAATGGAGGGTCAATAATTCCCCATTGAATGTGCTGACTAGATTCAATATGGCGAAACCGCAAACTATATATATTTATTTTCATTAGCTTCAATGAAAAACTTACTGTGAAATCCTTACGGCAATAGCTTCCACATGGAAGGCCGTATAACATAGACATTAACAGTAGTTTACCCACAATATGGGGTTCGAACAAACAGACCAACATCTGACTTCTATCCCAACCATGACATCTCTCTCTGAGGTCACTGTGTCATCTAGTGTTTAGCAACAAAACGCAAAAAATACCCATGCACAAATATGTGCGCTTCCATGCACGATGAATTTAATTTACAAATATATTCTTACCACATTTGTTGATGCGTACCTTCTTAACAGAAGTAAGACCCATGTCTACTTTAATATTGTTAAGGAACCCAAAAAGGACGCAACATACATAGAGAAAGCAGACCTTCCAAACATCACTTTCAATGGGCAGAACATTGAAAGACAAGATAAGCTGAAGTGCCTGGGAGTAACGTTTGATCATGGGCTATGGTTCAAGTATCATGTCAAACTGATCATACAGAAGTGCAAGCAAGGATTCGTAGCCCTAAAAAAATGACTGCTGTGCGCATGGAACAGAGACTACTGTTTCTCTTGTATCATCAGCTTGTGATTTCAGTAATTGAGTATGGACTAGGAATACTAATACTGTAGTGTCACAATGTGAATGACTGGAACACATTCAAAATGAGGGCATGCAACTAATTTCGGGCTGTACGCATGATACCCCAATTGTGACAAAGAGATACATGCAAGGATTGCTGTCAATTAGATCCAGATATGCGATGGCCCAGGCAAAAGCCCATTTGAGGGTAACCACCAACAAAAGACACCCCTACATGAGAATGTAGCTGACATCAAAGGAGCAAGAGTAAAGAGGGGGGTGTCATGGATGGCACAGGCAATTGGTCAGGTAACCAAGAATGAAAATATATCCAAAGGGGAAGAGTGGAGTAAGTCAGGGGAGAACTGGATAAAGTACCAACTGGTCATCATTACTCTTGGCAGAGAGTGCAGAGCTTAATGGAAAAGCAGAGCTGAAGATTAATCAGCTGATAAGTGGACGATGTCATCAAGGCATGTAAGGAGAGGACAGAAAAATATTCAGTGGGGTACTGGAAAATGAGACAGGTATGTATTTCAGAGCTGGCATTTGCTGATGATGTTGCTGTGATTGCTAAATCAGAGGCACATTGTCAGTCCAAGCTGCAAGTCTGGAAGGAAGAGCTGAAGAAGAGAGGGATGATCATAAGCAGCTCAAAAACAACAACTATGGTGATATCACAAGAGGAAAGAAGACATCAGATTAAGCTGGGAGAACAGGTCTTGGAGCAGGTTGATCATTTTAAATACCTTGGAGCTGTCACAGACCGGAAGGGAGGCATCAAAGAAGAGTTGGCTACCCAAAGAGCAGCAGCTGGGAGACTTTTTCAAGCCATAAATCAAGGATGACTGTTTACCGCTCCACTTATGTCCTAGTCTTGATGTATGGATGTGAGTCATGGGCAATGGCTACAACCCACAAAAGCAATATCCAAACCTCAGAAATGAGCTATCTGAGGAAGGTGGTTGAAGTAACAAGTAGAGACATGGTCCACAACCAGACGATACATCAAGGCCTAAATACCCAACCTCTGCAGACCCAAGAAGAACAGTCCCAACTGAGATGGTTTGGCCATGACTGCAGAATGGGAGAAGATTGGCTACCATGACAAGCATGGGAAACTAAGAGCAAGAGATCCAGACCTCCAGGACAACCCACAGTTTGCTGGGAGGACAACATTAGACAATCTTTGAAGGACCGAGGACTAGAATGGAACCAAGCCAGGAGGAAGACAGCCAATAGAATAGTATGCTGCTCTCTCTTACAAACCTCTATACCTCACGGTAGAAGAGGAATTAATAAGTAAGATAAGTGAGCGTGCTGGAGATGATGATGCCATTGTGTAATATTGATGAGTCTGTAGTGCATGGTAGAAATCAGGAATGGAGGTACAGGCAATTACTGCAGCACTGAGGTGGCTGTCTCCATCAACCAGGGCAGTTATATTGTCAGACTCTCAGGCCATGCTTTGAAAAGTTCAAAACAGGTGGCTGTGACAGGAATGGAAAATATCAATATAATCGAAAAGTCTTCAAGAACTGGTGTGGATCTACTGTCCTGGTCATGCAGGGGTATATGGCAATGAGAGAGTTGACAGACTGGCCTCAAAAGCACCAAGAGTGGGAACACTGGACATGGACAAGAGAGAGATACTGAGGTCAATTAATGATCGCCTGCTAGATAGTGATACTGCAATGGATGAATCAACAAGGCTGAGACTGTTGGAGTGATGCACCAATCATGGGACTAGCAGAGATGGATGTGAGAGAGGATGAATCTGTCATGCATACAATCATCGTGCTACAGGTGCAATTAGCATTCATACTCTTTGACATTTGCTGAGGAAGGCTGAGCACCTATGGGTCTGTCCTGAGTGCAATGACGTCAATTCTGATCAACAGTAACAATGATCAAACCTTCCACAAATTTCTGGTCTCAGTCAAGGGGAGCTAGTTCTAAATAGGAAATAACTCATTTTTTACTTCTCGTTAAATATAAAGGATATATAACTCTGGCTAATCAATGACATTTATGCTCAAACAACAGGTACCTCACTTAGACCATAATCTGCCACAATGTTTGTAATGTCAATACTTTAAATCCCGGGAAGTATATTAACATCACATATAAGCTAATTCATAAAACTGGGCCAGCAAAGTATAATTCTAGAAAATGAGAAACAAACTGTACAATAGATCATTTTCAATAACAGTAAGAATGTATGGTTCTCAAGTACTGCAATGAACAAGTACTACAATAATTAACAAATAAATTACTCATGAAGTGAGTTCCAGTTTTATTTTTTCACCACTGAATGCAGCTGTAGTCTCAATATGTCTTGAAGTCTGAGAAGAAAGAGTAATGGGCCATAGCAGGATATCGTGCACTGCATTATGACAGTAAACATGGACAACCTTAAATGCACACATCACAATTGCAAATAGAGCCGCCGATTAAAGGTGTATGTAGGGCAACATTGACAATCCTTCATGCCCCAACTCTGGTTCATTCTTTATTACCTCACACTTTAATTAAGCTCCAGGGCTCCATAAATGATATCTCTTCTGAGGACATGGCCAAACCAGCTTTAATTAAGCTCCATTAAATGAATATATAAAACATTAAATTAAATTGTAACCTCATTATCTTGTTCTTGTTTCACTCTGACACCAGAGATTCCATTGTCAATATTCCCTTCATCCTGGGGAGGGACAAAAATCAGAAGAGGATGTCAGAAGATAAAGAGTAACATTCTAAGAAAAAATATAAGATTTTTCTGAGAATCACTAGAAATATTTTATCAATTCCACATTTCTTAGCAACCTGATCCAAAAATAATGGGTAAGGATCAACAGTAGGAAGATTTACTATGTCAGTAGTAACAAGAGTCAAAAAAAAAAAAAATCTCACTTTACAATCCCACTCCAGTTTAAATTTTTCATCCATGACAGGGAACTGTGTTTGAATATTTCTTGGAGGCTGGAAAGAAAATAAATATGGTTTATATAAATAGGCAACAAAGTTTAAAATCCTAAAAACAACTAAAAACTTCTTGGGTAGAAGATGATGAAGGATTAAGTGGGGATAACTACAAATATTATACAGTTCAGTTGGGATAAGTAGAAGTTACTGGGACCATATTGTTATTGGTTTTACCAAGGAATCAGCTGACATTGCAGATATTTGCACCTACCAAATCCAGAAGACACTGGAAAAGATAAATCATTAAGAAATTATTTTAACCATTCAGAAACATGAATTTTGGTTTTAAATTTTAATTTTTGCATCTTTTCAAATTTTCAAAAGCAATTTAGTGAAGCTTAAAATGAAGTGTAGCAATTGCTAGTAGGGGTATGGGCCAACATTAGGAAGAATTAGTATGTCAGTTGTAACAAGGAAAAAAACAAACTCACTTTACAATCCTGCTCTAGTTTCATTTTTTCATCCATAAATGGGAACTGTGTCTGACTATTTCTTGGAGGCTGAAAAAATAAATTATGTTTCACATAAATATTTAAAAATAATTTCAAATCCAAAAAAAAAAAAAAACCTGTAGTGGGCTAGAACAGTGCTCCACAACTGATGAGTTGAGAGAGCCTGCCTGGTGTGCTGTGGCACCAGTTGAATGTACCATAAAATGATTTGCAAAATTTTATGTCATTGTAAAATAGTATGAAAGAACTTCACATATTAAATTTTACAAATATTAATTTGAGTTATAATTGCCCAACAATCTATGGAAGGGGCGATTAAGACTTTCAAAAGGAACGCTGACTGCAAATATCAAGCCATTTCTAAAGAAAAAGAAGCCAGCTGAAGGACCTGATGTCTACTGACCAGTCTCCTATTCTTCAGCTATTGGAAAACTCACAGAGAAAATTGTGAATCACAGGCTTTACTGGTGGCTGGAAAGCAGCAAAGTCATTGATGAAAATCAGGATGGCTTAAGAAAAGGCTGCAGAACAGAGAGAAATTTGTATTCTGTGCACACACCAAAATTGTAGATGCATTCCAAGAGGGCAATTACACCACAGCTGTATCATCGACCTGCAGCAAGCATACGACACAGTGTGGATACAGGGGATGTTCACAAAAATGACAAACATGGCCATACATGGAAACAATGTACCTCAGGATTTAAGCCTTCCAAAGTAATAGAACTATATAAACAACAGTAGAAGGCACTAAATCATTCACACAACAACAAAACAAAGCTGGAGCGGGATTACCACAAGGGTCAGCATTAAGTTGCTCACTCTTTTTCATAACTGACCTCTCCACCAACTTCAAGATATCAAAAGCACTGTCTGCAGATGACCTGCTCATTTGGACAGCAGAAAAATACAACAAACTGGTGCCAACTAAAATAATAAAACCTTAGCCACAATAGTTGTGTACTGCTAGCTCATGAAACCAAAAATAAACATGCAAAAATAACTGTATGCATCCACTTTATTCACATTGAGCATCAAGACAGCAAGAAGGTGTACCAACTAAAACTCGACTGACTGTTACTTTGGAGAAGACAATTCAGCTTACTTAGGAGTGGAGCTTGCAAGACTACTCCTTTGCTACTCCCCAAAACCGTCATGCACAAAATGAAGACAATGCCATTAGGTACCTGAATATTGTGAAACATCTTGCAAGCACCAGTTGGGAGCAAGAAAAAGTAAATCAAAGACAGCTGTACCTGGGATATGTCGATCAGTCATGGATAATAAGTGGGCATTGCAGTCAGTAATGAACAGAAAACACCCAGGCAGACACAGTCCAGAACCAAGTTAGGTTCATATGTGGGGTCATGAGGACCACTGTAATGGCTGTCTGTGATATTGTTACAAACACAGAACCTATGGATCTGTGACGTAAACCTGCTGTCACGGAAACATAGCACCCTGGAAGAATAAGAAAAGAATACCAAAACAGACAGTAGGTTGACAACTAGAAGTAGATTTAAGCACAAGTCACAACTACCAGTAACACAAATTTTATCAGAACAAAACGGTTTAAACCACCTCCAGAGACATGAGACATAATTGAAATTTAAACCCAGTCCTTAACCCCTGTAAGGAGTTAAAACTTAATAGCATGCACAGGGACAGCATATGGACAATTCTGAGGGCTTATGGAATTCATAAGTGATGGTCTCCCATCATTAAAAACCAGCTTGCTAATGTCACGTTCAGTGTTAGGAAGAGTAACCTTACTTTTGTGGTAAAAAAGAAGTGCTGCGGAGATGTCCCTTATCAACCACTCTATTTTTAACTGTCATAGACTGGGTGATACATCAGACAATAGTGGATGCCCCAAGAGGAATAGGATGGACACCATTCTCTACAATGGAGGATCTAGAATAAGCAGATAATATACTATTTGCACCCTCACATCCAAGAAAAAACAGGTAAACTGAATAAACATAGCTAACAGGTGACATTAAACATTAATCTCAAGAAGACTGAAGTTGTGACACTCAGTATAAGAAACCTGCACCAATAAAAATAAGGGACCACGAGATAGAACATACAAACACATTTACATACTGAGGAATACATGATGGCAAAACATGCAAAGATATCAGTGGCCAAATGAACAAGGCCAGAATAGCCTTTGCCAATCTAAACAACATTTGGAAATCTTCCCAATACAGTACAAATACTAAAATAAACATATATGACAGCCACGTAGTTTCTGTACTTCTGTATGGTGCAGAATGCTGGAGAGTAACAGAAAAGGAAGCATCCAAACTGTCATCTTTCCGTACAGCCTGCCTGAGGAAAATTCTTTAAATTTTCTGGCCGAACACTTCACCAACCAGGAACTGTTTACTCAGAGCCACCAAGAAGACAAACACACCATCATAGCAGATAGATGCTGGAATTGGGTTTAGCACATCATCAGAAGAGACTCTGACACCATCACCAGAATGCCATCTATAGACTTGAGAACAAAAGCGAAAGCAAGACTGGCTAAAAGTCATCTGGTGGAGAACAGTGAAGGCAGAGATGCTAAGCACGAACAGAGATGGAACACCATATGAAGGATGGCTGATGATTGAGCAAAGTGAAGACAATTTTCTTCTGGCCTACAAGATGCCACCTAGCGTGAAGGTCACTGATTGTTTTGTCAGTCAGTGACCAAGGACCAAAGAAGAAGAACAATTAAAAAGAAACAGTCATGGATAGCACAACAAGAGACACCCAGAAAAGCGCTGAAGAGAGCTACTTTAGAGACTTTTGAAAGCTACTTTAATACCAAAATATGTATATATATATATATATATATATATATATATATATATATATATATATATATATATATATATATATATATATATATATATATATATATATATATATATATATATATATATACAGATGACTTTGCCTTCAAGACTACCATAAATGTATTTCTTGAAGCTTACATGAAGTACAAAAATTGCATAACACAAGAAATATGTGAACCATGTGGAGAATTCCATACTAATCAACAAGCAGAAACTACAGCAATAAACACAACTCTGGAGCAATACTCAGCTAATTTAAATAAAAAATCTTTAAGATCTCAAATATCATAACCTTCACTGATTCAAAATCAACACAATAGAAAAATGCCTCCAAACTAACAATAGAGAACTAATACAGCTAGCTCAACCCCCAGTTGAGGTGATATTTTTTAGACCACAAATGGTTCCAAGGGCAACTCAGCCACATGAACTGGGTACCAGAGCAACTCTGGGAAGGTTAATTGTAACCGGAATGATTCTAACCATATCACCTCTTGTGTGCCATATGGTCAAGAAAATATGGGCTTAACATGGCCTCATGGGCATGAAATGAATCCTTTCATTTTGTGTGTGTGCGAAATTAATTGACAACCAGTGTGCTCACATGTAAGCGTGTAACAACATACAACATCAGAGTCACTCTCTGATACAAATGCACAGACATACCAATCAAAGAAAGAAAAACTGACCACTTAGTAAAACTAGAGCAAGCATGGCTCAAACAAACAATCCAGCCAATAAGCAGATACCTAAATTAATACTCCAAAACAACGTCAAAGAGGAGTGGCTGAACCGGTGGGTGAAAAGAGTCTAGAAGACATGCCTTGTATAAAAAAATACTCATTCCAATAAGAATGACAGCATCAGTAACCTATGGTGTGTGAAGCAGAGCATAATCTTCCAACTTAAAACAGAACAGAACTCAACAAGCACTTAAACAAATTAAACTTCTCCCATGAGCCTAATTTTCACAACTGTACCTATCCTTATGCAGATGACCTGGTCCATATGAAACAGTTCAGTGTGTGCAGTTCCCTTTCCCAGGACTCACCACAGAAAGAATATATCCACTAAAAAATAAAATGGTATGGAGTTTTGCAAATTAAGGGTACACAGGAAACATGGGACGTTTCAGTTTTCACTCTTCATCAGCCACAGTTAAAGAGAGGCCGACAAGGACAAGAAATATAGACAGGTCACAGTAAAATGCTATAGACACAGTAAACACATAACAGGATGAGAAACACGGATAAGATGGGGAATACAGACAGATGAAAATTAAAACAACACAATAAAAAACCAGAATAAAAAGAAATTTCAAAAGAAGAAATTCAACAATCAACAAAAATCAAAAGGAGAAAATTAAATAACAAAACAAGAAGTCCTACTAAACACAATGGGCTAATCACCTGTTTGTCAAACATTTTGATTACATGTTTTGCCCAGGAGCCTTGTGCTCTTTGGATCACCTCTACACTTCGTTTTACTGGGGTAGAAGAGGTTCCGATTATGAGATGAGATGAAGTCCTACTAAAAGAATCAGTTCTGTAAGATCTGGAGAAGCTTACAATACAATAATAATCTCATCAATAACCATGACTATGTTTAATTTACTTCTGCATAAAGAAGAACTTTACTACCAGTCTCTTAAACAACTACAAACACTCTGTACAGAAATGCTCAACAACAACAGAACACATGGAAATTCTTTAACTGGCACTGACTGCTGAAGAAAGACGAGCTAAGCAGCACTACTTAAACAACTAAAACCACCGAAGAACAATTATGATTGCAGCAAATATTTAAATATTGACCCCATCCACCCATTTAATATAACTGGTCACCCCTACTCATAAAGCTGGACCTAGTATAGTGTAGTCTCTAACACTTTACTCACATAAATCAGTGTCTGCTATGGGACTACCTTTACATTTACTTGTTATTATTATTTTAAAATACTTATAATATATCACTTCTTATTTTTCTAAAGTGTCCCAACCATTTGTAGCAAATTTCTACCAACTTTTCATAGCACATTTTTGGGAAAGTATGGAAAAGCTCCTCAGAAGAGATATCAATGCCATCACAAGAACAGCGATGCTATGAACCTCTGAAGGTAAGCTAAAGAGAGGCGACCAAAAACATCTTGGTGGATAACTGTGGAGGCAGAGATGCAAAGATTGAACCAGAGCTGGGGCACTGCATGAAGTATGGCCACTGCTGAGCAAAGTGAAAGCAGTTAATTTCTGCCCTACAAGATGCCAAAAAGCAAAATGGCCACTGATGGCTTCGACAATTGGCAGCTAAGGAACCAAAAAAAAAAAACACAAGAAGAGATGGAGAAGTTGTTCATTATGACCTGGAAACTAAATACACAAATGCTGCCATCACGCGTGTAAGTCTACATGCACTAATTTTTTTTCAGACGGACAGTGATAAAATACACTACCCTTTCCCAGAGTTAGGTTTATAAATCAAAAAAAAAACTCTTATTAGAAAAGATAACATTAGATGGGTTTACGGTTGAAAACATAACAGTACCCAGACAGCACATCTTCGAAACAGGAGGTAGAAGAAATTGCATATTTTGAATGCAGCCACGTAGCTCCTTTAAATTTGTATTTTTGGGTTCCTTAGGGCTTGCTGACAAATAATATGTAAAACGTTACGCAAATAGTCCAGGAATTAATAAATTATACCCAAAATAAAATATTGGGGGTGCCTGACAGCATAAAATCATTTCTGCTCATAAGATTTTTTTTTTAACGTGTTTGAAAAAAATTTACGTTACAGAAATAGCCTACCATGTAAACTCCAAATTGATTGGAGCGCAACAAATGAAAGCCTAACCACGATTGGTCGGGCTATAAATACTATCTTGGTTGTTAGGGGAAACGGGGAAAGGTAACATTTTTTTCAAACACTTGTCGAAACGGGGCTCATTGGTCAGACTCGCTGATATACACACTTGGGAGCGTTAGTTCGAAACCACTTGTTTTAATAAGATTGATAAAGCATCAGTGCGTTGAAGCCAGCTTATATTTGGCTAAATAAAAGCCTGGAAGATAAGCAGATGGGAATTTGTGCCAGTTTGTGCCAGAATTCATTGCTAATCAACGTATCTGTGTTTATTCGTATGAATTGTGGTAAGCTTGAACCATTCAATATCTTTTAATGAAAATTGAATGTGAATTGTTGATTTATGCCTGTATATATATGTGTAGTTCAGTGGCCAACGTGAGGTAAAGCCTGTAATGCTCCAGCCTGAACAGAGGGTGTCGGAGAGAAGTAAAACGGCATGGAATGGCCAAACAGTACACTGACACCTGGATGATTGAATAGAAAGAAATAATGCTGGAATTGCAGAGGCGTAGTAACCATTAAGAAGGGTAATACTGGAATAAAGTATTTCAAATGAAGCTGACAGTTGGCCTAATGCTCTGAACTCAATGTTTGTGCTGTGTTGTGATCAGTGTAACAAGAGAGTTTAAGTTAGTTATGAAGTAGAAGGTACATCCTTCTTGATTTCAGGGACAGTGGTCTTGATGGTACTGAGCAGCACCTAGTCAGAGCTTTGCTGAATCCAGTGTCGGACAGCATACTCCTTGGTCCTTTTAGCTATCAGTGAGGTGTCTCCAGAGCCCAGAGGAGAATTCGAGCAGAGGAGTCCTTTCCTGCCGCCATCACGCCAGATAAGCTAACTTGGCCAGCTGAGCTCAACATTATGTCCCCTCATCTTGAACTGACTTTGTAAAATTAACATTAAGAGGGGAATTTACTTGTCTTAAAATCAGGAACTGTGAACATCTCCAATACTAGTCCCTAAAGACAAACTATTGAAGTCATGATGACAAATACCAACAGAGCTTGAACAAAACAAAACCAGTATTACCTCATTTTACTACTACACAACTGACACACATAGAACATTTGTAATAATATATGTCACTACAATATTCATATTAAATACATTCTGTACATAACTTGTAATTTAAATTGATTGTGATTCCTGGTTCCCTTGTAGTTGAATCAGGACACATATTCATTCATGCCAGTAATGAATACATATTGTTATTTGAAAAGTTACGAGTGACTTCTTTAAGATATTCTCATAGAGTGTTATATGTATGTGAGTGTCACAGTGTTGTTAAGAGTAGTGGATTAAATTAAATTGTTTATCTGTCTGTTGTTGTGACTTACACTTCATCATACACATACCCTAGACACATAACGTAGTCATCACACTATTCCAGAATAATTCTGACTGAGATATATAGATATGTGGTAGCAAGTAAGGTGATATATAATACACTACTCTTATTAGATATATATATACCTTCACAGCTGATCTCAGTCAGTACACTAAGTCCCCTATAAATATTTATAACATCCCACTTCACCACATATATTGGGGTCTCGCTCTTGGGATTTTGAATCTTTCCCTATTAAAAATATTGGGGGTAATTCACTTCAGGGAATATAAGAATTAAAAGGTATCCTTGGGTGGAATAAAATAAGGTTGAGCTCACGGTGCCTGTGTTGTCCATTATATATATTTAGAATTTGAATTGTTGGTTAGACATTGTAGAAATTTACATGATAGACAATGGCGGACCTGGCCAAGTTTCGATCTGCTGCTGTTCAGACTGCAAAAGAGTTAGGATTAGATGGGCAAGTTATGGTTGCCTATGTTACTACGGAATGTGACAAATTTATTGAACGCGAAGAAAGAAGGTTTGAAGCCGAAAGAAAGTTAGAGGCTGACAGGGAAATTAAGAAGTTAAGAAGCTGAGGCTGAGACTAAGAAGTTTGTTTGAAGCTGAGGCTGAGACTAAGAGGTTGCAGATTGAGGCTGAGGCTAAGAAATTGGAAGCAGAAGAAAGAAGATTGACTGCAGAAAGAGAAGACAGGAAATTAGCTGCAGAGAGGGAAGCAGAAAAGGAGGAGAAAAGATTACAAAGGGAACATGAATTACGACTAAGGGAGTTTGAGTTTCAAGGCCATGCTCCTGAAAATGGTGCCAGTCCCTTTGCCTCTGATGCTACGGTTACTCAAGGAGCCTCAACCTCAGCTATGAATTTTCATTTAGATCATTTTGTTGAGAAAGACGATGATATAGAGAGCTACCTGAATAGGTATGAGCTATTAGCTACCACGTATGGGTTAGAGAGAGAAAGGTGGAGCTTAAAGTTATCTCAGGGACTTCGTGGGGCAGCTTATGAAGTTTTTGCAAAAATGAGCAGAGGTGATCAGGAAAATTATGACATGCTAAAGCAGGCTCTTTTGTTAAGGTATGAAAAGAATGCAGAGTTTTACAGGAAAAAATTTAGGAATGCTAAACTACTGTCAGGTGAAACCTATCACCAGTTCTCTGCACGAATAGAGACATACTTGGAGAAATGGACTTCTCTGGGGAAAACCCAAGATCTTAAGGAAATGGTCCTTATAGAGCAACTAAGAGAGTCCATGGCTCCAGACCTGAGAAAGTTTCTCATGGAACAAGGTGCAGAGAGGCTGGGTGAGTTGCTAAATGTTGCTGAAAGGTATCAAGCAGCTCAAGCAGAGGTAACAGGTAATAAAAAGAAACAGGTGGATAACTTTAGGGCACCACAGAACTTTAATAAATTTGATCCTAAGGATCAAAATAAAGGTAAGCACCAATTTGATAGGCCACGGTATGAAAATAAAAATAAATTCCCACAATTCGATGAAAGGAAATATAATGAAAGAAAATCTTTCAACCAAGGAAAAAGGTGGTGTAAGAATTGTCAGATGGACAATCATGACACTGACCGTTGCAGAAGGAAACCTGTGTATATGGCAACCCTTCAGGTCAGGTCGACCTCAAGACAGGAGGAGGATATTATGTTAGATACCACTCCAGAAGAGATGAGGAAGGCACAGGCTGGGGATAAAACACTCAAGCCTTGTTTCAGAAAATTGTCAACTTGTCATACAACTCCAGGCAAGGGAGATTTTTACATGAAAAACAAGTTGATGTATAGGAAGACTGGAGCTAGATCCAATGGTCACGGACAGCTGGTTCTTCAAAAAAGATATAGGACAGACTTAATAAGGAGCCTACATGTGAAACCAGATGGGGACCATGAGAAGATAGGTACCATCATTCAAAAGGTGGCTCACAATTATTATTGGCCCAAAGCAAGATGGGACATTGAAATTTTGTAGAAAGGTGTAGCATAGCACATGAGGGAACACCCACAAGTGGGAACATGGATCAGGACCTGGACACGCCATGGGGCAAAATCAGGCCTGACAATAAAAGGAAAAATAGATTTGATAAAGTGGACCAAATGGAATGGGAAGCCCCTTTTCACGGACAAGCTTCACTTAACTGTTTTACAATGGCCACTATGCGGAGAGTGCAAACAGATGTCTTACCCCAGGATAAGCCGAAAATCCCTCAATCGGACTTAAACAAACTGGAGGAAGAGGATGTAGAGAGGAAATCTCTCATCAAGAATTTTAAGTGGGGAGACAGCCCCAAAAGAAAAATTGGTAGCGGTCGTTTTGTGAATGAAAATTCTGGGAGGAAAAATCATCACTATAAAGCTTCGAGTGGAAGAGACCATACCGGTGCATGGACAAATAGGTCCACACAATTAAAGGTCCATATGTAGCTTTGTTAAGAACGTGGACTGATGAAAAGGCAGAGGAAAACATTACATCTTCATACCAATATGTGAATGAGCTGACCACTCGGTTGAAAACTGGCTGGAAACTTGCCAATGAAAATTTGAAACAAGCCAGGAAGAAACATGCTGCCTATTATAACAGGAAGGCGAAAGACAGAAATTTGGCTGTGGGAGAGAAAGTACTGCTTCTTTTGCCTGGGAGTCAGAATAAGTTACAAATTGGATGGCAGGGTCCATATACAGTTTTAGAGAAGGTGTCTAGAACAAATTATAAGATAGATAAGAAGGGGAAAGAAAAAATCTATCATGTGAATCTCCTGAAGAAATATTTGGAAAGAGAACATCAGGAAGAGACACACTTGTTGACCTTGTCCATCGCCATGGAGATGAAAAAGGAACCACTTTCATCATTTGAATATCCATTACACCCCTGTGAGACAGCAGCACAGGTGAAAATCAGTACACATTTAACGAAAACTCAGAAAGAGAGAGTGCAACAGGTTCTAAATAATCATGCAGAGGTGTTAACAGACCGACCAGGGCATACAAACCTATTGGAATATGATATGAAACTGATAGACCCCACACCTGTCTGTATGAAACCATATTCGATTCCGTTTGCTAAGGAGAAAGCTTTGAAGGAAGAGATAGACTATCTGTTGAAGGAAGGAATTATTTCGCACAGTGAGTCTTCGTATAGTTCCGGTGTTGTACTCTTAAGGAAGCCCTCTGGAGAACATAGACTCTGTATAGATTACAGGAGACTGAATGCTATTACAGAAGGACAGGTGGATCCATTGCCGGATACAAATCAGCTGTTTGCCAGACTAAATAAAGCTAAATATTTCTCAAAAGTGGATCTGAGTAAAGGATACTATCAGATTCCAGTAAAGCCTGAGGTTAGACCCTACCTAGCTTTTAGTACCTCAGAAGGACACTATGAGTTTAATAGATTGCCATTTGGATTGAAGAATGCGCCTAGTGTCTTCTCTAGAATGATGAGAAAATTATTGGATCCTCTGAATAATCCCTGTATAACAAATTTTATGGATGATATCCTTATAGCAACAGAAACATTTGAGGAACACATTGACTCTCTGAACATGCTGTTTGATCGACTTAGGGAGGCAAATTTAACAGCCCGTCCAACCAAATGTTGCGTTGGATGTAAAGAATTGGAATTTTTGGGACACACAGTTTATCAGGGAAATATGACCCCTGACCCAAAGAATTTAGAAAAAACTACAGAAAGCCCCGAGACCACAAACCAAGAAGGACGTGAGATCCTTTGTCTCATTATGTGGTTTCTACCAGAAGTATATCAAGAACTTTAATTCCATATGTGCACCGTTAACTGAATTGACACGTAAAGGACTTCCAGATCGCATTACATGGACACCACAATGTGAAATGACTTACCAAGAATTGAAGGAAAAGCTCACAAGTAAACCCATTTTGAAATTACCTGACTTAAGTCAAGAATTCATAGTAAGGACGGATGCAAGTAATATTGGGTTAGGTGCAACTCTACTACAGAAATCAGATGCATTGGATGGGGAATTAAGCCCAGTGGCATATGCTAGCAGAAAGTTGAATAAAGCTGAAATCAACTACTCAACTAGCGAAAAAGAATGTCTTGCAGTAATATGGGCAATAAAGAAATTCAATATTTATCTATATGGGAAGGCATTTAAGTTGCAAACAGATCACAAACCTTTATCGTTTCTAGCACAGGCTAAGCATGAGAACTCTAGGTTACTCCGATGGTCTTTACTTCTGGCTCCATATAATTTTAGCATTGAGTATATATCTGGAAAAACCAATTTGGGAGCGGATTTTTTAAGCCGCCATCCGTGTGATGAGAATCACCGTAAACCCCAGAAATAATAATAAATTTCTCTATGTGTATATAGAATAAAGGACTGACATATAATGTCTGTTTTTAAGAGGGGAGGTGTCGTGAAATATTCTAATCCACATATATAAATTATTAGGTAAATATAAAGCCTAACAAATAAAATTAATAAAGAGAAGAGCAATGGGAAAATAACAGTGCTGTCACAAAGAATGTACTCGAAATCCCCCTTGTTTTCTGCTTCGTCTGCAAATTGTAACGCTTTCACGTTGATATAAAAGCTTACTGTATTATTACCCGCCTTCTTCAATGAAACGTGTGCTGCATTTCTAAGAAAAACATTGAGACGTACTGCGTAATGACCTAAATTAATCCTAACATTAATTATACTGCGTTACCAAAACGAACGAACAGATGGACAAAAGGATAAAGAGAGAGGGGAGGGCTGAAAATCAGGAACGCATGCAACACGCGTCGCGCGATACACAAATGCTGCCATCACGCGTGTAAGTCTACATGCACTAATTTTTTTTCAGACGGACAGTGATAAAATACACTACCCTTTCCCAGAGTTAGGTTTATAAATCAAAAAAAACTCTTATTAGAAAAGATAACATTAGATGGGTTTACGGTTGAAAACATAACAGTACCCAGACAGCACATCTTCGAAACAGGAGGTAGAAGAAATTGCATATTTTGAATGCAACCACGTAGCTCCTTTAAATTTGTATTTTTGGGTTCCTTAGGGCTTGCTGACAAATAATATGTAAAACGTTACGCAAATAGTCCAGGAATTAATAAATTATACCCAAAATAAAATATTGGGGGTGCCTGACAGCATAAAATCATTTCTGCTCATAAGATTTTTTTTTAACGTGTTTGAAAAAAATTTACGTTACAGAAATAGCCTACCATGTAAACTCCAAATTGATTGGAGCGCAACAAATGAAAGCCTAACCACGATTGGTCGGGCTATAAATACTATCTTGGTTGTTAGGGGAAACGGGGAAAGGTAACATTTTTTCAAACACTTGTCGAAACGGGGCTCATTGGTCAGACTCGCTGATATACACACTTGGGAGCGTTAGTTCGAAACCACTTGTTTAAATAAGATTGATAAAGCATCAGTGCGTTGAAGCCAGCTTATATTTGGCTAAATAAAAGCCTGGAAGATAAGCAGATGGGAATTTGTGCCAGTTTGTGCCAGAATTCATTGCTAATCAACGTATCTGTGTTTATTCGTATGAATTGTGGTAAGCTTGAACCATTCAATATCTTTTAATGAAAATTGAATGTGAATTGTTGATTTATGCCTGTATATATATGTGTAGTTCAGTGGCCAACGTGAGGTAAAGCCTGTAATGCTCCAGCCTGAACAGAGGGTGTCGGAGAGAAGTAAAACGGCATGGAATGGCCAAACAGTACACTGACACCTGGATGATTGAATAGAAAGAAATAATGCTGGAATTGCAGAGGCGTAGTAACCATTAAGAAGGGTAATACTGGAATAAAGTATTTCAAATGAAGCTGACAGTTGGCCTAATGCTCTGAACTCAATGTTTGTGCTGTGTTGTGATCAGTGTAACAAGAGAGTTTAAGTTAGTTATGAAGTAGAAGGTACATCCTTCTTGATTTCAGGGACAGTGGTCTTGATGGTACTGAGCAGCACCTGGTCGGAGCTTTGCTGAATCCAGTGTCGGACAGCATACTCCTTGGTCCTTTTAGCTATCAGTGAGGTGTCTCCAGAGCCCAGAGGAGAATTCGAGCAGAGGAGTCCTTTCCTGCCGCCATCACGCCAGATAAGCTAACTTGGCCAGCTGAGCTCAACATTATGTCCCCTCATCTTGAACTGACTTTGTAAAATTAACATTAAGAGGGGAATTTACTTGTCTTAAAATCAGGAACTGTGAACATCTCCAATACTAGTCCCTAAAGACAAACTATTGAAGTCATGATGACAAATACCAACAGAGCTTGAACAAAACAAAACCAGTATTACCTCATTTTACTACTACACAACTGACACACATAGAACATTTGTAATAATATATGTCACTACAATATTCATATTAAATACATTCTGTACATAACTTGTAATTTAAATTGATTGTGATTCCTGGTTCCCTTGTAGTTGAATCAGGACACATATTCATTCATGCCAGTAATGAATACATATTGTTATTTGAAAAGTTACGAGTGACTTCTTTAAGATATTCTCATAGAGTGTTATATGTATGTGAGTGTCACAGTGTTGTTAAGAGTAGTGGATTAAATTAAATTGTTTATCTGTCTGTTGTTGTGACTTACACTTCATCATACACATACCCTAGACACATAACGTAGTCATCACACTATTCCAGAATAATTCTGACTGAGATATATAGATATGTGGTAGCAAGTAAGGTGATATATAATACACTACTCTTATTAGATATATATATACCTTCACAGCTGATCTCAGTCAGTACACTAAGTCCCCTATAAATATTTATAACATCCCACTTCACCACAATCACTACTCATCATAGATGAAGCTTCTATGCTTTCATGCCACTTTTTGCCTGTCATTGATTTACTTCACAAGAAAAATGGAAATAAATGAAGTGACCAAAAAAGAATTAGTGAGCATGCAGCATAAAGAGACCAACACAATTATATCCCACCATGTTAAGTGCTTGTATAAACATAAAAAGAGGTGTGTGACTAAATGATGTATAATGGAAAAGTCAAGAATCTCCTAAGTCTTGGACACATAATAAGTGAAGATGAAGATATGAAATGGAAATCAAGAAAAGAATAGCTAGATACATTGAACAACATTAGATAAATACTGACATCTAAACAAATAACTCACAAATTAATACTGAGAATTATGAAATATTACATATATTCGTCATTAATGTAGGATGTGGAAACATAAACAATGAACAAGCAATTGCAAGAAAGAATTGAGGCCCTTGACATGGGATAGAGAGGAATGGGGCACACTCACAAATTAAAAACGACAGTCAGCAAGTATACTACTCGTCAAAAGTCAAGGGCCACCCTATTATTTTCAATACACTTTTATATAAGCGTATAGAATGGTTAAATGAAGGAAGTTTTTAGTAAAAATGGATGCAATATCTTCCTCTGACAGTCCTCTATGCACGTTAAGCATAAAAACAACTCACCGACAACCATGGTGATTATATGCAATTTGGTTTGCTGACCATAAATTCACATTTTTAATCTGTTTTTTCAAACTTCCGTACAACCAAACAGGTGAAGTAATCGTGCTGATTGACATTCCATGTGCAATGGCGACTTTTCATGAACAGAGTTCACTCTTAATTTGTTTTACAATCAGCAGACTTGGGTAGTTTCATCACTTGCAAAAACCATGCCACCGAGAAGAAGTCTTGACACCTTACAAAGAATGAGGGCTATAGCGTGGGTTGAAAGTGGTTTATCTGTCTGTGAGGTTGCTAGACGGCTTGCAGTGTCACACTCTACTATCCAAAGAATTTTGGAGAGATTTCAGGCCACAGGAAGTGTAGAGGATCGCCACCAGCCAGGTCGCCCTAGATGCACCAATAGACATGATGACCGGTACCTCTTGTTGTCAGCCCTGCGCCATCGAACAGTGACTTGTTCCACTCTAAGATGTCAGCTGAGACAAACTGTAAATGTTAATTTCAGTCAAAACACCATTCGCAGACGTTTACATGAATTTGGATTGGCTGCTCGACATCCTGCAGTCAGAATCCCTCTTACTCCTGCTCATCGCAAAGCCCGTGTTGCTTGGTGTCGCAAGCACATCCGATGGACAAGGCAACAATGTAGTCAAGTTCTCTTCACTGATGAATCTCGCTTCACTGTGTCATTCAATGATGGCAGGATTTGAGTTTGGAGATGACCAGGAGAGCGATTTACTGATGACACAATTTGAGAGGTGGTTCGTTATGGTAGGGGTTCTGTCATGTTCTGGGGAGGCTTCTACAGACACGGCAGGACCCCACTCTACATCATCCAAGGCAACTTGACCGGCTCAAGATACCAGAACGAAATCTTGAGACCAATTGTTCAGCCTGCTCTGGAGGCCATAGGTAGTAATGCCATCCTCCAAGATGATAACGCTCAACCCCATCGAGTTCGTGTGGTGAATGAGTTTATTCAGCAACATGGTATCATCAGGATGGCGTGGCCAGCTCATTCACCTGACCTTTCTCTGATTGAGCACTTCTGAGATGTCCTTGGTCGAAGATTGTGAACAAATCACCCTCTGCCAATGGATGTTGCACAGCTGACTGCATTTCTGCTTCAGGAATGGCAAGCTGTTCCTCAGGATACTCTTCGGACCCCTGTGGACACGATGCGTCTATGCTGTCTTGAATGTCTTGCTGCAAACGGTGGTCATACCCGATTTTGTAATGTCTATTTGTCCAATATCTATTGTGTGACTTTTGAAAAGGTGGGTGACACACTTCACAGCTTCATTGCGTTTAAATGTGTGTTTCCATTTCTTTACGTGACATGTCAATTTGGTATTCAATAAATGTCGTTTTGACTGATACCAATTACGTTTATATCAGATTTGTTTTATTGTTTCAACCAAGGTTTTTCTAAGTGGCCCTTGACTTTTGATGAGTAGTATATTATTACTTTTATTACTGTATGGTGTAGAAACTGGGACAATGATCGAGAAGTTAGAAAAAAAAATTGTGGAATTTGAGATCTGTATATAGAAAAGAATGAAGCGATTCTCGTGAAAAGATGTGTGTGTGTGGGGGTGGGTGTGAAATCCTAGAACAGCTAGGAATGTAAAAAAGAAATAATGAATGAGATAAAAATATTGTGAAAATATAAAAATACATAGGCCTACCACTTTGCTGAAAACCATAATAAAAGGAGAGGTTGAAGGCAATTTGAAAAAAATCTCGGATGTATTGATGTACACTTGGTAAATATGGCGGCCTTTGTCTACTTTTCTTAAACTCTACCATACCTCATAATCTAGTTCCTGTTTTATTTGTGGTGTTTCTTCATATTTCTTCATTTTCGTACAGCTCTGGAGCATAGTTTCTGTTGGAGTATAAATGGCGTCTTTCTCAAACTTAGTAAAGGTAAGATAAAAAGTGAGGTGCGTATCTTTCGCCTTCAAATGTAGCCTAAACAGTCGAGCTGGCAAGCTGGTTACAGCACTTTCTTTTCAAGGCAGAGTTACCGAAGTACAAACCAGATACTGCGACCCTTACATTTAATCAGCTGTTCATGAGTAGTCCTCACTCCGCTCACAGCCACCGAAAAAGATAACCAATACTATTAAACTCCCTGGAAGTATTAAAGTATAGAGTAACCTCTCCTTATGGGAGCATTCGTTGTTAGTTCGGAGTATTTGTCTAGTGTGCCAATAAAGGCTAACATGGTAAATAAAACAATATGATCTTTGCATTTTTTAAAACTTATATAGAGAATCTTCCGCTAACTGTATGTTATTATCTGTAACACTTTGATTCTATTTAAAGGCTAACTTATAATTGGTTTCTCAAATGTTTCGGTCCGGTATGCAGTGGCGCAGCGAAGGGAGCAGCAGACGTGGCGCTGCAAGACAGGGCAGCAAAAATCAGGTTGTTTCTAGCGTACGCGTGTGTCCTATTAACAGCTGTTTCTCTCACGACACGACCATTTTTTTTAACGTGAAACTCACGTGTAGTATAAGTATATGAAATGTTTGCTCATATTTCTTTCCGAATTAATTGACAAATATGTGCAGACCATCCCTCAGATGAACATCATCAATATAGTCATAATCTACACTTATTTTCTAACTCTTACCTATACATTTTAAAATTGTGCAATAGATAAACCTACTGGACTGCGGTATTTTTAGATGGTGTAGACCTCCATGTTTGACAAGAATCATTAAAGTTCAATAGAGTATCTTTTGTTTACGTGTTTCAACTTGAGCTTACAATATTTTACATCAGTAAACATAACATTACTTGTACTTTGTTTTCCCTGTCTATGGCAAATAACAATATCTCACTTGTGTTGGTGACTATGCTGTGTTCTGTAGTGGAGGAAATCTGCACTCAGTAAACATCATCATCATTATAATCTGCCTTCAACTCCTCGTGGATCATAGACCTTTAACAAACTCAAGCTAAGTCTTCCTCTCCCACGCTATAAACTCAGGTATTTCTGTCTTCATAACCCTCCACTCCATAAGGTGCATAGTCCTTCGACAAACACATGCCAAGTCCTTCTGTCACGTGCCATCATCTCAAGTTCTTTCTACGTTCTCCTTATTTTTTTCAATTCTGTCATCAAATGCCTCCCTGCAAGACGACCTTCCCTTGTCTTGGATGGCTGTGTATTATTGTCCATGTTTGTTAAAGTCTTTTGTTGTTTACATTTTTTTACAGGATGGGTTAACCAGCCTGTATTAGTGTTTTTGTGGTGGAGAGCTACTACTTTGTGCTGATACGCGAATGTTGTTAAGTTAGGTTGCGATCAGGCAGCAGGAACACGAACAGGGCACATCAACAAATGCAAGTGCCAACTGAAGCATGCAGGAACTCTTGGGTAGTATACACACAGTTTATTTAACAATGACGTTGAATGTACGTAAAGACGGGCAGAGTATACATCCTCTGTCATTGACATTTGCAGGTTAATAAACATTAGGAAATGTCAATATATTATTATTATTCAGATCGGATAATCTCATGACAGTCATATTAATTGAACATACGACAGGACATCGTAGGTAAAGCATCAATGTTCATGGATGATCAGGCAATTTAGATCATGAGCTTGATCAACCTTTAAATTTTATAACGGCTGACCTCTCAAGGGCAGACGTACATCTTATGGTCATGAGGTATATAAGACATCAAAGAAAATCCCATCTTTACATGGCCTCGTAAAACAATATATGTAGGATATTCGACCATCATACTTGAGGCGTCCTAGCAAACAGTGCATTTAAAAATCCTAAGTCCTGAATTTAATTGACCTCTCATCATCTGCCGTAGTCCGTAGGACGGCAGAAATTATACTTTATATTTTGTATTCACGTTTAGTAATACAGTTCTTTCAAGCGGCACGTACTTGAAAAATAATCGGCTGGATCCACTAACCTCAACTCATCTTTGATCCATTTCAGTACACCCGAATTGGATGTTCTGACTAGATTCCAACATGGCAAAAATGTCATAAATATTTATCTTCATATTGAATGAAAAAAATTACTGTGAGAACCACACGGCGATAGCTTCCACTTGGAAGGCCGTTTCAAATAGTAATCACTTGAAGTTTACCCAATATGGGGCTTGAACAAAACAGACCAAAGTCTGACTTCTATACCAGCCATGACATCTCTCTCTGAGGTCACTACGTCATCTAGTTTAGCAACAAAATGCAAAATACCTACGCACAAATATGTGCGCATCCGTGCGCGATGAAATTAATAATAAATATATTCTTACCACATTTGTTGATGCGTACCCTCTTAACAGAAGTAGGACCTATGACTACTTTAATACTGTTAAGGACCCAAAAAGGACGCAACATAGCCCCATGCCCAACTATCTTTATTCACTTTCTACGACATGGGACAAGTATTACTATTCTTTTCACCCCTTTCGGGCCCCTGTAACACAAGAGTGAGTGTTAAGTCATGTTTTATTAATGTGAGTTAGGTGCTAAAGATTTGTATGTATGGTTCGGATTTTTGTACACACGTTAGTTAACACGCTTTGGTGATGAGATGATTTTTAGTTGGGGGCTTTATGCTCGGTAATTTTTGAACATAGCTCAACTGAGTAGTTGTTACTTTGTTTTTAAAAATAAGATAAAGAAAGTTTTCGAATGTTCTTAGCGATAGTTTGGGGGAAGAGACGGTTGAGCTGAGCTGAGTTCTCACACGGTTAGTTCGTGCATGAGTAATTTTTACTGAGCTGTTCCGAGAAGCTGTAATCTCGTGACAGTGCGTTCCTGGCAGGGCTTCAAGATGGTTGTTCCATCTCGTTAGTGTGTCCAGAAGTTATTATCGAGGGGAATATATTTTTTGAAAGTGAAGGGAAGAGTTTCCTTCCAAGATTGATTCTTTTGAGGCCATGCATTGTACCGGCCATTATTATTATGATTCATATTTCCTATGATGGATTTTCGCCTGTGATTGGAATAGATATATTATGCTCAGAACTGCTGTGTGCAACCGTTTGATGAATAGTTTTTGCATGGATTTACTCTTATAATACTGTGTAGAGAGCTGCTGTGAACTGCGTTGTATGCAGTCCTTTTGATGGATATTTTTTTGCTGTAGTACTATGAAATGTGAGCTGCGGGGTTCTGCAACCTATGTACTTTGGATTTTGTACCTGTAACTGAGTTGTACGGATTTACTTACCTGATGCCTGATGATCTACTATATGCTGTTATCTATGATTATATCCCTTTGGATTTATGCACGGTGTTATGGACTTACTTACACGTCGCTCCATGATTTGCTATGAAGTGTCGTCCTATGATGTCTATGTGATTGTGGTGTAAATAAACAGTGTATAAATTTATAGAAGTTCCACTACTTCCGGAACCATCGTTACTGTGTGTGTGTCTTCTTCTTCTTTGATCCTTAGCCGACCGTCCGTCAAAGCAGTCAGTGGCCATCACGCCTAGTGGCGTCTTGTAGGGCAACAACAAATTGATTCCACTTTGCTCGGTCGTTGGCCATCATTCGTACAGTGCCCCAACTCTGGTTCATTCTTTGCATCTCAGCCTCCACAGTCCTCGGCCAGGTTGTTTTTGGTCGGCCTCTCTTTCGTTTTCCTTCAGGGGTCCAAAGCATAGCTGTTCTTGAGATGGCATCGGGGTCTCTTCTGAGGACATGGCCAACCCAGCTCAAGCGTCTGCAAGCTATGATGGTGTGCATGTCCTCTTGCTTGCTACGAGTAAGCAGATCTTGGTTAGTGATGGTATTCGGCCAAAAGATTCGGTGAATTTTTCTTAGGCATGTTGTGTGAAAAGAGGACAATTTCGACATTTCCTTCTCTGTAACTCTCCAGCATTCCGCACCATAGAGAAGCACAGAAAGCACACAGCTCTGATATAATCTTAATTTTGTGCTTGTTGTTTATTGGGAGGACTTCCAGGTGTTATTTAGGCTAAAGAAGTGTGTGTGAGTGCAGAATGGATATTACACCTTTAACGAACTCTGACATTCGCGTATCCACATATGTACTTGTTTGCTCACTTGTCGGCCACCTGTAAGCCCGACCATACTGACTTTGTCATTGTCAGTGACCTGACACACCCACCACCGCAGACATTTATACAGTAGCA
Source organism: Oreohelix idahoensis (assembly GCA_024509875.1). Lineage (NCBI taxonomy): Eukaryota > Metazoa > Mollusca > Gastropoda > Stylommatophora > Oreohelicidae > Oreohelix > Oreohelix idahoensis. The sequence goes on from JAMPIV010020920.1 coordinate 493,979, forward strand.
GAAGTGACGGCCTGTGTGGCCTACTGCCGATATTGTTAAAGAAAATAAACTTTAACATAAAGTGGTGAGCCAGTGATATAGGGTGTATACCAAGTCAAGAAGATCAAGTCAAGAGTTGCACTGTTTCCAATCCTTCTTCTCGTATGCCAACTCAGGATTGTAGCACCCGATGTCGAGAATTACGTTTGAATGCTAGTATCACATAGGAGACACTGTAGACATCAATGTTGTACTGCATTTTGATACCCGATGTCCATCATTGTTGTTGCGGAGGCCGGAAGTTCTTTATTTTGTTGTTTGTGTTGTAAACTGTACCATTGTCCTATATAATCCAGCCTTCCTCAGAACTTGCTCTATTTATTATATTTTTTGTTCTATGTTTGATGTTTCATACTTATGCAGGTTTGGTTGGGAGGTGACTTACGTTAGGATATATCCCAGTTCACCCAGGGCCTACGTAAGCGTTCTGTAGGGACATTCTTGCGGACTTCCCGCAGCGGAAATTCCAGCGAACTCTTTTTGCTGATGCATTTCAGTCCTCTGTGTTTGGAAATCTGTGACATCATAGTTTAGGTGTGACGAAACGTTTTATTGTTGTTGCCGTAGTATTTTCTCTGTGCCTTAGTTCTTTTTATTAATTTGTTTGTAGGTGTCTCCCTTTCCTTTCTATCTTTTATTTATATACAAATTTCTTGTTTATACACTGTGCTGTCGTGTGTCTTGTCACTCTTTTCACAGTGTCATTGCATTTTTTGCAATATTTTTTCTTTAGTTTGCTGTCTTCTTTAGTTGATTCTGCGAACGTGGCCATTTGTTCTTTATATCTTGTCTTTGTCACTCTTGTTTACATTGTCGATTCTTGTGTGATAATTTACCGGGAAATTAAAATTGTTGACATTTATAAGCCAAACCGAGCACCGTACTTTTTTCAGTTCAGCAAATCCAATCGCAGTGTCAAGGCCGTGGAGTTGTCACATTTTACACGCAAGACTTTTGCCAACCCCTTACGCGACGTCACAAATCTCTCACCCACCCCGTCCCTTTTTTTGTCCTTATTTTTGTAATCCTGAAAAAATACAACTTACTCGAATGTTTTTTTTTAAAGTTGTATCTCGTTTTGGCGAGGCGCGTCCCATTCAACCTAGTCGGTTATATTAGGGTGCATGTCCAAATATAAAAGACCCTTAAGTCTAGGGAGTTGCTAGTCATCATCATCATCATCAGCTTTCAATTCCCTACCTAGTTATAAATGGGTACTTAACTTTGAGTTAGGGAAGGAAAAGACAGTGAGGAAGGAATCTGGTCTCCCCACCTCTCGATGCTGAACCTAGTATGGTGAAGTCTCTAACACTCCACTACCGCAATAAGTTACCGGGTTTCGGGTTTATAGCTTGGTAGTGCCACGCATCAGTCTAACCAGCTGTAAAAGGGTACCTGACTCTGAACTTGAGTTAGAGAAGGCAATGACAGCGACTTAGTATGGTGAAGTCTCTAGCACTCCACTACCGCAATAAGTTACCGGGTTTCGGGTTCATAGCTTGGTAGTGTCACGCATCAGTCCAACCAGCTGTAAAAGGGTACCTGGTTCTGATCTTGAGTTAGAGAAGGCAATGGTAGAGAGGAAGGGAACAGGCCACCCCACCTCATAAAGCTGGGACCCAGTACATCGTAGTCTATAACACTTCACTCCCCTACGGCAGAATCTGCTACGTGACTGGGGGGAAGGTTGAGGTTGGCAGTGAAAGGTCTGTCGTAAGCGTGTCAACTAAGAATGCACGAGGAACGCATTTTATTGGTAACTTGCCCTCCCAAACCACGGGGGAGGGGGGAGCTCACAATGTGAAATGACCCTTTTTCAGTCAAGAAAAAGTACGATGCTCGGTTTAGCCTATAAATGTCAAAAATTTTAATTTCCCGGTGAATAAACACACAAGTACCACATTGTCTATTTTGGTATGCTCTATTAATATTATAAAGCATATTTGATAATTAATTAATAACATTATTAATAGTTGTAAAGGTAATTATACAAGTTATTAAACAAGGACTTACCACCCACTGAGTTGGGATAAAGTGAGTTTCTACAGGTATATTTACATAAATTACCTATCTCATAAAATTAGACATAATGTCTACTTTAGACTACTTCATTAAACATGGGAAATCCCTCGGTATGACTACTGAGGAAGTAAGAGAATTCGCACTTGTCAAATATGACAAGGCTCAGAAACTAGAAGAGAGGAAACTTCAAATGGAGGCTAAAGATAAGAGATTGCAAATGCAAGCCGAAGAGAGAAATTTCAGATGGAAATTGAAAAACAAAAAAATGGAGGCTGAAAAACAGAAATTAGAGGCTGAAAAACAGAAAATAGAAGCTGAAGAAAGAAATATTCAAAAACAAATGGAAATGGAAGAGAAAAAAATTAGAGGCGGAAAAACTTAAAAAAAAAACAAATGGAAATGGAAAAGAAAAAAATTCAACAGCAAATGCGAATGGAAGAGAGGAAACTTCAGATGCAAGCTGAAGAAAATATGAGGCTGCACGAGGAAAAGGTGTTGTCTATAGAGATAGAGAGATTAAAGGTGGTGAATGGTGTTAATGCACAAAATTCTACAGACACTCAAACTACTTCTCATAAGACAAATAGTCATTCTTATAAGCTCAGGTTGCCTGCTTTTAAACCTACCTCTGACGATGTCGTATTTTACCTAAGTAAATTTGAACGTACATGTGAATCTCAGAAGAAAGACAGAAGATAGACATGTCGGATTATTGTGCACGACTTATGGAACTACTTTCGGGTGAAGCTATGAATGTTGTAAGTAGGTTGGAGGGGCCCGACAAAAATAACTATGATGATACTGTCAGGGCTGTCTTGTTAAATACCAACTTGAGGAATACGGTTATCGTCTGCGCTTTAAGTCTCTATTACCGGAGACTGGGGAAGATTTTTTCAGAGTTCATAGCAAATATACGTCTTACGTTTTCACGTTGGGTAGAGCTCTCAAAAATTGAACACACATATGAAGCCCTCATGGACTTATTACTTCGTGACAAAGTCATGTCGTCTGTAAACACTTCTTTTCTTTCTTTTCTACATGAGCGAAAGCCTACAAACTTGAAAGATATCGAACAATACTGTCGCCAATACGTCACGGCACACCCAAATGTAACTGTTAGCAAATCTCAAGTCAAAGAAGGGTTACTCGTGGCTTCAGCAATACCATATGCTCTTAATTTCCGCCGCAATTTTGGTAGGAGAGATAATCGTGATTTTAGACAGTACCAAGGGGGTCCATCATGTAGTGATTCTCCCTCTCCAAGAAACTGGAGACAATTTAACGGACCTCAACATTTTGGTTCCAACAATTATGGAAATTTTGAAAGGAGTAACTACACTAGAAATTATCAACCTTACAATAATTTTTCTCGGAGACAACAAAATCCATCTAATAGATATTTTGACCAAAGGGGAAATAGTAATTGCAACAATGCTAACTGGGGTTCAAATCAGAACAATAGTTTCAATAGAGCAAATAACAATGCTCAAAATAGAGATAATAGTCGCTAAAGATCACGATATGACTATAGATCTCCAAATGATAGATCGCATCGCCATGCTAACTCTGCTCAACAGGAGCCCCAGGTTATTAATAATCAAAGTAACAATAATAATAGTGTCTCTAATGCTACTGCTTGCGCTGCTTTCGATTTCGTTAGAGCAATCTCAGTGCCCTGAGTGCACAACTTTGTTCCAGCCTACAGTGATAACTACCTTGAGTTGCGGTCATCCTCTGCCCACTCTTCTTGCCTTAGCTGCGCATGACGGAAGAGGGTCTTTTACGCTACATAAAGGATTTGTAAATAATAATCCAATCTCAGTTCTCTTTGATTCTGGATGCATGACTGTTGAGATTAACCAGTCTCTAATACATTCTTCTTGTGCCACTGGTGATGTAGTGAAATGTGTGACATTTGGTGGGACAATTGAGACATTTCCAACTGCTATTGTCCACATAGCTACTCCCTTTTTTACGGGACATATCCATGCATGTATGCTCCTGAATCCTATTGGAGACCTTATCGTCGGACGTATACATGGGGTTAAGGATTGTACTCCACAACAGATTGCTACCTGGGAAGAGCAAAACATTCATGCTGCCTATGCAGTCACAACTAGAGCACAAGCTCAAAATATTTTACATACCCCACCTACTGAAATTAACGAGGTACATAATCAGGATCCTCACTCTGTAATTTCACGGGAGTCTTTTACCAAACTTCAGCAAAATGATACATCATTGCAGAAATTTTTTCTGCTAGTTAACACAAGATAACGCAATTTATGACACCAATCTTAAATATTGGTTCTTGATTAAGAACGGAGTGCTAGTTCGAATGGTACGGGGTTCTACTTCGTCCATACACTCGCAAATTCTGGTACCTACTGACATAAGAGTTCGTATCATACAACATGCGCACGACTCTCAGTGTGCAGGACATATTGGATTTTCCCGAACTAAATCTAGGGTTCTTTCTTCCTTCTTTTGGCCGGGCGTAAATAGAGATATAACTATTTATTGTCGCTCCTGTAAGATATGTCAGGAGGTTAGGTCACGAGGTCCACGCCATGCAGCACCTATCCAAGCAGCAGATGTTCCTATTCGTCGTTTTCAGAAAATGGTAATTGATATTATTGGTCCTTTTAAGGTCAAATCTGCCAGGGGACACCAGTACATCCTTACATGTATTGACATGTGTATGCGTTGGCCAGAGGCTATACCTCTTAAGAACATTTCTTCTGATTGATGTAGCACATGCTCTTTGGCTAATTTCTTGCGTCTGGGTTTTCCCAAACAAATCTTATCTGATCATGGCACACAATTTGTGCCAGACTCTATGTCTCAGGTAATGGCCATTCTTTGAATTGACAAGTCCCTGAGCAGTGTGTTTCACCCTATGTCAAACGGTTTAGTTGAGCGTCAAAACAGAACGCTTAAGAATTTACATCGGAAGATAACTGACGACTATCCTCAGGATTGGGACAGGGTTTTACCCGCTGCTCTTTTCGCATATCGGGAAGTGCCAAATGAGCATACTGGGTTTTTACCATTCGAGCTCGTTTTTAGTGCACAACCTCGTGGTCCCATGTCGTTACTTCACAACCTATTAACTGCTGGTGACATTAATGATGACACTCAATCTTCTTACTAATATGTCATTGCTCTCAGACAGAAAATTATTGATGCATGTAGGTTAGCTACATAAGCATCCGAGTCTGCCAAGGAGAAGTCAAGGCTCTTTTCCATAAGATATATGTGTCTACGACAACTCTATCCTGGAGAAGAGGCATTTGTATTGTTTCCTCGTAGTGATAACTGACTTCTTATTGCCTGGAAAGGTCCTTATACTATTGTTTCAAGAATTTCTAACATCGACTATGTTGTCGATGTTGACGGGAAGCATACAACCTACCACATTATTATGCTGAAAGAATTTCATGCCCGTCCAGACTATCTACAGTCTGTTTTTCAACGACCGACGACCCTCCGGTTCGTCATAATCACTATGCATCTTTGTCCGTTATTCAGGAGGAAGAGGCTACTTTCTTTGATGTACATCTTCCTCTTCCGGTTCTCCCATAACATTCAGTGGAATCATGGGAAAACGTGACAATTTCTCCTGAGTTACCTACCGAAAGACAATAGCAAGTCTCTTCTTTGTTGCAGACTTTTTAGGACGTCCTTACCGACATTCCTGGTCAAACATTAGTCATTGCCCATGACATAATACTCACTGATTATAACCCTATTAGAGTTAGACCTTACCCAATTCCATTACATTTTCAAACTCAAGTTGAAAAAGAATTGGATGAAATGTTACATTTAAATATAATTGAACCATCTATTTTGGCATACTCCTCCTCTATGGTTATTGTCAGGAAGAAAGACAGTAACATACGTCTTTGTATAGACTATCGTAAATTAAATCAAGTGACTAAATTTGATGCGGAACCAATGCCTTTGTTGGAAGATCTGCTAATCAAACTTTCTAATTCGGTCTTCTTTTCTAAACTCGACTTGTCTAAAGGATATCGGCAAGTTCCACTTACTGAACGCGCCAAACCTCTTACTGCTTTTTCAACACCTCGGGGTTTGTTCCAATGGAACTTTATGCCTTTCGGTCTCGTCAACGCCCCGGCTACTTTTGTACGCATCATGCGTCGAATTCTTTCTCATCTTCTTCTTCTTCGATCCTTAACCACCGACCGTCAAAGCAGTCAGTGGCCATCACGCCTAGTGGCGTATTGTAGGGCAACAACAAATTGATTCCACTTTGCACGGTCGGTGGCCATCCTTCGTACAGTGCCCCAACTCTGGTTCATTCTTTGCATCTCAGCCTCCCCAGTCCTCCGCCAAGTTGTTTTTGGTCGGCCTCTCTTTCGCTTTCCTTCAGGGGTCCAAAGCATAGCTGTTCTTGTGATGGCATCGGGGTCTCTTCTGAGGACATGACCAACCCAGCTCCAGCGTCTGCCAGCTATGATGGTATGCATGTCCTCTTGCTTGCTACGAGTAAGCAGATCTTGGTTGGTGATGGTATTCGGTCTTTCTCATCGTTCGGATGTTATTGCATATCTGGACGATATTTGCCTTTTGAGTAATTCTTGGGACGATCACTTTAAAAGTCTTTATGAACTTTTGTCTACACTACAGTCCCACAATTTGACGGCTAAACCGTCTGAAGCCCATGTTGGGTTCAGTGACATCTCTTTTTTGGGCCACCGTGTTGGCCATGGTCTCTTGCAGACTAAGGACCATAACACTTCGAAGATTCTCAATATTACTACTCCTAATACAAAAAAACAGGTTCGTAGTCTTCTCGGTCTAATTCAATTTTATGGAAGATTTATTCCACACCTATCATCGATCACTGCACCTCTTTCTACTCTATTGAGAAAGGGGTCGCCTAACTTAGTACACTGGTCCCCAGAATGCCAAACTTCTTTAGAGAAAATTACGCTTTTTTTTCATCTGCTCCTATCTTGCGACTACCCAATTCAGATAAGCCTTTTATTCTTCGCAGCAACACCTCATCGACAGGAATTGGGGCCGCATTGATACAAGAGTATTCTGAAACTTTGCATCCAGTGATGTATGTCTCTAGGAAATTGACTGCGGCAGAATGGAACTATTCTGTCCTAGACCGTGAATTGTTAGCAATGGTCTGGGTTATTCTGAAGCTTCAAAGGTTCCTTCTTGGCGCACATTTTATAGTAGAGACTGTTCAAAAAGCTCTCACAGCTATACAGAGTAATGACTTGAAGAGCTCAAGATCCACTCGTTATGCCGTTTCGCTACAACCTTTCCACTTTTCTATACGAGCTATTCGAGGTTCGAATAATGTAATGGCAGACATATTGTCTCGATGCCCACAGGATTCTGATTAACTGCCATCTCCTAGATTTGCTTATAGATTACGGTATCATTTATATATCTACGACTCTATTATACATTATCGCACACTGGTAGAACACTTTTATGACCCTATTTAATTCAGGATTCTAGTTTAGTCTGAGCTACTTTCTCCGTTACCTTTTCGCGTGTAATGGAGGAAGGTTTGATTAACATCTTACAATGGTCAGAAGTTTACACAGCCACATTTGATAGGTTAAATTTAAAGTTAATTGTTGCCTTTTATAAAATCCTACCGTTATTAAAATAGAAATTTTCATTCATTTTTTTTTTTTTCACAGCAACGTCCTTGCCATGAGAATCAGAGTTGCTATGTTACGTGATTAAGCTGTTTCTTTTCAATATGTTCTATATGTCGCCTTGCGCCACTTTTCCTGTTCCAGTGAAGCCAGTCTGAATTTTGACGCCACACTAGATGATTTTGTATCTGCATTCTCACAAGAGTTTTCCAGATCACTGCAACTATTGATATTTATAGTATACGTTTAATTTAAGACATTGCATTATTTCCTTTTCATGCACCATGTCATGACCATATTATTATTATGTGACTGTGATGTATTTTTTCTTTACCCAGCGCTTGATTGTGCGCTAGGGGGTAACTAGGTATAGCGATATTATTAATGTTGATGTCTATAACAAGTTCATCATTATTACTTTATAAGTTTATTAACTTGGTTATCATGCATATTATGCTATTTTTAGATGGTAACTAGTTATTTGTTCCTTGGTATAGATATGCATTGTTTAACTTAATGGTTGCCATGATATATCATTGCTTTTTTAAATTCTCATTTCAGTGCTTTCTTTCATTGCTGGTCATTCTTCGTGTACATCATCTTGTCTTCTCACTTTCCACTTATTATGTCATACTTAGACTATACTTGGTATACCTCATCTTTGTTTAAATTTGATTATCTTTCTATACTTCGTTTTCTTACTCTACACATATTTTCATCCCTCTATTGTTGATTTAGTAATATGACTTAACATAGTGTAATCCTTGTGTGTAGATATTGGAATTGCATCGACCTCAAATTTTTTGTTCCATGTACTTTAAAAAAAAAAAATTATGATATCATTTTTTCCCCGGGGGTCGGTGTAGTCTGTTAAGTCATGTTTGATTAATGGGAGTTAGGTGTTAAAGATTTGTATGTATGGGTCGGATTTTTGTACACACGTTATTTAGCACGCTTTGGTGATGAGATTATTTCTAGTTGGGGGCTTTATGCTCGGTAATTTTTGAACATAGCTCAACTGAGTAGTTGTTAGTTTGTTTTTAAAAATAAGATAAAGAAAGTTTTCGATTGTTCTTAGTGATAGTTTGGGAGAAGAGACGGTTGAGCTGAGCTGAGTTCTCACGTGGTTAGTTCGCGCATGAGTAATTTTTACTGAGCTGTTCTGAGAAGCTGTAATCTCGTGACAGTGCGTTCCTGGCAGGGCTTCGAGATGGTTGTTTCATCTCGTTAGTGTGTCCAGAAGTTATTATCGAGGGGATTATATATTTTGAAAGTGAAGGGAAGAGTTTCCTTCCAAGAATGATTCTTTTGAGGCCATGCATTGTACCGGCCATTATTATTATGATTCATATTTCCTATGATGGATTTTCGCCTGTGATTGAAATAGATATATTATGCTCAGAGTTGCTGTGTGCAACCGTTTGATGAATAGTTTTTGCATGAATTTACTGTTATAATACTGTGTAGAGAGCTGCTGTGAACTGCGATGTATGCAGTCCTTTTGATGGATATTTTTTGCTGTAGTACTATGAAATGTGAGCTGCGGGGTTCTGCAGCCTATGTACTTCGGATTTTGTACCTGTAACTGAGTTGTGCGGATTTACTTACCTGATGCCTGATGATCTACTATGGGCTGTTATCTATGATTATATCCCTTTGGATTTATGCACGGTGTTATGAACTTACTTACATGTCGCTCCATGATTTGCTATGAAGTGTCGTCCTAGGATGTCTACGTGATTTTGGTGTAAATAAACAGTGTATAAATTTATAGCAGTTCCACTACTTCCTGGACCATCGTTACTGTGTGTGTGTGAGTGCAGAATGGATATTACACCCTTAACGAACTCTGACATTCTCGTATCTACATATGTACTATTTTGCTCACTTGTCGGCCACCTGTAAGCCCGACCATACTGACTTTGTCATTGTCAGTGACCTGACACACCCACCACCGCAGACATTTATACAGTAGCAGAAGTGATGGCCTGTGTGGCCTACTGCCGATGTTGTTAAAGAAAATAAACATTAACAGTGAGGTATTTCTATGCTTTCTTTATAATTTTATTTTTAACGTAATTTCTCTTCTCTGCGTATTATTTAGTTTGTCCCCCACTTTTTTTACTATGTGTATTTCAGAAGGACTGCTTTTCAATGATATTGATTTATTTTCTGAAATTGCATCCTATTCATCGCCAGCGTCTACATCTGAATTCTTATTCCACTGACACTTGTGGGGCACAGTAAAACTCTAAATTATATCTTGTTTCATCATATCGTCCTCTGCTGACTTTGTCTCCTTAGAGACATTTAGGCATTACGCAACAAAAGCTTGCTTCTTTTGGTGATGACCATATAAGGAGGTAAAGGATTCAGTTTTCATGCCCACTGAGGTACATTGGGAATATGGTGTTAGGTCCATATTTTCTTGACTATCGGCATACTAATGGTGGCGTGAAATAGTGTCACAAAATATGTTCGTTCTTTGGTTTTTTTTTTCTGGTCTTCTCTTTACTGTTCTTACGTGCAAATTATTTCAGTAATCATTATTTTTGCTTTTATAGTTTGAGATTTAAAACAGACCAGTGAACATGACCCGAATTCTATGATTAGAAGAGATTAACCCCCAGAGAAATCACTTTATGCCTTAAGGTCTAGGATCTAGTTCTAGTGATATAAGTTAGACACTTAACCCACCTGAAAAGAAGGCACCGTACAGCAGTTGCCTGACAATCTTCGAACATTTTCTGTTCAAAATACCTGTGTTTCATTCGCCTTATAAAAATCTCGGGGTAAGTTGTAACATCTATTTTATCATTTTATACTTGCATTTTGACTTGTATAACTTGCTTGTGGGTGTACAGTGGCATACGAGGCTGGCAACCTCATGACTGTAAATAATTGACACATGAACTACAATTGAAAGAGCTGATGACTGCTTTGTGCTGGTTTCCTCGTAAGGAATTAACAGCAGATGTTGCTTCAGACTCCATAGAGAGCATTAATTGGATGATGATATCACTGTGTACATAGTAATTATATAATAACTTTCATCAATTTCATATATATCTATATGTCATCAGACTCACTGTAGTAATACTTAACGTACAGGGAAGGTAAACCATTTTGAGAAAGATGTAAGATTCTCATTTGGTCATACCTCTTACATTTTAACAAGAAATGTTCTATATTTTTGTTTTGAAGACATCCTGCACAGTAAGGTTCTTCTATTCTGAAATAGCCTTTTCCCAGCTGTTGTCTGAGAAGTTCCTTATTACTGGGAATTTTCAATTCCCTAGATATCTTACATTTTCTTGTTGGAGCCTTGAACATCTTATATGCATGTCTTCCTTTCAGATTTTTATCCCACTCTGCTTCTAAACATCTACTGTCCGTTTCTTATTCTTCACAAAATACTGCCATCATCCGTGTTTTTTGGACACAGTAAATTTGCTGCTTCCACCTTATCTCCAAATGACATCCACAGCACACCATCACCAGGGACTAATATTCACACACCTGCGAGGAAACGAACAGGCGTGACGCCACTGCGAGCTGGCATCTGAAATCTACCTGCACCCGACATATCATTTAAAATACACCGCTATTATAAGTTAGCCTTTAAACAGTGTTACAGATAATAACATACAGTTAGCGGAAGATTCTCTACATAAATTTTTTTTTTAAATTTAAAAATCATATTGTTATTTGCAATGTTAACCTTTATTGGCACACTAGACAAATACTCTGAACTAAACAACGAATGCTCCCATAAGGAGAGGTCACTCTATACTTTAATACTACCAGGCAGTTTATAGGATTAATTAACTTGTTCGCTGGCTAAGAGCGGAGTGAGGACTACTCATGTACAGCTGAATAAACTTAAGGGTGGCAATATCTGGTTTGTACTTCGATAACTCCGCCTTCAGAAGAAAGTGCTACAGTTGAAGGAGAACTATACGTACCTTATTTTTTATCTTACCTTTATTAAGTTTGAGGAAGACGCCATTTTTACTCCAACAGAAACTATGCTCCAGAGCTGTACGAAGATAAAGCAATATGAAGAAACACCTCAAATAAAACAGGAACTAGATTATGAGGTATGGTAGAGTTTCAGAAAAGTAGACAAAGGCCGCCATATTTACCAAGTGTACATCAATAGGCTACATCCGAGATTTTTTTTCAAATTGCCTTCAACCTCTCCTTTTGTTATGGTTTTCAGCAAAGTGGTAGGCCTATGTATTTTTATATGATCACAATATTTTGATCTCATTCATTCATTCTATTATTACATTCCTAGCTGTTCTAGGATTTCACACTTCCTCTCCACCCCACCCCACACACATCTTTTCATGAGAATCACTTCATTCTTTTCTATATCCAGATCTCAAATGCCACAATTCTTGTTTCCAACTTCTTGATCATTGTCCCAGTTTCTACACCATACAGTAATACAAGTAATAATACTTGAAGACTGTCATTTTTAATTTGTGAGTGTGCCCCATTCTTCTCTATCCCATGTCAAGGGCCTCAATTCTTTCTTCCAATTGCTTGTTCATTGTCCATGTTTCCACATCCTACAGTAATGAAGAATATATGTAACATTTTATAATTCTCAGTTTTAATTTGTGAGTTATTTGTTTAGATGTCAGTATTTATCTCTTGTTGTTCAATGTATCTTTAGCTATTCTTTTCTTGATTTCCATTTTATATCTGTCATCTTCACTTATTATGTGTCCAAGACATGGGAGACTCTTGACTGTTCCATTATGCATAATTTAGTCGCACCACTTTTTATGTTTATCTAGTCATGGGCAGTGATTACAACCCACAAAAGCCAGATCCTAACCTCAGAAATGAGGTATCTTAGGAAGGTTGTTGAAGTAACAAGAAGAAACATGGTCTGCAATCAGACGATACGTTAAGGCCTAAACACCAAACCCCTGCAGACCCTAGTAGAACAGTCCTAACTGAGATGGTTTCACCATGTCTGTAGAATGGGAGATAATCATCTACCACGGTAAGCATGGGAAACTAAGAACCAGTAATCTAGACCATCTTTGAAGGACCGAGGACTAGAATGGAACCAAGTCAGGAGGAAGACAGCTGATAGAATAGTATGGCGCTCTCTCTTACAAACCTCTACACCTCACAGTAGAAGAGGAACAACTAAATAAGTAAGTAAGACTTAAAAATTGCTAGAAAATGACCTATAAAAAATGAATTAAGACCCCAAAATAGCTAAAAAAATACCCTATAACTTAAAGAAAATGACCTAAAACATACAATTGTCTCTTTTAGTTTTCATGTTAAACTAAAACTTGCATTATTAAAAGGAGAAAATGAGCCACATAAAACATAACTAAAAGAACCTAAAAACAAACAAACTTTTATTTTTTTTACTGTTACTCTGCCAAATCTAAATTCTTTTGTTAACGAACCAAATAATGACAATGCAACAAAACAAGAAAAAAATTACTTAAAAATACAAAATATTTTTTTACACTCCGTGCCAAACTGGGAGTTTATGTTATTAACCAAAAAATTGCCATGTTAGAAAGAAATAAAACTTAAAAATGCAATTTAAATTTTCACAGTTGCTGTGCCAAACTGAACATTTTAATTTTATTAACAAAGTAGTTCTTTTTAAAAAGCACAAAATACATACAACTGCAACTGAATATTTGTACAGTTTCTATGGCAGACTGAATGTCTTTATTTGATAAGTTCAGAATTACAATGCACAACAACAACTATGTACAGGTTTTCAAATGAGAATGACTTCCTATTGCTTGCCAACAAAGCTTTCATTATTGAAAAGCTCTTTTCCACTTCTTCTGACACCATGGGAGCTTATCAGAAAAAAACAGTTTTGTAAGTTGATTCTAAGTCCCCTGAAATTTCATCCAAGGAAATATTTTTCCCTTACAGGACATCAGAAATTAAGCATAACTTTTCATATTCCACATTTTGTTTTTCAAAATTTGCTTAGTTTTCTTTTTCACAGCCTCCCCCCATTTCCAGTCATACTGCCTATGTCATTCATCACTTTCTTCATCAAATCTGTCTGATCCACTATCAGAACTGCTGACTTCATCAAATCTATCTGTTCCACTAACATAACTGCTGACTTCTCTAGGCAGAATGCCAAAATTTTAATTTTGTGTCAGAAATTTTTTTAGTGCTATATTTTTCCTTTATACCTACAGACCTAACACTATGTTAACTGCATATCGTTCAGAAGAGTCAGTTGTCTCATCCACTGACACCCTTATTTTCTTGTCTGCTACTTTTTCTCTTATTTTCAGCATTGCATTTTCAATACAGTGGCTTACTTAAATTTTCCTCAATGTGTACGATTCTAGCAAAGGCTCTGTGGTGTGCTTTTATAAAATCTCACACAGTTTTGGATACTTAACTTTATTCAATGAAATATCAGCACAGTGAAAGCTTCTGTCCATCGGTAGATAAAACGTTATTTCCATTTTCAGAAACTAAGGGTTTAATTTCTATGAAGCACTTTCAATATTTAAAATTTTGGATGTAAAAATTCAGAACTGGAACTAAACAATTTTGTTTTCAGGAGGTTAGGGAAATGTATTAAACAGCATGAGGAAAACACTGATGTAAAAAAATAAAATTGTAAAACAATAAGTAAAAAACACATTAAAACAAAACATGCTTTTATTGGGTTTTATTTTTAAATGCCAAAATATGCACACAAAAAAGGGACTCAGAAACAAAAAAAAATGTCTGAAACATACCCAAAAAAATGTTTAAATCACCTAAAAATCTAAAAAAATGCGTTATCATGCCAAAAATGGCAAAAACAAATGCATAATAATACCATAACAAAGGCTCAAATCAACTTTTTAATATTGAAACAATTATATTCAACTGAGCAACATGTCAGTTTTACCACACACACAAAAATATAAAATCCTTAAAATTCTAACCATAATGATAAGTATCATTTTGTGAAGTCTGAATTTAAAAAAAAAAATTAATACTTTGTTTTGAGTTGATGATAGGTGTCATTTTGTGAAGTCTGAATAAAAAATATTGATTTTTTTAATTGAGTTAATGATAAATATCATTTTGTGAAGTCTAAATTTTTAAAATCTGACTTTCTATTGAGTTGATGATAGGTGTCATTTTGTGAAGTCTAAATATAAAAATATTGGCTGTTATAGAGTTTAAGATAGGTGTCATTTTGTGTTGTTCTAAAGCAGGTTTTATGAACCTGTGTTCCACAAGACTAATAGCTGTTCCATGAACAGATTAAGCAGCAGTGGATAAATTTGAATTTATCTGAATTTTAGAAAATTATTATGGTTTTTTGCTTTAAAAAAATATATATTCTTTTTCAGTAATTCTGTTGGAATATAATCTTAACATTTAATCTTATTTTAATCAAATGTATTATTTGTGTGCACAAACTGTAATCATGCATCTGTGTAGATTTTTTCTATCAATGGGGCAATAGCCTTCATGGGACAGTTAAAGCCTATGTGCAACAAGAAATCAGATAGCAAGAATATTTGATGGATAAAGACTACAACTTGCTAAAAAGTGGTATTTGTTCTCTAATATAATATTAGTTTAATTATCACCACTTACATCTCTACATTATCTTCTAACGCGTTCACGTGACCGGCAACAATATGGCTGCGTGTTTACGGAATCTCAGTTTTGATTTGTTATTGATGTGACAATGCCTAAAAAAACGAGATGCTCTCGTTACCTCCAACTGGAATAGGCCAGAGTTAGAGATGGAAGCAAGACTTATCCTACACTGCAGGTAAAACGTACTTATTGTGACGAGATAATGGTAAAAACTGGGACATTACTACTCAGGCAAGGAGTGTTGAAATAAACCATAGCGGACCGTTTGTTCGATGTGGCCTTTGACAAGAATTTAGAGACGCAGTAAACAGGAGTAATGGTTAGGCTTAGTGGTTGAAATGAAGCAGACAGGACTGTCTGTACGATAATTCCTTAGATTAGAATTCAGAGACGCAGTAAAAAGGGCTAATGGTTACGTAAATGTATCCTAAACCTAACCCTAACGACGTTGGCGACTTACTGGGATGACATCTAAGAAGACGGCCCACAGTGACTCATTTCAACTAGGTTTAAGAATCTTAACCTAACCCTAAACCTTACGAGGTTGGCTACTTACTGGAATGACATCAAAGAAGGTGGCCCACTGTGCTTCATTTCAACCACCAGGGAGTTACATGAACTAGCTATTACGAGTAGTAGACAGTCAATTAAAAATCATCATGTTTTCCTGAGTTTACAGAATAACAGGTGACTTCTCATAATTCAGTACATTATCATGATTCTTGTAAGCATAGTGCATTTTTGTTTCCTCAATTTAATGTTTGTTTCTTGTGTATTTTTATTGACATGTCTTGTCACAGATGCTTATGTGTTATTTAAAAAATGCCTGCCAGACATGTGCAACAGCCGGTTCTTGGTACCAGAAGAAAGATTGGAAACTTCATCAAATAGAAAGTGAAGCAAGGCTGTCATATACATTTTGAAGGTATTTACTTTTGAAACTTACTTTAAGTTTCCCCTTGCCTAAGCATAGACTTTCATGTAATTTATTTTGATCTCCATAAATATCAAGTTTAGAAACATATTTCATGACTTACATGTATTGTTTTGCTTCCATTGTACTTTAAGACACAGTTTATTAATGCTTGTTTACATCTTTATTTGAAATTTTACTAATGTAAACATTTACCTCTTTCTAGGAAGTTCAAGTGTCATGGAAGCTGAGGCAGGTAGTGATTTGTGAAGCTGTTATATATTTTGCTACACCGTGTAAAGTGATTGTGATAGCAAAGCATTCAATCAGATCATAGCAATTAAACCATATGTCCCTAATATTGCTGAATTTAATCAAGGACCTGAGGCTGCTATATTTTTCAAGAAAGTCCTGGGGCTGAACAGTGGAAGAGAGGCTTGTCGACTGGCAGGAGCAAGAAAGCGTTAAACGTCTGGTGCTCAGCTCTAAAATGGCAGAAAACTGCACTAAAAAAATGAAGGACATTTAGCACAAATCTCAACAGAAAGCCACACAAGAAACTGCAGAGGAAGCTGGATATGCTGCCGGTATGTTCTGCATGACTAGTAAGTTATTTTATTTTGCTGCAGTATCACATACTTATTTAATTATATTCTAATTATATTGAAAAATGTGATTTGAAAGAAATCATTATTCTCATACTAATTTTCTTATAACTTCCACACTTATGTATTAATTGACAAGAATAGGAACATATATTGCCCATAATCTTTTAAAACTTTTTATGTGATGGATTTTAAGTATCTGATCAAACTTATGGTTAATTGACAAAAGTAATGTAAAATTTAGTAAAATTTGTTACTATTTTTAGACACTATTTTCAAAGTCCTACAGCTTTTTTTTGTATTAAAGTTATCAAAAATCCATCACTGGAAAAGTTTTAACATATAATGATAAACATTGTGTTCATATTTGGTATTCATAGCTTAATAAATAAAAAAGCTTTAGCAAATTGAAATAGAACAAAGAATCCAATATTGCTCAGCTCTAAAACGGCAGAAAACTGCACTAAGACAAGGAAGGAAATTAAGCACAAATTTCAACAGAAAGCCAGATAGGAAGCTGCAGAGGAAGCTGGCTATGCTACCAGTATGTTCTAAATGACAAGTAAGCAATTTTTCAGGGGCAATATTACAGACTTATTTAATTGTAGTCTATTTATGGAGAAAAATGCGATTTTCTCAAAATCTAATTTTCTCATCCTAATTTCCTTAAAACTCCCACACTTATGTGTTAATTGACATAAAAATTGGCACATATGTTGCCCATAATCTTTTAAAACTTTCATATTGCTGGATTTTGAGTATCTGATCAAACTTTTGATTTATTGCAAAAAGTAATGTAAAATATATCAAAATTTGTTACTTTTTTTAGACACTATATTCAAAGTCCTACAACTTTTTTTGTATTAAAGTTATCAAAAATCCACCAATCGAAAAGTTTTAAAATATAATGATAAACATTGTGTTCATATTTGGTATTCATAGCTTAATAAATAAAAAAGCCTTAGCAAATTGAAATAGAACAATAGAATCCAATATGGCTGCCGTTTCTATGGCAACCAGTAGTGCAGTGCCATAAAGCTCTTCATTTTTCGTATCTAGTATTGATATAGGTTAAGTCTGTGCATTTTCATTGAAATCCAGCAATTAATAACGAAAATAGCATTTCAGGGTAGCTCCTCCCCTTAATAGTACATTTTAGGCTTCACTAAATTGCTTTTGAAAATTTTAAAAGATGCAAAAATGACAGTTTAAAGCCAAAATTCATGTTTCTGAATGGTTAAAATAATTTCTTAATGATTTATCTCTTCCAATGTCTTCTAGGATTCTGTAAGTGCAAATATCTGCAATGTTAGCTGATACCATTGTGTCAGGAACATTATAGACTATGTCCCCGAGATGTAAAGAGCTAATATTATGGTGGGTGTGGGTTTTATGTTGAAGATGATAATCAACAAGGGCTCATACAAATTAACCCAACGCCACCAGTACAGTTCCAACACATTTATTGAACATTCACATATGTGTCCTGGATATCAAATACATCGTCAAAACACTGACCTAATACTTAGCCTAACACTGCCTGCATGGAAATAACTCTGCCGACAATATTCATGAACTGGCTCCACTTACGTACACAGACAGTACACTAAATATCTATATGTGCGGTATGCCCTCCTCGCACATGTAACATCATCCAGGTGTGAATCACTTATTCTAAGTGGTTGGCGGCATTAATCATCACCATATAGATTCTCTCAGAATCTCCTCCAGGCAGGAATTCAACACCTGTATTTATTTTAATACAGCTACAAGGTGGGAAACATGTCGCCTTTCTTCACAGTAGCTCCATGGGCAGACACTGCAATGCCCTATACTGTTCTCCACGAATAGGAAAATAAATATGGTTCCAACAGGAACATTTTCAGGTGTTACAATAATCTTCGCCTGTACAATAGGTAGGACCTAAACAATATAATAAATATATTCTCACATCTGTGGTTCTCCACAGTCAAACAATATGAGCTCACATCTCGGCTACTAGTCAAAGACTCAAGCGCACAACTCGGCTGCCAAACACAGACTAAATCCCCAGTCACCCCAGACTTGTATTCACTAAACAATTTCTCACACACAAGTCACAACAAAGCTGACATAAAGTCAGACATTAACACTATACCTGAGTTACACTTAAACAAAAGTTGACAACATCAGTGACCCTTAACTCCAATCACTGTCATCATTCACATTCATGAAACTGTTCTGTGATACATGGTAACAACAACAAAAATATGATCTTAGTGACTTCTATTTATCCAGACTGAACTGTATAATATTTGCAGTTATACACACTTAATCTTTTATCATCTTCTACCCCACTACAGTTTTTTGTTGTGTTTAGGATTTCAAACCTTGTTGTATATTTAAATAACCTATAATGTTTTCTTTCCAGCCTCCAAGAAGTATTCAAACACAATTCCCATTTATGGATGAAAAATTTAAACTGGAGTGGGATTGTAAAGTGAATATTTATTTTTTGTTTGAGTCTTGTTAACAATGATATAGTAAATCTTCTTACTTGTTTTGTTTTTTTGGATCAGGTTGCTAAAAAATGTGGAATAGATAAAATTTGTCTAGTGATTCTCAGAAAATTTTTCTTTTTTAAATGTAATTCTTTTGTCTTCTGACATCCTCTTCTGATTTTTCCCCCCATCAGAATGAAAGGAATGTAGACAATGACATCTCTGGTCTGGTTGTCAGGGTGAAACAGGAACAAGATAACGAGGTTAAAATTTAATGTAATGCTTAATGTATACATTTAATGGAGCTTAATTAAAGTAGATTGTATTTGCAAGTTGTCTATTGCGCACACACCTTTGATCTCAATTTGATGTGTACATTAGGTTTACTGTCATTATGCAGTGCACGATATCCTGCTATGGCCCATTACTCTTTCTTCTCAGACTCCAAGACATGTTGAGACTACAGCTGCATTCAGTGGTGAAAAAATAAAACAGGAACTCACTTTATAAGTAATTTATTTGTTAATTATTGTAGTACTTGTTCATTGTAGCACTTGAGAACCATACATTCTTACTGTCATTGAAAATGATCTATTGTACAGTTTGTTTCTCATTTTCTAGAATTATACTTTGCTGGCCCAGTTTTATGAATTAGCGTATACATGATGTTAATATAGTACCCAAGTGTTTGAATGTTTCTACTTGTTTCAGATTGGTACCATTTACATTTATTTGACATTCTGTTTCATTAGCAATAAAGTATTATCATTATCAGAAGTAAAAAATATATTCAGCCAGGGTAAATTAAAAATAATAGATACATTTTTTAAATTTCAACTACAAAGCCCTACAGTTTTTGTATTGTCATTACAAAAATTGTGGCATATTATGGTCAAAGCAAGGTAACATTTGTTTGAAAATAAAAAACACAGTTTGTTCGAAAGGCAAATATTATCACCATTAAACACCAAAGTACATTGATATATATGGTCTTTTTGTGTGATTCTTAAAAAAACAATTTTTAATTATTGCCTGTCTCAGTCATCATGTTGTTTCTGTTGTTAGGCAGAGACATGCTAAGAAAATTATTAGGGAAGAAAGACATAATGTTATTGTGTGCTCATTTCAGTGAACTCATAATTTTTAAAGTGTTCTCAAAATCCCAATTAAATATGCCTATTTCTGATTTTATTTTTAAACCTTTGTATGATACCATAATTGTTTGTCTGTGAGGCTGCTAAGATTGTGAATTAAGATGTCATATATAGAAGTAACGGGAGCCGCAGTAGCATAGTGGTTAGTGCACTGGCTTCCTAGCTCAGTAGTCCAGGGTTTGATCCCCAGTTGAGGTGGGATTATTTTAAGGTAGCCGTGTTGTAGAAACATGAATTTTTCTTATTTATAACTTTACATTTTGCCTATATATGTCAAAATGTTCCTTGGTAAGAGAGAAATCAAACCATATGAGTGATTGCATAATTATGCTAATTAGCTATTCAAAATGGCCGCCGCAGTATAAAAAATGCAGGGTTATTTTAAACCCACATAACATAATTATTTCTCAACATATAGAGTTGAAATTCTGCATACAAGTCCACAAGTGAGTGCATTATGTTCTAAACCAAAAATATTTGGGATATAGCATGTCCTATGTGTGACCATTTGTAAAAAAAGTAGAATTGGAAATTTATCGAACCTCATTAGTATGCAAAACATCTCTACAAATAAAACAAATTGAGAAAGCAAATAAAAGTTTGGTTCAGGACAAGGTTTAAGATATTAAGAAACACTCTGCAAAGTATCAGAGCATTCCAACAATTCATTCTTGAGATATTGCATCTCAAAATGTACCTGTCATGCTAAATAGGGAAAGTGAGAAAAAGAAGAAAAAAGCAGACATTTTTTTTAACAAACAGTATTTTGTGCACTTACCTTATCTTAATGACCTCCTGGAGTATATATATCCCCTTCCTTTTCTTCTGCCTTGTCAGTAAACCCTTTTCTGATGCCTCTCAAAGTCTTTCTTCTTGCTTTTACTTTGTCAGAAGACTTTTTGATGGAGTTGGTAATTCTGTGTTGTTCTCCAGCTTTGCACATATTCACACTAAATCTACTCAATGGTACTCCAAGTTTTGTCATGAGCTTGAGAACTGATGAGTATCCACCATTAAAATAAGATACTGCATTCCACACAGCCTCTTCTACTGTGAATCTATCCACAAAATGTTCTTTTGCACATCTATCCCATATTAATTTGTTGAGACTTTCATTGTTGTTTTGTGTCCTTCTGTGGAGACATTTTGACAGTAGGGACTCATCCGACAGATCATCAAACACTGGTTGAATACATTCTACCACTGCCTGCGGTAGGCCATTCTTGTGCTTATAAGACAGTGGGTCCTTCTTATAGCCACACCAAGAATTATGTCCTTCTGGGCATTTTTCATGCATCGGCTTATCCTTTGTGGAAGTGACATGAGGCAAAACTGCTTTGATGGCAGCTTTCATATCCTCAAGGTTTCCACTGTTCTGTCGAATTGCTAGCCCATAATAGTTTTGAAGGGTACTTCTCTGGCTCTCCATCTTTCCTTTTGTCCCATCGTTTGAATCCATCACAAATGTTCGACAGTGTCTCCACATCTAGACACATCCCGCTGTCTATCGAAATGGAAGTTACTACACCATGATGACTGGCATGACCCCGTCATTGCCAAGTTCCGTCCATTGAGACACCACACATGACTGTTCCATTGTTAGTTGCTTGTTTTTGCATTTTAATTTCTTTAGCAGCCTCAGACATACTTTCTTCAGCCACTGCTTTGCTAGCAGCATGCACATGCATAAAAATGTCTCTATAATTATGTCTTGTCATTGGTGGTGGGGCACCAGTGTGCAAGCTAAACTTTTCAAGCGCTGCATGTCCTCGGCCAAGTGATCGTACAAACATTATCATCCTTACATTGATTTCCTTGTTCTTTTTTGTGTTTATTCCTGTCTCCTCTACATTTTCTGTATCTCCTGATGTTGTGAAAGATGTTTCCCACATTTGACAATGATTGTGTGACAGAAACCTTGCTTTGAATCTTCACTGAGCCTACACGACACCATAAACCCACAACATTCTACACATCTCATGTTTGCCATTATGAAGTTATTCAAGTGCTCCATACTCATAAGAATAAAAGCATTATTTGTTTGTCCATCTTTTGTGTGGGTTGAGAGGGTGCTTTTCCTCAATTTCTTCACAGAAGAAGGTTTAACTTCGTTATCAATAACAGCTGCTTCATTATTTTTGGTTGTGCTAACAGGGCGCTGGTTGCCAAAAAACTTTCGTTTTCTTAACTTCCTACTTCTTTTTTTGTCACCCATATTGTTCTTATTTAATAGATTTGTAAAGCTTACCACAAAAACGTAACTTTTTCACTCAAACAGGTGTAATATGAATGGTTGAACTCAAGATCTTTCGGAATTTTCAGCCCACGTTTTTCACATTAGAACATAAAGAACTGACTTAAGGAGAGTAATTTCCCTTCTCTTAAATGGTTCTTTGGTGTTTTTCTGGTACAGAAGAGTTATGGAATTATTATCATTTCACCTTTTTAGTGTGCGCATCATAATGTTTTAAAAAAGTGGTTAGTAACCAGAGGTAAACAATGCGTTGTCAAGGAAAATTAAGATCACCCCCTGGTCACTTATCCTTTAAAAAGTAAAGAACTATGCATCACTGGACAATATAAACCTATGTATTGTGGAGAGAAATGGTTTGGCTTCATAAAAACATTAAAAAACAAAAAATGCAGTATTTCATGAAATGTGATGAAATTCTGGGGCACAGCTACCGCAAACGGTTCCTGGGTCGACCCAGTCCCAATTGGGTACCAGAGCAACTCTGGGAAGGTTAAGGTGGCCGGCGTGATGCTGACCACATCACCCTTAGTGTGCGGATGATCAAGAAAATATGGGCCTAACACCATATTCCCAATATGCCTCTACGGGCATGTAAACGGGATCCTTTACCTTTTTATATAGAAGTAATATTTAATACTGCAGTGATATCACTTCTACAAATGAAGCATTCATTACGTGATTTCAGATTTATGATTATGAAACCGCAACAGCTCTGAGAGTATGACTGCTTGTTACGTGACAGCTACTTGTATGCCACTTAATTATTTCATAAATAGATCACAACTTTCATCACATTTTTATGTACCCATATCACTAAATAATTCTCGTTTTATTCTTTTCCTGCCAGAACCATGATGGTCATAACTACACTGAAGACTCTGATAATCATGATCAGAAAGGTGACATCATAGATACAAAAACACCAAGAATTAAGAAAGCAGAACAACCTGACTTATGTAAAGATGAAGGTAATGAAATGGTCATCGTAATGATGAAATAATGCTTTATTTTTATTTTTATTTTTTGTTTAGTATTTTATTGATTTCTGAGAATAAAACTCTGCATTCTTAATAAAAAATAACTCTGTAAGATCAGAACATCACCTTAGGATACCATATATAGAGGTAACAGTGAAACCACTCAAGAACCTTTAGCCTGGTCTGGTATTTCAATTTATTATCATATATCAATACTTACTGAACAAACAGTAAACACAAATTAGAAGACCTGGAATATGCAGATGACATTGCACTACACACACATTTACATCAACACATCCAAGAAAAAACCAATAGACTGAATAAGTATAACCAGCAGGTTGGTCTGAAAATCAATCTGAAGAAGACAGAGGTCATTACACTCAATGTGGGCAATCATGAGCCAGTAACAATAAGGAACCAGAAGTTAGAACAGACACACACATTTACTTACCTAGGATGCATAGTTAAAATGCCACCCCCTACAGACCCAAGTAGAACAGTCCCAACTAAGATGGTTTGGCCATGTCTGCAGAATGGGAGAAGATCGGCTACCATGACAAGCATGGGAAACAAAGAGCCAAGGATCCAGACCTCGAGGACGACCCAGAGTCCGCTGGGAGGACAACATTAGACAATCTTTGAAGGACCGAGGACTAGAATGGAACCAGGCCAGGAGGAAGACAGCCGATAGAATAGTCTGGCACTCTCTCTTCCAAACCTCTACACCTCACGGTAGAAGGGGAACGACTAAGTAAGTAAGTAAGGATGCATTGTAACACCAGATGGCAGAACAAGCAAGAACATTAACAGCCAGAACAAATTGAAAACACTCGATGAGAGGTCACAGCAATTGGGTCTGAAAATACACAGGGAAAAGACAAAGATAATGAGAATAAATGCAAGTAATGATAACATGGTTGAACTTGAAGAACCACCAAGATGTAGAATTGTACACACATCTTGGCAGCAATATAGACAAAGTTGGAGGGACAGACAGTGATATCAAAATAAGAATACAAAAAGGAGGAGCTTTCATTGCATTGGGAAATATATGGAGATCAAGAGAAATCGGATCCAACACAAAAATAAGAATCTTCAACTCAAATGTAAAGTCAGTCTTATATGGCTCTGAGACATGGAAAACAACAAAGACAACAACCAAAAAGCTACAGACTTTCATTAATGGTGCTTGCGTAAAATAGAGGGATTAAAATGGTATGATAAGGTTACCAGCAAGGAACTGATGACAAGAACTAGACAAGTGCCAGTGGAACAAGAGATGAGAAGACGACGATGGCGATGGATAGGACATATGCTGAGGAAACCTGTTGATAGCATTACAAGGCAGTCCTTGTTCTGGAACCCTCAGGGCAAGAGAGGCAGAGGTAGACCGAGAAGCACATGGAGAAGGGAGCTGGAAACAGAGGTGAAAATGATGAAGAGAACGTGGAAAGAACTTGAGATGATGGCACGTGACAGGATGACTTGGCATTTGTTTGTTGAAAGCCTATGCTCCTTTGGGAGTGGAGAGTTATGAATGATGAATTTGTGCACTCTTTTAAATTTCCCTTCTTAGGCAACTTAACCAGATATCCTTCCTTCCATTCTGCTGGTATCTCTTCCTTTTCCCAGTCTTTACGAAGTAATTTATATAACATCTCTGTAGCCGTGTCAATATCTGCTTTGGTGGCCTCTGCTGGAATGCATTCAGGTCCAGACATGTTTCCATCTCTTAGAAGCTTTATGGCTTTCTTTATTTCTTCCTTCATTGGTCTTTCACTGTTAATTTGTAGCTCATCTTCTGCTGGCTGGATGTCCGGGGGGTTTTGTGGAGCTGGTCTATTGAGAAGGTCACCAAAATATTATGTCCACCTCTTCATTTGCTCTTGTATATTGCTGAGCAGTTTTCCATTCTTGTCTTTTATGGGGCAACTTGTTTGCTTGTATTTCCCCGTCAGCTTCTTTGGGCTCCTATACAGTTCTCTCATATTTCCTTTGGCTGCAGCATCTTCTGCCTCTCTTGCCAACTGCTCAATATACTTCCTCTTGTCTCTTTTGATACTTCTTTTTACTTCTTTGTTTGCTTCTGTGCACACTTCTTGAGCCTTGGCTTTGGAACTTCTGGTTTTGCTTGTGTTTAAATCTGCTTTCTTGTTTTTTTCTGTCTTTTATCTTATTGATGGTTTCTGTTGTTATCCATGCTTTTTGTTGTCATTCCCTTTTCCCCAGTATTTCTTCACGTCTCATTCCATACAGTATTGATTTGCTGCCAATAGTCTTCAGTATTCTCTAGATCTTCCAGCTGTTGGAGCACTTGGAATTTGCTGGATATTGTGACCACAAATTTGTCTCTTGTTTCTTGATTTCTTAGATGTCCTACATTAACACATTAACTACCACATGCCGGTGGGACCGGCTTTTGAAATCCTATCATATGGACCGCAAGCCGCTCAGAGCGCCGATCTATTTTTACTAATAAAATGAATGAAAAATGTACTGAACCACTTTCTGATCTGGTTTGAGATTTTAAATTGCTTCAGGAAAACAAATTCCCAAAGCATGGTTGTTGTAGAACACTGGAAAATTGATATTATTTTCATATTTTTCAGCGTTTTGAGTTAGTTACCAAATCGTGTAAAATTGTTTACTGTGGCAACTAGTGATAGGACCACAAAAAATGCTTGTACATCTTGTCTAATGGCTGAATAGGCTAGAAACTTGTTTCAAAAATTGACTGATAGATCTAGCAATGAGGACAAGAATGAAAATGGTGAGCACATTGATTAAAATAGTGATTTTGATAGAGATGGGACGCAAGCAGTTATAATTGTGAAAATATTGCAAGTCCTCAGCCATCAGAGGGCCGTTAAATAGCAACAACCTCTATTAGAGTTACAAATGGTGCTTATGGTAATAGTACATTCATTTATCTTTAAAATGACATGTAATTCATAAAAATCTGTAAATAACACTGACAAACAACATTTTTCTTTCTTATATAAGAATAAGTGTTCTTAGGTCAGTTTCTTGCGCTGATTTCAATCTGAAATCCGTTTATCTCTATCACATCGGGTTTTTAAGATATTTGTGAATAAATATATTTTTGGGAAACCGTTATTTGCTCCGTTTCATTTTTACTGTATAACATTAAAAATTAATAAAATGCAAAATAATTCTACTTTTTATACTGCTAAAAGATGCATGACATATGTTACGCTATTTTTCAAATAGTTACTGTATTTTGAAATAATTCTGAGCGAAATATGGCTTCTAGAAGTTGTAGAAATTCGGCTGATCTGTTCTGTTACGTGTGCGGATATTTTACCGATCGTGTTCACCAGAAAAACTTTACACCATTACTAAAGAAAGCATATGAACTTTATTTCGATTCGAAAGTTGATGATGCAAATAAATCTTGGAAGCCAAATACAGGTTGTTCGACTTGTGCAAATACATTGGCAGGTTGGTTACGAAAATCGCCGAAGCATAAGTCGATGCCTTTTGGAGTGCCAGTAATATGGCGTGAACCGACAAATCATGCTACTGATTGTTACTTCTGCTTGACAAATATCCATGGTTTCACTTTTAAAACTAGAAAGTCTGTCGTTTATCCAAATATTGAATCGGTTTCGAAACCAGTGCCTCATGATCCAATCACGTGTCCGATCCCAGTTCCACCAGAACAATATCCGTTGGACGTGAATGAACCATCAGAAAATGATAGTTTACCTGCTTTTGAAACTAATTCTGACTTGGATTATATACCGGTGAATGATGGTGTTCACTTAATTAACCATTCAGAACTTTCAGATCTAATACGTGATCTCGCTCTTATCAAGCGGAATTACTCGTTCGCGACTCAAAGAATGGAATCTTTTAGCGCTCAATACTCCGATATCTAAATTTCGTCATAGACACAGAGAACTTGTTCAATACTTTGAGATGGATAATGACATTTGCTATTGCAAAGATGTAAATGGTCTAATGGTGCAGCTCGGTCATGAGCACATAATCAACGAAAGGCGACTTTTCATCGACTCTTCCAAGATTAGTCTAAAAGCCGAGTTATTGCATAACAGAAATTTATTTTCATCAATTCCAGTCGCCTACTCTGTTCATATGAAAGAAACTTATGACAATATGGCTATACTTTTGGCAAAAATAAAGTACAATGACTACCAATGGCGGATTTGTGGAGACCTAAAGGTCATTGCAATTCTCACGGGCATGCAGACTGGGTATACTAAATTTTGTTGCTTCCTATGTGAATGGGAAAGCCGCAACAGACAGGAACATTATGCAAGAAAGGTGTGGCCTATCAGGGATCGTATGCAGCTCGGGCATAAAAATGTAATACACGAGCCATTAGTTAACAAAGACAGCATCATTTTACTACCGTTACATATAAAGTTGGGGCTCATGAAGAATTTCGTAAAAGCATTAGATAAAACGAGCAAAGCTTTCACTTATCTTCGAGAAAAGTTTCCGCAAATTAGCGATGCAAAGACAAAGGAAGGTATCTTTGTAGGACCTCAGATTAGGAAAGTTATTGCAGACAAACAATTCGAGAACTTGTTACATGGTAGTGAACTTCACGCATGGATGGCATTCAAATCGATCGTCGATAACTTTCTGGGAAATCACAAATCTGTCGACTATGTGCATACTGTTAAGCAGTGCATAGATGCATACAGAATTATGGGCTGTAACATGTCCCTCAAAATCCATTTGCTCGATTCGCATCTTGACTTTTCCCCTGACAACCTTGGCGAAGTCAGCGATGAACATGGAGAACAATTCCATCAAGATATCGCCGTAATGGAGTCACGTTATCAAGGACGGTGGAGTGTGACCATGCTTGCCGATTATTGTTGGATGCTTCATCGCGATGTACCACATGCCATTCACCGACGACAGTCGACTGCAGAGAAATTCAAGCCTACATAACTGTTATACTTCTTGTACGAATGATGTTGTAATACTGTATGCGTTGTTAAAAAACTTCAGTTGCGTATTTCTAGAGATCCCGACCTGATAGAGAAAAACGGTTTGCAGATTTAAAAACAGCACATTAAAATTGACCAGAAAAACATAGAAATGTTAGAGAAAGAAAAAAAACTTTTTTTTTGTTAGCCAGTGTAATTACGGAAACTACAGCTTGCTTTGTGCAAACACCTACAGGATGAAAATGGGGAAAAATTTATTTCAGCCACACTGTGTTTTTCAATTCAGTAGTTAATGTGTTAAATTGTTGTCTATAATTTTGCATGGGTGCATATCTCTTGAGTTTCATTTTTACTTTGGCTATCAGAAGGTGGTGATCTGATGCCACATCTGCTCCTCTATATACCTTTACATCCTGCAATGATGATCTAAACTTCTTGTTTATGCATATATGACCGATCTGATTTTCTGTTCAATGGTCTGGTGATATCCATGTTGCCTTGCATATTCTCTTATGTGGAAACATGCTTCCTCCTATAGCCAGTTGATTTGAAGCACAGAAGTTTGAGAATAGTTCCCCATTTTCAATCATTATTTCTAGCCCATGTTTTCCCATGACTTCTTCAAAGCCGGTGTTGGCTGTACCTATCTTTGCATTCATGTCACCCATCAAAACTGTGATGTCTCTTCTTTTTACCTTTTCCATAATTTCCTGTAGTCTAGTATAAAATGCTTCTTTCACAGACTCTTCTTTGTCATTCTTTCTTCTTCTTCTTTCTTTGATCCATAACTGCCAACCGTCAAAGCAGTCAGCGGCCATCATGCCTGGTGGCGTCTTGTAGGGCAGCAACAAATTGATTCCACTTTGCTCGGTCGGCAGCCATCCTTCGTACAGTGCCCCAACTGTGGTTCATTCTTTGCATCTCAGCTTCCACAGTTCTCCGCCAAGGTGTTTTTGGTTGGCCTCTCTTTCGCTTTCCCTTGGGGGTCCATAGCATAGCTGTTGTTGTGATGGTATCAGGGTCCCTTCTGAGGATGTGGCCAACCCAACTCCAGCGTCTGCCAGCTATGATGGTGTGCATGTCTTCCTGGTTACTCCGAATAAGTAGTTATTGGTTGCTAATGGTGTTTGGCCAGAAGATTCGGAGAATTCGGAAAAATAAAAAAAATTCTTTGTCATTAGTTGGTGCATAACATTGTATGCCATTTACATTTATTTTCTTTTTAGCTGTTTTAAAAGTAGCAGTTATTATTCTGGGTCCAAAAGCTTCCCATTCAATGAGTGCTTTCTGTGCTTCTTTATATATCATAAGAGCTACCCCTCCACTGTGGTGTGAACTTTTGTCTTCATGCCCTGAGGACAGAACCAATTCACCTGTGATGAGTTTCTTCTTGTCTACCCCCTTTCACTTTGTTTCACACATTCCCAGAACCTCGATTTTATATTCCCTCATTTCTGCTGCTACTTGTGCCACTTTCTCTTGTTTGTTTAATGTCTGAACATTCCAGGTGCCAAATCTGAAAGTTCTCCTAGAAGACAGAAGGTTGGTCAGTAACACAGACTCCTTTCGGCTTTCTCTGTGTTGCATCATACGCCTCCCTGTGAGAGGACCTTCCCCTGTCTTAGATGGCTGTGTTTTATTTTCCTTAATTGACTTGTCCATATTTGTGGAAGTTTTTTGTGGTTTAAATTTTTTTACAGGATGGGGTAACCAGCTCCATGCCCAACCCTCCTTAGTCACTTTCTATGACATGCATGGCAGGGAACAGTGTTACTATTCTTTGCTCCCCTTCTGGGCCCCGGTAACACACGAGTGTTGTTGTTCTCATGGGGGAACACAATTTGAGACCACTCTGTGAACTCTGGGCATTCAGAACTCCTGTTTCATTTGTCCGTAATTTGACAAAAGCAGAATGGGAAAAATGTCCTGTCATCGAGACGGATTTTACCTAAATTATTATAAGGCAATTTTGCACAGCATCTTCAGCTCAGTTAGCAGACATGTGTCAAGTAAATATTCAAATATTTCATACGCCAATATTTGCTGTTCTCATGGGGTGACAAAATTTGATACCACTCTGTGAACTCTGGGCATTCAGAACTCTTTGTTTCATTTGAGCCTGTAATCTCACAAAAGCAGAATGGGGAAATTTGCCTTTTATCATGATGGATTGTACCTAAATTGATATAAGGCTTTTAGCAGAGCAGTTACTAGTAAATATTAAAATAGTTAGGAATACATTCGCAGAAGAAAAATTCAAAATCACACTGTGAACTCTTTTCTGGTTGGAAAATGAAATAACAATAGCCGAGTGATTTGATTTGTTCTGTTAGCAATTTGATCGCTTTGAGTTCCCTCTCTGGCGTGGTCTATTACATTTAATTGCATTTTACCCTCGAACAGGTGACAAACCGTTAACATGTCATAATGGCACCTCAGTTTTTATGATTATGTCTAGGAACGTCTGGGAGCTGAGCCACAATTGGATGAGGTCCAGTGCAGATTCTGAGCAAACCGAAGTTTTCAAGACCTAATCTTCACACTCAGACATCTGAGTGAAAAGGCCCTTGAGTATAAGAGTGAGATCCATCTTCGTTTCATAGATCTGGAAAAGGCGTTTGACAGGGTCCCCTGGAGCAAACTTTGGGACTGTTTGGCAAGGAATAACCTTCCAGCACCTCTGATTAATGCAATACTAAGCTTCTACAAGTCTTGCAGAAATTATGTGAGGACAGCAAACCATAAGTCAGAAGAGGTCAGGACCACCACTGGTGAAAGACAAGGTGATATCCTGTCACCTTATCTTTTCATACTCCTCATGGACGATGTTATCAAGGCATGTAAGGAGAGAACAAGAAAGTATTCAGTAGGGTACTGGAAGATGAGACAGGTCTGTATTTCAGAGCTGGCATATGCTGATGATGTTGCCCTGATTACTAAATCAGAGGCACATCTCCAATCCAACCTGCAAGTCTGGAAGGAAGAGCTGGAGAAGAGAGGGATGGTCATAAGCAGCTCTAAAACAAAATCCATGGTGATATCACAAGATGAAAGTAGACATCAGATTAAGCTGGGAGAACAGGTCCTGGAGCAGGCCGACCACTTTAAATATCTCGGAGCTATTATAGACCGAAAAGGAGGCATCAAAGAAGAGTTGGCCACTCAAAAAGCAGCAGCTGGGAGACTTTTTCAAGCCATAAATTGAGGATTCCTCAGCAAGAGAGAGAATGGTAAGAAAACGAAGATGGCTGTATACCGCTCAACCTATGTCCCAGTCTTGACATATGGATGTGAGTCATAGGCAATGACTACAACCCACAAAAGCCAGATCTAAACCTCAGAAATGAGGTATCTGAGGAAGGTGGTTGAAGTAACAAGAGACATGGTCCACAACCAGACGATACGTCAAGGCCTAAAATCCCATCCCCTGCAGACCCAGGTAGAACAGTCTCAACTAAGATGGTTTGGCCATGTCTGCAGAATGGGAGAAGATTGGCTACCATGACAAAAGCATGGGAAACAAAGAGCCAGGGATCCAGACCTTCAGGATGACCCAGAGTCCTCTGGGAGGACAACATTAGACGATCTTTGAAGGACCAAGGACTAGAATGGAACCAGGCCAGGAGGAAGACAGCCATTAGGATAGTCTGGCACTCTCTGTTCCAAACCTCTACACCTCACTGTAGAAGGGGAATGACTAAGTAAGTAACTAATGTCAGAGAGAGATTTTAGGTGAAACTTCAGCATCGAGCTCAAAGGATTAAGGGATACATTTTCTGCTTTCAGTTCACGGCGATTTTATAGTTGGTGCAAGAAATCTTTTCCACAACTTTCTAGGGTCCCCACCAACTGATCTGCAGCTTATTACTGCTACTTGGCAGAAGAAGTAGCACCTTCTTTCTTAATGCTAGTTTCCGATCCTTTGCATTCTGATTGTAATATTTGGCACGATTCCGCCTAGCCTACCATACTGTTGCTGTGGCTAAATCCCAGCCTGTCTTCATATGGTGTGTCAAATCTGTGACATACTGTAAGTCTGAGGCCTTGGCATCTGTCCATGTTCTTAATAAAGCTTCTAATGGGCCATTGATAGGTCTCCCGAATGAAGTGTGGCCTGAGGGACTCCTGTTGATGTGTGCGGTACTTGCCTGTAAGCAATTAATGCGGTGGGAAGATACTTTTCCAAGTTTCTGGCTTCTCCTGCGCCAACTTCCAAAGAATAGAGGTGAGCATCCCAGTAAACCACTCTAATTGCTTGTTTCTCTGAGGGTGATAGGGCAAAGTATTGATAAGCCTAGTCTTGAATATTCTAAGCACCTCTTCTGTCAACTTGCCTCAAAATTGTGACTCATGGGCTTTCTTTATACTGTCGTACATTTGTCTGGTGTTGCTTGTTTGCACTGCAGTCTGGATGCTCTCACTGAGCTGGAGCCAATAATCATTTGCACAGTGTTGAGCAGTTTGTTGGACTTTGCTTCTTGTAGCTTTAAAATCTGTAGGGTTCAAGCACTTGGTTAACATTTATATTTGATCACAGCACTGTGTCATCACATCTTTTGATGCTTCAAACCAGTCATTTGACTTTGCTTTCTTCTTATTAAAGGTGGCAAGCGCAGTACTTTGAATGGTGTTCTGCAGTTACTCCCAGTTCTCTGTAACAGCATCACCATGCTATTGGCAACAGCACTTTCTTGAAGGTTGTGGTAAAATGTGCGAACTTGAGAGGGTCTGACATTTTACTGGTATTGATTTATGGTTTTCCTTCATGTCTGGCACAATATAGCTTTCTTGGTTGTGCTCTGATTTTGCAGCAAACCAAAAAGTGACCCGTATCACAGTCTGCATTATGGTACGAGAAGGTGGCCAGCACAGACTTGAGATGTGGTCTTTTGACAAAAATCAGATCCCGTTGGTGCCAGTACTTCTATCATGGGTGCCTCCATGACACCTTATGCTGGGGTTTCATCTGAAAGTAGGTGTTGGTCATGATGGACACACAACTCCAAGAGCTGTTGTCCATTTTCATTCATCCTACCAATACCAAACCTGCCCAGGCATGATGGACATGAAACATTATCAACACCTACTCTAGCATTGAAGTCACTAAGGAGAACATGTTTTATCTTGCCAAGGTGTGCTTTTGATGACTGCTGCTAGATTCTCGTACAACTCATGTTCACCTTCTGAGGCAGAGTATAGTGTATGAGCATACACACTGACAAGAGTAACGGAACCTGCACTAGTTTGCAGGTGGAGTGTTATCAGGTGTTCTGATCCATTCTCACCTGGTTCAACGATTTTAGTTTCCAATTTTTTTATCACAAAATCTACTCTGTGTCCTCGGGTTTTATTAAGGTCTTTCCCTTGCCAATAAAATGCATAGTCCTTCTTACTCACCATTCCAGAGCTTGCCGGGTGTATTTCCTGAAATGCTGCTACATCCACCTGAATTTGTTTAAGTTTGTCATTGATAAGGCTGTCTTCCTGAGATCATTTATGTCCTGCAGGTTTTTGTATAGTCCAGTCAACATAGTCTAGATATTCCAATATCCCAGTCTGATAGTTTGTTTCTTTCCATTACTTCTCTTTTTTATTATTGCTTGGTGTGAAAGTGTCTGTCCACAGTTTGGGTTTGACCCTAGTCCCCATGCACCCAATGGGGAAAGCTGAAAGTGGCAGGACAACACCCAGTTGACTGGGGATTTCCCAGCATGAAGTGGTTGGTAGCTATCCAGTGAGATCCTAGAACCTCTCCCACTGTCAGAAGTAACCCATGGCACTATGCCCTACGCCAAGTTGGCAAGAAGCTTATAACAGTTAACACTACTTCCTGTGTTGTGCCAGCACTTATATGGTGAAGCTGGGATTGTCCTATCCAGATTGCGAGCTTGGGCTCAGTTATATGGAGATCAAGCTGTTGCCCATGCAGCATGTTCCCCTCTCCAATCAACCGGTAAATCCAAAGGAAAAGCAGTAGCCAATACAGTTTGGTACCAGCCACATCACATTGGTACAGCACAGTATTTAACCTTTGCCCTTAAATGTTTTCACATTAAGCAATTAAAGACTTCTGACATTTAAAAAAAATTAATAGCATTTCACCTTTATTTGGAGCTTGTAAGAAATGTTTGTTTTTAAAGCTGCTTTGGTTTTTTATTTTAAAATAATTTTCTTGTTTGTAAGACATCTTGACATGATTCCTATAACCAAATTTAACGTGAATTTTCTAAAACCATACCATAATATGTCAACTCGTGACATTCAGCAAAATTTGGCAACATTCATTAGAGGCAAAGTAAATCTGTGCAGACATTTGTTTAAAAAAATTGTGCACATAATGAAGGAAAGTAACTATTTATTTTCCTAATGGATATTGAAGATATAAAATGAAATGTGATGCTGTCATAATGAATTACTATCCAGTTTTAAATTTTGATTAAGCTATATGTCTTTTACTCAAATGTCAATAACTAAAAAGCTACAGTCTTTAATGAACGGGTGCTTGCATAGAATAGAAGGACTGAAATGGTATGACAAAGTCATAAATATGGGATTGATGACAAGAACCAGACAAGTGCCAGTGGAACAAGAGCTGAGAAGAAGATGCTCATGATGGATAGGACACACATTGAGGAAACCTGTTGATAGCATTAAAAGGCAGTCCTGGAATCCACAGAGAAAGAGAGGCAGAGGTAGCCCAAAAAACACACGGAGAAGAGAGCTGGATACAGAGGTGAAAATGATGAGGAAAACATGGAAAGAACTTGAGCAGATGGCACAGGACAGGAAGACTAGACATGTGTTTGTTGAAGGTCTATGCTCCTCAGGTAGCTAAAGGGTATTGATTGATTGATATGTCTTTTATAGAGATATACAATTTAAGACATCTAGTAACCGATTGCTTAGTTATTTATTTATATCTAAATCCCATATAATTTCAGATGTGCCATACCAAGTCCAGAGCATCAACACCAATGAAAGATTGTGCAAGATTGATTATACCAGTGTTACATTGTTGACAAATGACAATTATGATGAATCTGGAACATCAGAAAGTGATGTAGCTGTGCATCTCATTACAAGTCATGACAGATCAGCAGACATTGGTGAGACCCAGAATGATGTTAAGGTCACAATTAAAAATGAAAGTGGTTCAGATGACATCAGAAAGAAAAGTAGTGATCTTGATGGGGATGATATGAGTTTTGAATATGTAAATGACATGCAAAGTAAGGAAATGCAGAATCTTTATGAACATGATGTTTGTGATGCAATGCTAACACATTGTTCTACTGTGAAAAAACTAAATAGAATACATACAAGACAGAAGCCTTACAAGTGTGATCTTTGTGGAGTAGGATTTACATGGTCTTCTTGTCTGAAGAAACACAAAAGAATACATACTGGAGAGAAGCCTTACAAGTGTGATGTTTGTGGAGTAGGGTTTACACAGTCTTCTAATCTCAAGAAACATGAAAGAATACATACTGGAGAGAGACCTTACAAGTGTTATGTTTGTGGAGTAGAGTTTACCGTGTCTTCTCATCTGAAAAGTCACAAAAGAATACATACTGGAGAGAAACCATACAATTGTGATCTTTGTGGCGTAGGGTTTACACGGTCTTCTCATCTGAAAAGTCACAAAAGAATACATACTGGAGAGAGGCCTTACAAGTGTTATGTTTGTGGAATAGGGTTTACAGAGTTATCTTCTCTGAAAATTCACAAAAGAATGCATACTGGAGAAAAACCTTACAACTGTGATGTTTGTGGAGTAGGGTATACAAAGTCTTCTAGTCTGAAGGAACACAAAAGAATACATACTGGAGAGAGGCCTTACAGGTGTGATGTTTGTGGAGTAGGGTTTACTAAGTCTTCTAGTCTGAAGGGGCACAAAAGAATACATACTGGAGAGAAGCCTTATAAGTGTGATGTTTGTGGAGTAGGGTTTGCACAGTCTTCTAATCTCAAGAAACACAAAATAATACATACTGGAGAAAAGCCTTACAAGTGTAAAGTTTGTGGAGTAGGGTTTACACAGTCTTCTAATCTCAAGAAACATAAAAGAATACATACTGGAGAGAGGCCTTACAAGTGTTATGTTTGTGGAGTAGAGTTTACAGAGTCTTCTCATCTGAGAAGTCACAAAAGAATACATACTGGAGAGAGGCCTTACATTTGTGATGTTTGTGGAGTAGGGTTTACATGGTCTTCTAGTCTGAAGAAACACAAAAGAATACATACTGGAGAGAGGCCTTACAAGTGT
The DNA here is from genome assembly GCA_024509875.1 of Oreohelix idahoensis. Taxonomy (NCBI): domain Eukaryota; kingdom Metazoa; phylum Mollusca; class Gastropoda; order Stylommatophora; family Oreohelicidae; genus Oreohelix; species Oreohelix idahoensis. The sequence continues at coordinate 530,915 of JAMPIV010020920.1, forward strand.
TATGTTTGTGGAGTAGAGTTTACAGAGTCTTCTCATCTGAAAAGTCACAAAAGAATACATACTGGAGAGAAGCCTTACTAGTGTGATGTTTGTGGAGTAGGGTTTACAGTCTTTTAGGATGAAAGTACATACACACACACAAAAACATACATGAGAGAAGCATTACAAGTGTGACATTTGACCTCAAATCTGAGGTTTGATTGGTGTTCTTATATGAAAAGACACTATTAACTACATTCACATGAGAAGTTTTTCTAGTGTGATATTTGTGGTGATGAGGTATGTGACAAAACGTCTATACATGTTCTGTTGGTGGCTTTCCAGCACCTTCAGTCACTCAGGCAGTATCCCTTCTTTTCTTCGTTTTTTTTCTCTTTCTCCCTATCAACTGCTTTTATTTGGCATAATTTTGCCTTTTCATTCATTATTTTACTCTCTATGCTGAATCTAGTGGGGTGAAGTCTCTCACACTCCACTCTTTTATGGAAGTATCTGTATTCATTCATAACCCTCCACTCCCAAAGGAGCATAGGCCTTCAACAAACACATGCCAAGTCCTCCTGTCACGTGCCATCATCTGAAGTTTTTTTTCCACGTTCTCCTCATCATTTTCACTCTATTTCCAGCTCTCTTCTCCATGTGCTTCTTGGTCTACCTCTGCCTCTCTTGCCCTGCGGTTCCAGAACAAGGACTGCCTTGTAATGCTATCAACAGGTTTCCTCAGTGTGTGTTCTATCCATCGCCATCGTCTTGAATTTTCGTCTTTTGTTCCACTGGCACTTGTCTAGTTCTTGTCATTAGCTCTGATTGCAGGGCTTCCCAGTTTGTTTTTTTATAGTTGAAAGTCTGTTTCTCTGGTTCTGGGTTTGGAATGACGTTTTCCCAATGGGCAGATGATCTGATTTTGTGTCTTGTAACACTTCCCAATTTACAATTGCTAGGTTGTTAGTTGCTATACTTATGTCTATTGTTGAGTCTGCCCTGTTAGCTTGTATATTAATTTCTAGTTGCAGTTCCATCATTTAGTATTAGCAGGTCATTATTTTCTATAAAGTCAAGTAGGCGTTTTTCTGCATTTCCTGCATGTTGTCCACCCCAAGCATAATGATGGGAATTAAAATCGCCTACTATGACTGTTTTGGGGCCTAGTCTGGTGCTTATGGCTAGTATTTCTTCATCTTTGATTGTGCCATCTTTAGTGTATACATTTAAGATTGTTAGATTGTTTCGTTCAGCTGCTATAGTAACCTGAATACCTTCTATGTTGGTTGTATCAAATACTTCCCAGTCTATAATTTTAAATGTTTCATTAACTAAGACTGCGACACCCCCTCCTTTATCTTCTTTCCTATCGTGCCTAAGTATCTTAAAGCCCTTACAACTATATCTACTATTTGGGTTTAAATGTGTCTCTTGAAGAGCATATATAGTGTTAGTTCCTACTGTTACTGCTAGTATGGGTGCAACATTATTTTTGATACCCCTACAATTCCACCGAACAATTCTACATTGTTACGTGCAGTCTTTGATATCTTACAATATTATACATAGGTAATTTTTTGTGCTTAAGGGAAAGTCATTATTGAGTTACTTCCCTTGAAAGTTGTGCCATCTCTTCGATCAAACTCCGCGGATAAATCCATTTTACTGCGATTTATTCGTTGTTTGGGTAATAATAGATTGTTCTTGCTTCAGAATATCTATGGCCTGAATTTATGTGTATTGTTTGTCTGAGTAGGACGAGTCTGTCTTATATCTGTATATCTTTACATATCTAAGTCGAACTATATGTTCTGTTGTCTCTAGAGAGGTCAAAGGCTATTCGGCGGATGTGTCGCTAGAGTGTGGTGTGATTTGGCTTCGTCCTGATAGGGACTGTGTGTGTTTTCCTATGTCGGCCTGTCGCCGGGAAAAAGTGATCTCAGTATTTGTGGGGAAAGTGATAGTCGTCTAAACCTATCGTGTATGCTTTACCCCAGTGTTTATTCATATTGCCAAGGAATGGCAGTTTCATATTTCCTCTACCAAGGTAATCAAAGACACTCTTATGAACTCTCGATCGAAGCCACCATTTTCGATAGTTACGATTTGAATGTCTAAGAGAATATATTTGACTCGATGAAAACGACTTCGATTCCTAGCAGCACTATATTCTGTAGAATGCAGTCAATTGTTCATGATCAAATCTACAGAGCAATGCAATGTTTTATGAATGACTAACTTTAGGACAGATTCATTATCTGCATCCAAACGTGAGTGACAGTTCACGAGTGAAGCCATCTTGGAACCAAAACATGTAGCGACTTTCAAGAAGAGAAAGGGGATGCCCGTATTATCGCTTGTTTAGTCCAGAGATCACTGCTACACATGAGAACCCGTTATTAGCGGTTCAATATTATTATATGAAAAAAATATGTGCTGAACATTATGTGGGAGAATCGTCGCTAAACGAGATTAGGTTTAGAAGCCATCTGAAATATTGTTTATAAGCTGACGTGCTCAGTCAGTGAAGTCAGATGATTTATATGTATGGGCGATGCTGAGGGCTTGGCTACTGACAGTCCATTATAATATTAATCTACATGAGTGCCCATGTAACATAACATTGCAAGACCATTTATCCACTGTACTATGATGTATTATGCCAACCTGTGATTTGTCACTATCTGTGCTGTCGAGTGTGTACGTCCAATTAAACTTTAGAAAAGGTACACAGTCGTTGGTGTCGATGACTTCCAGTCATACATGAGTGTGAGAAAAGAACATTTGTCAACAACACGAACCCTTATCATCATTCGCACATTGTACACTCAATCCATGTCTACACACCACTGCGTAGGTCAAGTTGACATTCCATACACTACAGTGGAGCAAACAACACCATAGAGATCTTATCAACTGATGATGATGATGATGTCTGCTTCCATCCACTTATATCTATCTTTTGGTGGATATCATTAACGGGAATAAAAATCCAACATTATCAACTTTATCAACTGGTGGACCAGCTTTCTGGGTTTGACCTCGCAGAAGTTCAGAAGTCAACAGATTACCGATACCAGACCGTTTCCTGTGGCTGATACGACACACTTGCAGTATTGGTTTGCTCTTTGTCAACACTTCGTCACGTGACCTGTCAAGTGAATGCAGTATGTAGGCCAGCGTTGTTGACAGTTTTACATTAGACATTACAGAGTTTCACAGAACAGTTGGATCAATTCTTGTCAATGTTAACAGGAAGACAGTATTTGTGTACTAAGAAGTCCTATTTTCATCGATGGATCTTCTTGTTTTCCATATATGAACTTTAATATTTAAGGCCAGAATGTTTAATTGAATAAAGTGGCAGTTTGTTTATGTTCATAAAAATAACTTTGCCATTACTGTAAAACTGAGCCTATTTTGCAACACATACTATCATACACATAATTTATATATATTTATGTTTACATGTTATTTGTTTGTATAGTATGTTAGTTTCTATGTCAGCGGGTTGTGTTTAAGGTTGGGCGGCGTCCTCACAACAGAATATCCCACGTCATAGAGGGTCCGTTGTGGGCGTTTTCTATAGGTGCAATTTTCTTGATTGAAAATTTGCTGCGACAACTGTTGCTTTTGTGTTAGCTGTGAAGACTGTAATTATTGTTATTTTTGTAATATTTCTTTGTTCTTTAGTTTTGTTTTGAGTTGTTTGTAATTTGTTGGTCTACTCTTTTCTATCTTTCAGTTCTATTCACAATTTGTATTCATATATTGTGACGTCATTGGTGTTGTTATTCTTTGCAGATTCAGTGATTATTTTCATTGATTTCCCTATTTGATTTATTTTGATTTCTGCAAACGTTCTTGTATTGTCAGTCCTATTTGTACTTTATGTATTCTGTTGGTTGACATATGTTTTATATAGGTATATTTCATAAGACACAATTGCCTGTGCACTGCACTTGGATTATGGTATAAACCAGTACCTGATTATTATTACTATTATACAAGACCTTATTAAAGGCTTGTGACCCACAGATATTGGGATAGTATACTGATTAATCAAGTCATTGAGAACTTGTGGTATTATTATTATTTCAGGTGATTAGTATTATTATTGTTAGACACCATGTCTACATTAGAATACTTCATTATACAAGGGAAAGCCCTTGATAAAACTGGTCAACAATTAGAACAATGGGCAGTTGCTCAATATGACAAAGCATTAGCTGCAGAAGAGAGAAGAGCTATGGCAGAAGAGAAAAGATTAGCTGCAGAAGAAAGAAAAGCTATGGCGGAAGAGAAAAGATTAGAAAGAGAAGCTGAGGCTGCTGCTGAACAAAAGAAATTACAGATGCAGGTGGAGGAAAGGAGATTTGAAGCTGAACAAAAAAAAATTAGAAAGAGAAGCTGCTGCGGAACAAAAAAGATTAGACAGGGAAGCTGAACAAAAAAAATTAGAAAGAGAAGCTGCGGCTGAACAAAAAAGATTAGACAGTGAAGCTGAACAAAAAAGATTAGACAGGGAAGCTGAACAAAAAAGATTAGACAGGGAGGCTGAACAAAAAAGATTAGATGCTGAAGAGAAAAAAGCAATAAGAGAACATGAATTTGAGTTGGAGAAATTGAGATTGACAAGTATGAGTAATGTTAATCAGGCATCTAGTGGTAATGGTAAACCTTCTACTTACAAGGTTAAGGTTCCACCGTTCAATCAGTCCAGTGACGATATTACATTCTGGCTGGATAGATTTGAACGTTCTTGTCGTACACATAATGTGGATAAATCACAATACGCTAATCAATTATCAGAAAACTTGAAAGGTGAATCTTTGACTAGATTATGCCTTGTAGGAGAAGCAGATAAGGATAATTATGATGTCATTAGGGCGGCTTTGATAAAAAAATATCAGCTAAGTGAGGAAGGCTATCGCCTTTTATTTAAGACGATGGTACCTGAGACGGGTGTAGAATTCTCAGAATTCACTGCAAAGGCACGTCTCACAGTTGATCGTTGGATTGAGCTTTCCAAAACAGAAAAAACGTATGAAGGACTTATGGATTTGTTGCTCAGAGATAAGATTATGTCATGTGTGAACAAACCTTTCCTTGAATTTATACATGAGCGTAAACCCAAATCTCTAAAAGAAATGGAAGAATATTGTTCCCAATATGTCACTGCACACCCCGACGTGACTTTTGGCAACACTAAGATTAAGGAGAGTATGCCAGTTGCTTCAGCAACACCATACAATCCCAATTATTCACACAGATTTCAGGGACCTCAAAACAGATTTGATAAAAAAGGTAACCATAATAGTTATCAAAACCAAGGTAACCAATCATTTCAGGGTTCTTCTTCAAAGAACTGGAGACGACCTGATAGCTCTCGACACAGGGGTGGTCATAATTATAGGAATTTCCGTAGAGGAAGTAATTATAGAAACTATCAGGGTTATCCGTCTTGGAGTCAACAAGATCATAATTACAGAGATACTCATTATAATGAATATGATAATGGTAACCAAGGGAACTATGACTCAAACCCAAATAGGGGTTACAATAGAGGTAACAATAACTACAGAGGTGATAATAACCGAGGTAGATCTCAAAACAAAAGACATAAACCACATTTTCAGGCAAACTCTGTACAACAAGAGTCCCATGAAGCCTATAAACAGAGTAAAGATAATAATGATGCTAGTAATATGGCATGTGCCGCTTTTGATTTTGGGAGAGCATCTCAGTGCCCCCAATGCAAAACGTTATTTGAGCCAACCACAGTGTCTACTTTAAGCTGTGGCCATCCTCTTCCTGCTCTTCCGGCATCAGTCGCGCATGATGGAAGAGGTTCTCTTGTCTTACATAAGGGTTTAGTGAATAACAATCCAGTCTCTGTGCTATTTGATTCTGGATGCACCACAATTGGTGTTAGGCAGTCACTCGTAGATCCTTCCCGTGCCACTGGACAAGTAGTCAAATGTGTAACATTTGGCGGCACATTAGAGAAATACTCTACTGCTATCATTAGGATTGCTACTCCTTTCTTTACGGGAGATGTACACGCATGTCTTCTTCCGAATCCGATCGCTGACCTCATCATCGGTCGCATTCATGGAGTCAAGGAATGCACTCCGCAACAAATTTCCACGTGGGAAAGGCAAAACATGCAGATTGCTAACGCTGTAGTCACTAGAGCTCAGGCTCTTAATGTGCCTCAAACTTCATCTATTGAAGATAATGAAGTGCATAACCAAGATAATCCCTTGGTAATTTCTCGTGACTCGTTTATAAAACAGCAAGAAGATGATCCCACTCTGAAGAAATTCTTCATTCTTGCAACTAAAGGTGATCCGAATAAGGACACAAGTCGTAAATCGTGGATTACAAAGAAGAATGGCGTACTTGTACGTATGGTTCAAGACTCCATTACGTCAAGTCATTCTCAAATCCTGGTTCCCAAGAATTTGAGAGTTAAAATTTTGCAGCACGCTCACGACTCTCAGTGTGCTGGACACATGGGTTTTTTCCCGTACTAAGTCAAGAGTCCTTGCGGCTTTCTTTTGGCCATTGGTAAACAAGGACATACGTATTTATTGTCGATCTTGTAAAGTATGTCAGGAAGTTAAATCCAAAGGTCCACGGCATGCTGCACCCATTCAGGCGGCGGACATTCCTATTCGGCCGTTTCAAAAAATGGCCATAGACATTATTGGTCCATTTAAGATCAAGTCTGCCAGAGGACATCAGTTTATCTTGACGTGTGTTGATATGTGCACACGTTGGCCAGAGGCTATTCCTCTGAAGAGCATTACTACTGCTGATATTGCAGATGCTCTTTGGCTTATATTTTCTCGTCTGGGGTTCCCCGGAGAGATATTGTCAGACCATGGCACCCAACTAATATCAGATACCATGTCTCAAGTAATGTCTACCCTGCAGATAGATAGATCTTTAAGTAGTATCTACCATCCAATGTCTAATGGTATGGTCGAACGCCTTAATAGAACACTTAAAAACTTACTGGGGAAGATAACTGAGGATCATCCTCAAGACTGGGACAGAGTTTTACCTGCGGCCCTCTTCGCTTACAGAGAGGTACCCAATGAACATACGGGATTTTCTCCCTTTGAACTCGTCTTTGGCGCGCGTCCGCGTGGCCCTATGTCGTTGCTTCACGATCTCATAACATCTGACAATATTGACGATGACACAAAGTCATCCTACGAATATGTCATCGCGTTGAGACAAAAAATTATCGAAGCATGCAAATTAGCAACTTCTTCTTCTGAATTTGCGAAACAGAAGGCAAGGCAATTTGCCAATAAGAAGAGATGCTTACGACAACTTTGTCCTGGTGACAAAGCATTTGTATTACTACCTTGTAGGGAAAACAGATTACTTATTTCTTGGAAAGGTCCGTACGATATAATATCGAAAATTTCCGATGTCGACTATATTGTCGATATTGATGGGAAGCATAAAACCTTCCACATCAATATGCTTACTGAATTCCATGAACGTCCGGATTATTTGCAACCCATTTTCCAAGCAACGGACAATTCTCCAGTACAACATGGTCATTACTCATCACTGTCCGTGATACAGGATGAGGAAACAAGTTTTTCAGATGTAAATCTTCCTCTTCCAATGATCCCACTTCATTCCAGTGAATCATGGAAGAACGTTACTGTCTCTCCTGATTTGTCTCTAGGAGAACAGCGACAAGTTTCAACTATGTTGCAAACATTTCAGGATGTACTCACTGACATCCCTGGACAAACGAATGTCATTCAACATGACATTGTTCTAACTGACCATACTCCTATTAGGGTTAGACCTTATCCTATACCTATACATTTTCAAGCACAGGTCGAGAAAGAGTTGGATGAGATGATAGATTTGAAAATAATCGAACCATCCACCTCTGCATATTCTTCGCCGATGGTTATTGTGCGTAAAAAAGACAATAACATACGTCTTTGCGTTGACTATCGAAAATTGAATCAAGTAACGAAGTTCGATGCCGAACCTATGCCTTTACTGGAAGAGCTACTTACTCGACTCTCCAAATCTCATTTTTTCACTAAACTTGATTTGTCTAAAGGATATTGGCAAGTTCCTTTATCTGAACGCGCCAAACCTCTCACGGCTTTTTCAACACCTAGAGGTTTGTTCCAATGGAATTTTATGCCTTTCGGTCTTATGAACGCACCAGCTACGTTCGTACGCATGATGCGCCGAATCCTATCTTATCGGTCAGATGTCATTGCATATCTAGACGACATCTGTCTTTTCAGCGATACTTGGGAAGATCACTATTCAGGGTTAGATGAATTGCTGTCTACTTTGCGTGAGCACAACCTGACAGCGAAACCCTCTAAAGCCTATATTGGTTTTAGCGAAATTTCTTTCCTAGGCCACCGAGTTGGTCATGGTTTCCTAAAGACAGAGGACCATAATACTAGTAAGATACTTAACATCTCAATCCCTAAGACTAAAAAACAGGTGAGAAGTCTGTTAGGTCTTATTCAATTTTATGGCAGATTCATTCAGAATCTATCCTCTATCATGGCACCTCTCTCAACACTTCTAAAGAAAGGTTCGCCTAATGTGGTCCACTGGTCTCAGGAATGCCAATGCTCTCTGGATAAGATTAAAACATTGTTTTCAACACCACCTATTTTAGTGCTACCCACTAAAGATAAGACATTCGTTCTTCGTAGTGACGCTTCATCCACTGGGATTGGAGCGGCACTAATGCAAGAGTACTCTGGAACTCTGCATCCTGTAATGTATATTTCCAGAAAACTTAATGCGGCAGAAAGGAATTATTCGGTTTTACACCGTGAGCTATTAGCTATGGTTTGGTCGATCCTCAAACTACAGAGATTCCTTCTAGGCGCACATTTCATAGTAGAAACCGACCAAAAAGCTCTTACTGCTATACAGAGTAAGAATTTGAAGAGCTCGAGGTCTGCTCGATATGCAATTGCTCTTCAACCTTTTCATTTCTCTGTGCGAGCTATTCGTGGATCAGATAATGTGATGGCAGACATTCTGTCAAGATGCCCACATGATTCCACATAACTATTAGGGCTTAGACTTCTTGATATGTCTAGTTCTATAGTAGTTCCTTTTCTATATCATGATAGATACACATTTGTAATTTAATAATATAATGATTGTATCACTACATAGCGGTTCATGGATGTTTATTCACCGCTGTGCTTTGATGATTTTTTTTCTTCATAAATCATAAATTTAAGATATCTAATACGAAATGATGATATGAATTTTTTAGGCATTGTGTAATTGCCAGAATTGTATTATACTTTGATGACACCTTCCTGGAAAAATATACTTGTAGAGAAATAATTTCTCTCAGTTTATGAGACACATTCTCACCAGTCGCTCCATAAGTCGACTTAGCCTCATATTAGGCGTTATAGGTATTCCTGATATTTTTCATCTGCGCATTATTCATGCGTTGTGAGCCTATTGTACGTTGCTCCTAGATGTATTTCAAAAAAAAAAAATGTTCCATTTTTTTTTTCCCGGGAGGTGTGGTAAGACTGTTACGTGCAGTCTTTGATATCTTACAATATTATACATAGGTAATTTTTTTGTGCTTAAGGGAAATGGGTAATAATAGATTGTTCTTGCTTCAGAATATCTATGGCCTGAAGTTATGTGTATTGTTTGTCTGAGTAGGACGAGTCTGTCTTATATCTGTATATCTTTACATATCTAAGTCGAACTATATGTTCTTTTGTCTCTAGAGAGGTCAAAGGCTATTCGGCGGATGTGTCGCTAGAGGTGGTGTGTGGTGTGATTTCTATGCTTCGTCCTGATAGGGAGTGTGTGTGATTTTGGCCTTTTTCCTGATATGGGGATGTGGAAAAAAAGTTTGTACCAGATGGCCTGTCGCCGGGAAAAAGTGATCTCAGTATTTGTGGGGAAAGTGATAGTCGTCTAAACCTATCGTGTATGCTTTACCCCAGTGTTTATTCATATTGCCAAGGAATGGCAGTTTCATATTTCCTCTACCAAGGTAATCAAAGACACTCTTATGAACTCTCGATCGAAGCCACCATTTTCGATAGTTACGATTTGAATGTCTAAGAGAATATATTTGACTCGATGAAAACGACTTCGATTCCTAGCAGCACTATATTCTGTAGAATGCAGTCAATTTTTCATGATCAAATCTACAGAGCAATGCAATGTTTTATGAATGACTAACTTTAGGACAGATTCATTATCTGCATCCAAACGTGAGTGACAGTTCACGAGTGAAGCCATCTTGGAACCAAAACATGTAGCGACTTTCAAGAAGAGAAAAGGGGATGCCCGTATTATCGCTTGTTTAGTCCAGAGATCACTGCTACACATGAGAACCCGTTATTAGCGGTTCAATATTATTATATGAAAAAAAATATGTGCTGAACATTATGTGGGAGAATCGTCGCTAAACGAGATTAGGTTTAGAAGCCATCTGAAATATTGTTTATAAGCTGACGTGCTCAGTCAGTGAAGTCAGATGATTTATATGTATGGGCGATGCTGAGGGCTTGGCTACTGACAGTCCATTATTATATTAATCTACATGAGTGCCCATGTAACATAACATTGCAAGACCATTTATCCACTGTACTATGATGTATTATGCCAACCTGTGATTTGTCACTATCTGTGCTGTCGAGTGTGTACGTCCAATTAAACTTTAGAAAAGGTACACAGTCGTTGGTGTCGATGACTTCCAGTCATACATGAGTGTGAGAAAAGAACATTTGTCAACAACACGAACCCTTATCATCATTCGCAGTTACCCATTCTTTCCATTTAGCTTCTTGCTTTTGTTTGCCACTTTCCTTTTCTATTGCTTCTCTGTCTATGTTAATCTCCTGTCTCTGATTTTCTATCCTTTTTAGTGTAACTTCATTATCCTCTTTCAGTTCAGATAATTTAACTAGTATCATTTCATTTTTTTCTTTCAGTGCTGTCGATTTAACTACATCCTGGGCAATTTGGTGCTGTATGGCTTTCATTTCTTGAAGCATTGCCTCTGCACTTTTCAGTGCATTCGTACCTTCCAAGGATGTAGTTGAACCATCCGACTGGTTTTTTGGTACTGTTTTGTTACTATCTACCTGGTTCTTACTTTCTTTAGCCAACTGTGTTTTAATCATTTTAACTTCCTCTTGTACACTCTTGATTTCTGTTATTACTTTAGTGCTCGTATATGTATTGTTTTCCTTTAAATCGTTAATGACCGTTTTGAAAGGGGTTTTGGTTGTTATTGATTCCGTCAGTGCTTTTTGGGTCTGCTGATACACTGGGCAGCCCTGGAACCTGGCGCTGTGGTTCCCTTTGCAGTTAATGCATTTTCTGTTTTCATTACCATTTTTATAGTCAGTATCTGACTTAGCCTTTTCGCACTGGGTAAAAGGGTGCGCACCGGCACAAAACCTACAAACTGTCTTCCCCCTGCAACTGTGGCCAAATTTCATGCAGTTGGAGCACTGCAAAACAGGGGAAATGAAGGCTTCTGTGTTCTTTTTAGCTTTCCCAAATAGTACTGTCTTGTGGGTTTCCCTCCCTTCTGTCGTTATTACTACCACTCTCCCTTTCACTGTTATTCGTTCCACGTGTACCAGCTTTAAATCTGGGTTCTGCTTGGCCACGTTGTTTAAAACTTCCTTACTTGACAGGATTGGGTTTATACCTTTTACAACAAATCTTCTGGTTTCTTTTGAAATTTCTATTTTTATTTTGATGTTGTGGGCCAGTTGGATCAATTTTGGTTTTTCCTGCTGTTCTTGTAGCAAAGTTTTGGTTTTTTCTGTTTCATTTAGTGTTAGCATTATTCCAGTGTTTTGTTTTTGTATTTTGGCAATGGCTTTTTTTATCAATTACTTTTTCCACGATGACCAGGATTTTGTCGTCCGGGAGAGACCAAAGCGTGGCTTCTGTTCCAGCTATTTGTGTAATTTTAACTTTTTGGGGGGTTTCCTTTTGGTTGGAGTCTTTCCGCAGTGAATTTGGATATTTTACAGTTATCTCCCTTTAAAATTTCATGTTCCGGGCATTTTGTGGGGTATCTGTTACACTGTTATTTTAGCGGTCACCACAAATGTTGAGTGTAGGTTTACGTATGATCACAAATGTTACTGCTACACTGTTAAAGTGGGGGGTTTTACGTGTAAGATGTAGGAACGTACCAATTCCCCTGCTGTGTACTATGTAGTCCACTCGACCTGGGCCAAACAGCTTTGTCATGCATGAATAGCTCACCAGGCGTTGATGCTCTGTAAGGGTGTCATGTTGACATTCGAACATCAGACATTCCTTGTGTGTAAGATACTCGAAGTATGTGTGGTCGACGAGTGATATGAGTGTGTAGAGACATGAATGCGTTTAGGATCTTTGGTATGTAAATAAGGCACCCACTCACTCACATGCAGTAGTCAGTAATTGTAGAAACTGCTGGAACTTTCAACCATTTATTTACGGGACACAGTGACATCAACAGTTACAGTCAATAATGGACATGAATCAAGAAACATCATGTATATTGGATATGACTGGCAAAAACATGTGGTATTATAGAGCTTGCACCACTCGTCTATAAGGACGTTAATCGACAATGGTCTGTCCTTTAACAACTGTTCATAGGTGATAACAATTAGATATCTCAAACATTATCAGTTCTGTATAGCCTGTAGGTATGATGCTAATAATGCTGGCTTGACACATATTCTTTCCCTACAGTAGCTCAGGGCCTCTGACTGAACGCGTCAGTTAGTCCTTAAACAAATATATATAGTTGCCTACTATAGAAGTCTGTAAACTTGTAAATAAATCAAGACTTCGTCTGGTTTTACCTTGCAGGTACTTCTTCTTCTGTTCCAAGTTATAGGCCATAATAACGGACCTTATAATGGTTGATAAACCAATGTACATTTTTCCTTATGCATGTATTATCTTTCATGCTGGAACATACCGCTATCCTGCGGATTTCATAATAATATATATATATATAGTTATTGTGCTTCAATAAAGTACTTGAACGAATAGACCTAGTTGGCTACGCATGCACATACAATGGACTCTGGATCACAAGAACTGTGAGAGCTACTCACAGGTTCGTACTCAATGTTCTGCAAACAACTTTGCATATTAATAAAGTAATTTTACCTCGGTCAGAATTCCCAACACTACACAAATAACACCTGTCATCATTCCAGACAAACAGAATAACTCTGGGGAAATCACTAATAAGATAAGACTATCTTTTCCCCAGATAATACAGAAGAAGGACAATGGACATCTTCGTCCGGCAGAAACACAGCTCATCACTCAAGGCGGAAGTTTGCCCCCGTTCGCGCTAAAAGCTAACGCATGCGTAGACAGAACAGATTTGAAAACAGTTAACTATCCCCTCTTAAGAAAGAATAAACACAGGGAAGGTAACCCCTAATCAACCTGTATCAGGGAGTCAACATAGAGTTCTGTACCTTCGACTATCAAAATATAAATTAGATTTACATCTTCTGGAAGCGTCGAAAATTACGGTAACAGTATCGAAGTGGGTTTCCAATTGATAAGTATTGCACTACTATTATATATTCTTTCGCTTTTATTCATTCTTCCATCGCTACATCACGTTTGCAACTTTATGAGTGAGGAGTGTAAAAAGTGGCTGTCGCGACAACCACAACAGATTGGTGGCTTTAAAGCTAATGGAGAATGTGTACACTGGAGGCTTTTATCCAGCAGTACATTCGATGAGGAACACATTATGACAGATGGGTGGCCAGCTTACAGCAACATTAGTACGTTGAATGGAGGTGCATATATACATTCTGTTGTGGTGCACCAGCGCAGTTTTGTTGACCCTCAGAATCATGAAATCCACACACAAACAGTGGAAAACATGTTGCAGCATGCAAAAGTGAAAATGACATGGCAGTATGGAACTAGCAGGGAATTATTTCCCTCATATCATCATGAATTTATGTGGAGAAATTCATTAAGAGACCCTTTCAGTTCATTTCTTCTTTGTATTGCTGAAAGTTATGTTCTGTGATAACACAACATTGTGTATCAGAAGGTGCCCTCCTTGCAATACGTCTCCATGCAAGCATTCATGTCATCTTGCATCATTGGTTTATGTAGACATACCTTTTGCATGATGTTAAGCATCCATCCGGTTGTGATGCAGTACTTCTGTTATCTTTGATCGTCATTGAACAAGGAGCCACCACCGAAGCTGGTATTCTTGCAGGAAACCTGCTTACTTGCTTCCATCTGTTCTTGTGTTGGTGGTTTCTGTTTGTTTTACATGATGAAATGTTTTGTTATCCTGCATGTGCCATCATTTTCTGGTATAAGCAGACTGTTCATTACACTGCTTCAGATCACAATATGTCACTTATTGCATATGCATTTATATCATCTTGTCACATATATGAATACCGTGCATGAATATCAAATGCCAAGTAATTTTTTTTTATCCTGCGTGTGCCATCATTTTCTGGTATAAGCAGACTGTTCATTACACTGCTTCAGATCACAATATGTCACTTATTGCATTTGCACTTATATCATCTTGTCACATATATGTACATTGTGCATGAATATCAAATGCCAAGTAATATTTTTTTTTATCCTGCAGGTGCCATAAATTTTATGGTATAAGCAGGTTGTTCATTACACTGCTTAAGATCACAATATGTCACTTATTGCACATGCACTTATTTCATCTTCTGACAAATGAGAATACGTACTCGTATATCAACTATGTTTATGTGTATGAGTGGCTGCAAAACATGTTCTTCATTTTAATAGAATGTTGATTTTACTTGTACACATTACTTCTAATATACATCGTCCATCCACTGTTATTAACATGCCCAGATATTTTAATATATTTTGCGTTTTGTAAACTGTACCATTTCCATGGAAATAGCATTCTGGCCCAGTCGTTTACTCATAGTTGATTGTAGCTTGTCATTTTTGCTATTACATTAAAGGCCTTTATTTTCACTTTCTGCATTAGTATTGTTTATAAAGGTGAAAATATTGATAAGTTTTTCTGCATTGGTCCTCTTTAACATTTTTATTATAATATATTATCAGTTGTTTGTAGTTTAACCTTCCACAAAATTAAATACTTCATCACTAATTGGTGTTGTGTCTTTTCTGTGCTGCAGTTCCATTATTTGTTTACTTATTGTAAGTCTCATTACAAAAGAAAGCAATAGGTTATGATAGGTTTTTGAATACCGCATTTGAAAGCTGGTGTTTTTTGGTGCAAGGGATACCCAGTTCATCCCCATGTTGGTTATAATTTGGGTATATAGTATTCATCACTCCATATAGTGTATTACTTTGTTCTTTGTCTTATGTGTTGACTCTTCCATGCTGTAATTTATCTGCCGTTTGCTCTGGCAATGTGTAATGTTTCCGGTGTCTGTAATGTTTCTTCTTCCATAATACCAAATTGCTCTTTTTCGCTATTGACATGTTTGTCTGCTGGGCTTTTGGTTGGTTTTTGTTTGTTTGTTTTTTATTTATTTTTTTTTAAATATAATTCTACTGGTATTGAATGGACTTAGTGGCGTTTTTTTCCCCTTGTCATTCTAATTTGTTCTAGTTGTTATATGTTGGTTCTTGTTCCAGTAATATACAATTTTATTATGTTTTGTAGATACCTGGGTAGATCAACTTTCAGTACATTTTCCATTGATAGTGATGTCGAGTTTTGGGTTCTCAAGTATTCCATAAGTGGTTTTCTGTGTTGTTCGTATTTTGTGCATGTTAACACATAATGTAATATGGTGTTTTTCTCCAGACATGTTGCACAGCAGAGTTCCTCCACCATGAAATTGCCTGTTCCTAGTTGAAGTCTAATTAGTTTTCTGATGCATGGTATTTTTGGTTCTCTAGATAACTGACATGTCTGGGTTGGATCTTTTAGCAGTTTATAGGCATGTCTGCCATTCTGGATTTCTTTCTAGAGCTCACAAGGATGAATCACTGGTGTGTATTTACTACTACATTTTATTGCATTTGTGATTATACTGTTTTCTTCCAATTTATTCCATGCACTTCCATCTTATTGGGTACCTTGTAGGTTTCAGAGGGGTATCCCAGGTCATAGGGAAATTCTTCACAAACATTGCATTGGTTGTGTGGTTTTTGTCGATTAGGACTTTGCCCATGTAATTCAGTCTAAGTTCTTTTCTTCTTAGCTTGAGAGGTATTATTCCTAGTGCTACATCTAGTGCTACTAGTGATGTTGATCTTGAGGCTCCAGCTATTGCACATAGTGCCTGGTGCTGTAATTTGTCCTATAATCCAAACCAATCAGATGGTATTACAGAAGCTGGACTAGCTTTGCAGTTATTCCCTAATCTTACTTCGAACGTGCTGCGCATTTAATCTTGACCAGATACGTGAGAACTCTATTAACTTATCTGCACAGAACCCAACAACCCAGCGGAAGCAGAAACAACCATTCGCAGCTAAGTGAAACCTATAAGCTGCCACGTGACTTCTTTCATAAAACACTTTTCCATCACACGTTGATGCATATTTTATGTTAAAGATTATTCAATTTCTTTTTAAAATTGATTCAACAAATGATTATTAAATCTATTAGTTGCTAATATACAAATGTAATTTCGATTTAATCATTTTGAATGTACTGCATGTTTGTCTCAGTCCATTTACTAAATACACTCTAAAAAGAGCTATTCTGTAATAGTAAGAATTCCACCGAGTAAATCAGAGGTGGAAGCTTAAAAGAGCTGAAATTAATCATTACATAAATCTTCATAAACGGCAGCAGTGGGTGCCGTTCGGAAGGTCCTGGTTCGATCCCGGAAAGCCTATCACTTCTGTTGTTTTTCTGTTGTCTGGTCTTCTACTTCTTTATTTCTCACTGAGTGCCTGATAACATACCTTTGTGTGTTGTTTGTTTATTTATTTACTGTTTACGGGCCTCGGATTTCCCCTCCTTATATGTTTATGTGTTTATAAAATACCAAGAAACCTACATTCTATACTTTACTTATTCTCATTCTTCTATCATTTGCTGGACACAGTGTTAAGGCCTTTGTCATGTGTAATCTGGCCTATACTGTTGTATAGTGGAACTGCAGAAGTGATTGCGTCTATAATTCGTCTGGGTCGTCCTATGGTACATATCCAGGTCACGTGGTGTTCGCGCTAGACCTCTGTCAGTGAAGCATTATTTTTGTAATGCGGAGCTGGCAGAGTGGATAGTGGCGATTCGCTCCCGTGGCTAGGCGGTGGGTGCCGTTCGGAAGGTCCTGGTTCGATCCCAGTAAGCCTATCACTTCTGTTGTTTTTCTGTTGTCTGGTCTTCTACTTCTTTATTTCTCACTGAGTGCCTGATAACATACCTTTGTGTGTTGTTTGTTTATTTATTTACTGTTTACAGGCCTCGGATTTCCCCTCCTTATATGTTTATGTGTTTTAAAGGACAGTCAAGAACACGGGTTCTTAACCCTTTGAGCCTGCAGCAAAACTTTCACTTATACCCAGTCCCCGAGCTTCCTGGTCCAAATCGTAAAAATAGCGGTACTATTATTACATGTTTAACAGTTTCTCACCTGAGCGAGAGTAAATTGCAATCAGAGATCGCGACTGGGGTGACAGGGGAACTCCAAGCGATCATACTGCGTCGAAATGTATCAAATAGCCCCTGTTCTGCTAACAGCTAAAGTTGCTGGTTACAATAGCATTATTCAAATGTTGGAATAGTCCGTTGAAATAATAAAAAGTCTCTTCATCCTGCTTTTGTCAGATTACTGGCTCATAGGAAACAGGAATTCTGAATGGCCAGTCTTCCCTTATTGGTCGCAAAAACTGTGTTCCCTAATGAGAACAACAAATATCGACGTTAGAGATATTTGAAAATTTACTAGTCAGAAGTTTATAAATTGCCGCACGTGGCTCACCGAGATCTCTGATGTGACAAAGAAAGAATGAGATTACTGCTTCCTCAAGTATGTCGTATAAGACTAATGTGAGGTTGTGAAAATGTGAAACAAATTGCCACAGATACACTGCTGCAAGAGTATGTGAATGTTTCGTGCAGGATTCAAGTAAGGGGACCAGCTGGAGTGGTGGTTCTATGCTCCATAAGGTGATCAGCTGGAGTGGTGGTTCTATGCTCCATAAGGTGATCAGCTGGGGTGTTGGTTCTATGCTCCATAAGGTGATCAGCTTGAGTGATGGTTCTATGCTCCATAAGGTGATCAGCTGGAGTGATGGTTCTATGCTCCATAAGGTGATCAGCTGTAGTGATGGTTCTATGCTCCATAAGGTGATCAGCTGGAGTGGTGGTTCTATGCTCCATAAGGTGATCAGCTGTAGTGATGGTTCTATGCTCCATAAGGTGATCAGCTGTAGTGTTGGTTCTATGCTCCATAAGGTGATCAGCTGGAGTGGTGGTTCTATGCTCCATAAGGTGATCAGCTGTAGTGATGGTTCTATGCTCCATAAGGTGATCAGCTGGAGTGGTGGTTCTATGCTCCATAAGGTGATCAGCTGGAGTGGTGGTTCTATGCTCCATAAGGTGATCAGCTGTAGTGATGGTTCTATGCTCCATAAGGTGATCAGCTGTAGTGTTGGTTCTATGCTCTATAAGGTGATCAGCTGTAGTGATGGTTCTATGCTCCATAAGGTGATCAGCTGGAGTGATGGTTCTATGCTCCATAAGGTGATCAGCTGTAGTGATGGTTCTATGCTCCATAAGGTGATCAGCTGTAGTGATGGTTCTATGCTCCATAAGGTGATGGTTCATGCTCCTAGGTGTCAGCTGAGATGGTTCTATGCTCCATAAGGTGATCAGCTAGTGTAGGTTCTCCATAAGGTGATCAGCTGTAGTGATGGTTCTATGCTCCATAAGGTGATCAGCTGTAGTGATGGTTCTATGCTCCATAAGGTGATCAGCTGTAGTGGTGGTTCTATGCTCCATAAGGTGATCAGCTGTAGTGATGGTTCTATGCTCCATAAGGTGATCAGCTGTAGTGATGGTTCTATGCTCCATAAGGTGATCAGCTGTAGTGATGGTTCTATGCTCCATAAGGTGATCAGCTGGAGTGGTGGTTCTATGCTCCATAAGGTGATCAGCTGTAGTGATGGTTCTATGCTCCATAAGGTGATCAGCTGGAGTGGTAGTTCTATGCTCCATAAGGTGATCAGCTGTAGTGATGGTTCTATGCTCCATAAGGTGATCAGCTGTAGTGTTGGTTCTATGCTCCATAAGGTGATCAGCTGTAGTGATGGTTCTATGCTCCATAAGGTGATCAGCTGTAGTGTTGGTTCTATGCTCCATAAGGTGATCAGCTGGAGTGGTGGTTCTATGCTCCATAAGGTGATCAGCTGTAGTGTTGGTTCTATGCTCCATAAGGTGATCAGCTGTAGTGATGGTTCTATGCTCCATAAGGTGATCAGCTGTAGTGTTGGTTCTATGCTCCATAAGGTGATCAGCTGGTGTGATGGTTCTATGCTCCATAAGGTGATCAGCTGTAGTGATGGTTCTATGCTCCATAAGGTGATCAGCTGTAGTGATGGTTCTATGCTCCATAAGGTGATCAGCTGTAGTGTTGGTTCTATGCTCCATAAGCTGATCATAATGGTTCTATGCTCCATAAGGTGATCAACTTGGGGTGTTGGTTCTGTTGCTCCATAAGGTAGTGGATGGTTCTATGCTCCATAAGGTGATCAGCTGGGGTGGTGGTTCTATGCCCCATACGGTGATCAGCTGGAGTGATGGTTCTATGCTCCATACGGTGATCAGCTGGAGTGGTGGTTCTATGCTCCAAAAGGTGATCAGCTGTAGTGATGGTTCTATGCTCTATAAGGAATGAAAACGAAGATGAAAATGATAAATCTGCAGATGGCGCCACAGTTTCTGGTCACACATTAGCATGATAAATATCTTGGGGAAATCTATCGAGATAAGAGGACAGTTTTACTAATCTGTTTTTGCCAGCTCAAATTTGACATAAAATTATATTCTCAGTATTATCACAATTTCCATTTCCGCTCAATTAGTAGCACAGAGCCAAAGTTGCAGCAGGACCTTATAGCAAGTTTACACTACAGCATGAATGTGCTCCTGTTGTGATAGTTATTGTAGTACATTATTGTGCATGATAAGGTTGCCAGTCCCATACATAAACGTCATATTACTCTTACGACGTGAACGAGAGAAGTTGTTACTTACTTAGTCGTTCCCCTTCTGCAGTGAGGTGTAGAGGTTTGGGAGAGAGAGCGCCAGACTATCCTATCGGCTTAGTCCGTAGTCCGTTCCAGTTTGTTGCCTTTAGAATCAGTCCGGTTTTCTCTCTTGTAGTTCTCGTAATCAAAAGTTTTAAGCTAACAGGTGATTGGCCTGTTGTGCCTTTGCACGGTGGAGGGGCTGCCTCCTTACGGCCTCCATGCAGGTCGCCCTCCTCTTTTCTCAGCCGGCTTGGGACCGGCCTAGGCTGAGTTCGGGAGAAGTCAATATATTCTTTTTTTTTTGGGTCTCCTCGGAGATCCCAGCATGCACGTACAATACAAAATTGTATCAGTTTTATATTCGTCAACATCACCACTATGTACTCCGCTTACTAGGATAAATATTCATTTCATTGCACAACCTAACCCCGCAATGCCAATTTTGACAAGTTTCAATATTCTGAGAAAGGCAGCGATTTTACTTCAGAACTTTCCTTTTTCTAAATGCTCAACAAAATTTAATAAATAACAATGTTCTAAGAGAGAAAGTAATTTCACTTCAGAATTCCAATCCCTAGTGATATACAACATTTAACAAATTACAATATACGAAAAGCAGCAATGTTACTCCAGACTTCTCTCTGTACTGCCAAACAATAATTCACGAGTTACAATATTATAGTAAAGGCATCAATTTTACTCTTTATTCCCATCCTTATTGATAAGCAACATTTGACAAATTACAACATTATAGTAAAGGCAATAACATTACTCCAGACTTCCCTCCCTATTGCTATACATCATTTGACATGTTACAATATTATAGTAAAGTCACCCATTTCAATCCAGAACTCCCATACTTAGTATTATACAGCATTTGAAAAGTAAAAAAGATTCACGGTATCAACACGATTCAGTCTACCCAGCTGTAAATGGGTACCTGACTTCTCACTTGAGTTAGGGAAGGAAAAGGCAGCGAGGAAAGGTACTGGTCACCCCACCTCTCTATGCATGACCTAATATAGTGAGGTCTCTAACACTTCACTCCCCTACGGTATTATCTGCTATGGGACTACCTTTTTACTCTCCCACTGAAGCAAATGACTATTTATCGATTGAGACATTATCATCTAGCTCGTACAGTCAGGTACTAAATACACGTAACTGGCTATGGAGCTCTAGGCGGTAAAATGTAAAAAAAAGTGTATTAATACTATAAATCAAAAGCATCAAGCTTAAAAACACAATTATTTCCATATTCTGTTTCTAAATTCGTTTTTTCATATTCGATACTTGCACACTACGATACATGTCCAGGAAACTCTTCTAAGGGGAGGAAGGGAAATAACTCCAAGTGAATATTCTGTGCGGAGAAAAAAGGTACGAGTAATAGGAAATTACCACATTTCTAACATGACAAATCCTAGACTATCAGCGTAAGGCATGATCTCTTAACCTCTCCGTCACTAAATTAAATTAAAAGGCACATGGGGTACTTACCTATACTATCGCACGTCGCATGAATGAGTACGGTTTTGATAGAAGCATGCAGCCTCTTCACCTCCGACCCAGTAAACAATCGTCGCACAATGTCAGTTTTAATTCAATTATGACTACGCTTCCTTACAAATCTTGCCTGACATTACTAGCTTGATTATTGACGGCGGCTATCGTTTTATTTCCGTTTTCACATGATATTTAATGTTAGTCACTATATAATTACACACAATGAAAGTATAAGAGAAATCCGCTGGCTGGCTTCATGAAGTCAAAGATTCTGCCGTTCGCGTCCTCGCTTTGCCGAAATAGCATCAGAGAACCGTCTCTTGCGAGAGAACCGTCTTTGATTTATCACCCCTTTCAAGATCAAAATACTTAATTCCCCCTAATAAATGTCTGACATCAAAGCTGACCGGGAAATCTTATAATTGCCCTTTAAAGTTGCTATCTGGTCTGATCAGTTTCATCGCGTGCTTTCTGTCACTCCCGCTGATTGACGTGCCAGCTCGCGCGAGAACTCTGTAAAACAGGCCGGTTCGCCCTCTTATTATCGGACATGATTGCGAATAATAGGTAGGGAAATCGTTAACTTAAGAAAGACAAGGAAAAATAGGCGTGGCTAAATGTCAGCCCACAGACGGGGAATTTCGTAAGTGAATTACATGTTCTTTTGCGTCGCAAAGATTATAACTTTAAGAAGGGGAAGCAAGGTGGGCGGGACACTGCGAAACTATACTGTTCAAAAAAAGAAACACATAGCTACTGAAAGCACACACAAAGCCAGAGTTTTGACATTCAATAACTTTTTTTAATTTAATGAGTTAATTGTTCAAAATGCACACAAGAATACCTTAGGGTTCAACCAATCAATTGACAGTTGTTTTGCATCTGGAACAGATAACGACGATTGGCTGGAGCAAAGTCTCGGCAACAAACACGTCTATGCAGCTCATCCAACAGGTGCTCAATCGGACTCAGTCTGGAGACAGGAATGGCCAGGGAAGGGTGAGAATGTTCTTGCCAGTCAGGAACTGCGTGGTTAACCGTACACAATGGGGTCTGGCGTTGTCTTGTTGAAACACAGACCTTTGGGCAGCCAAAACTGGAAGGACATGGGGTCAAAGAATTTCATTGACGTATCGTTGCGCACTCAAGCCTCCTTCAATGTGCACCAATTGACTCCTTCCGTTGTAACTGATCATTCCCCACACCATTGCACATCCACCACCGTGCAGCGGAGCTACATCAACGCAATTTTGGGCAAAACGTTCATTTCGCCTACGGTAGACCCTACGCCGTCTATCATGACGCTGCAACAAAAAGAAAGATTCGTCACTAAACCAGACAAGTCTCCATTGATTGTCAGCTGCCCAGGGACAATGCTGGTTGGCCAAAGAAGTCGATTTTGGCGATGGCGGCGCGTAAGGACATGCCCTCGGTGAGGTCGTTGTGCCCAAAGTCCAGCGTCATGCAGTCTATTCCGGACAGTTTGATCAGACACATGACGTCCTGCAGGCAATGACTGGGCAGTTGAGGAAGCTGTTGTAAACCTGTCTCTGAGGTGACGAAGCCAAATAAAGCGATCCTCCACTGCTGTTGTCACTCTGGGTCGTCCACTGCGATGCCGGTCTTCAACTGAGCCAGTGGCTTGGAACCGGTGCCAAAGTCGACTGATGGTACTCTGATGCACGTTTAGAGGCCTGGCAACCTGACTTTGACTTTCGCCTGCATGCAGTCGGCCAATAGCAATGTTCCTTAAATTTATCGATAGAGACGACATAAATGTCTGCTTGAAAATGAACTGAATTTTTTGTGTGTAGCGTTATCCTTTTATAGGGTTTCAGTTGCGTAGTCAGTGAATAGTGTTCACCCCAAATTTTGTTGCTTTCACGTGCGCGTAACATGAGCTGTGGTCAAAAATTGCGTCATAAACACTATTGACCACTGCTGTTGTAACGATTACAAAAACGAACGCTATTCAGGTCAACACGTGCATTTGACACTGTAAAGAACATTTGAGGCTGGTTTTTATATACACTTGCACCAAATTTTACTTACAAACTCATAAAAACGCGCCCTCGGATAGCTATGCGTTTCTTTTTTTTTTTTTGAACAGTATATTTACATATATATGTGACAACTACCAATTTCTAATACTCTCAGCTCGACAGGGATAAACTTGAAGACCGATGCCGAAAAGGGACATGCATTACTTGAGCGTTATATTACTCAGACAGATAAAGGTGATAAAGCTCCCGTCAAGAAACTTGAGTAGTTGGATGATTTTCTCCATAGTGTCTCGTCCTAAAAAGGACGTATCAGCCTTGTGTAATTTGAGTGTCGCAAAAATACGTCTGTCCGCGTTAAGTCAGCTGCTATCCATCTCGTCAGTCAATGGTTAACACCGCAAGCCATTACATAGTTCATTAATGTTGCATAGTTCACACTGTCATAAGCATCCTCAATGTCTATTGTTACAGCAAACGTTTCTCCTTTACTCTGGAACCGCTCTTACACATCATTAGCACAAGTACCAGCGTTACCCTATATTACTTTCATAGGTATATAGCTTACAAGAGTATCAGCTAGGATCCGTGCATTTTCGAGATCATTATTTTCTTTGCTACTATCTTTTCTAGTAGTTTATCCTGGACATTCTGCATTGTGACAATTTTATAGCTGTTAAGAAGTGTGGGGTCTTTACCAGGTTTAGGAAGTGGCCATAGGTCACTATGTAACAAGTCTTCTGGCATCTCAGCATTCTGTATGCTGTTGTTGAAATCACTCACCACATTTTTAATGCCCGTGTCATAGAGTTGTTTAATGTGGTGATACTGTACACAATCAGGATCTCGGAATATGAGGTCGAAATATATGTCGCCTCTTCTGTCGCTTTCCATAATATAGGGTAACGCTGGTAATATAGGGTAACGCTAATCGACAAATAAGAGAAGACTCTAGGCAGAAATATGTCTCTGACTATATAAGGAAAAGACGATGGTCATATATCGGTCATGTCCTACGAATGCAAAACAACAGAATACCACTACAGGCGCTCACTTGGGTTCCTGAGGGTAAGCGGAAAAAAGGAAGACCAAAAGAAACACTCAGAAGAACAATAATAAGAGAAGGAAGAACGTTGGGCCTAAATAATGTGCAAGAGCTAAGAGGAGTGGCGTCACAACGAACAACCTGGAGAGCACTGGTTTCTGCCTTATGCGCCGTGTTTGGCGCTTAAAGAATTTATTATTATTATTATTATTAATTGAGTGCATAATCCAAAGGTATATAGTCATCGATAACAGTTCATACCAGATCATCAGACATCAGTAAGAAAATTCACACGACTCAGTTATTGATACAAAAATTCCAAGCACAAAGGCTGCGGAGCACAGCAGCTCATAACCATAAACATCATGGCAAAATATCCATTCAAGAAAGGGACTGCATACATCGCAGTTTACAATAA
Source organism: Oreohelix idahoensis (assembly GCA_024509875.1). NCBI lineage: Eukaryota > Metazoa > Mollusca > Gastropoda > Stylommatophora > Oreohelicidae > Oreohelix > Oreohelix idahoensis. The sequence continues at coordinate 556,131 of JAMPIV010020920.1, forward strand.
TATAGCCTGAATCAACATACTCCAAGGCCTGGATAATACATCTCCTGGGAGAAAGAACATTCCCTTTTATAATCTATCTAACTTCAAAATCCATCGTCGGAGATATGAATATATAATGGCCTACAATCCATGGCCTGAACATATTTTCAAAATATCTTAAATTCTCCCTTTCACAAAAATATATTGGGACACACTAACGAGATGGATGCACAATGGACTAATCACCTGTTTGTCAAACATTTTGATTACATGTTTTGCCCAGGAGCCTTGTGCTCTTTGGGTCACCTCTACACTTCGTTTTACGGGGTAGGGGAGGTTCCAATTATGAGATGAGAGATGACTAACGAGATGGGGAAAACGACCATCTCCGAGCTCTACTCGAAATACACTGTCACGAAAAATCAGCTGCTCAAAACAGCTCAGTAAAATTCATTCCAGCGCGAACTCGCAGCTTGAGATGTGAGCTGAATTTATCCACCTCCCCCCCCCCCCTCAAACTATTTCATAGAACATTTGACAGTTTCTTTATCCTATTTTTAAAAAGCAAATTAACAGCTAGTCAAAAGAGCTGTGTTCAAAAATTACTGAGCATAAAGCCCCCAGCTAAAAAACATTTCATCACAAAAGCGTGCTTACAAGCGTGTGTACAGAAATCCGACCCATACACACAAGTCTTTAACACCTAACTCCTACTAACAAAATATGACTTAACAGACTACACCGACCCCCGGGGAAAAAAATGATATCATCATTTTTTTTAAAAAATTCAACAACAAAAAATATGAGGTCGATGAAGCTCTAATATCCACACACAAGATTTACCCTATGTTAATTCATATCCATAAATTCACAAAAAAATTATTAGAAGTAAGTAGAAAGTAGGAAATAAAGTATACAAGTAGAATCAAGTGAAACGTAGATGAAATATGGAAGCATAAACAAAATATGAACCCATAACTGAAAAGTCAATAGAAGAGATGGAATGAAATGAAGAATGATCAGCAAAGAAAGAAGGAAAGCAAAGATATGTATGTAGAGAAAGAAGGTAATAATACATCCTAATAACTATTTAGATTAAACAACGCATTGTATAAATAAATACAAAAACGGCAAAATAGCATAGAACAACAAGGCAATATATATATATATATATATATATATATATATATATATATATATATATATATATATATATATATATATATATATATATATATATATATATATATATATATATATATATATATATATATATATATATATATATATATATATATATATATATATATATATATATACCAAAACACAAAATAAAGCTATAATTAAATAAAGCATAATAGGCAATTTCAACAAGTTAATAAACTTATTAAGTACTAATAATGAATTATTATGGACATCACAAAAAAATAATAATATCGCTATACCTAGTTACCCCCTAACGCACAATCAAGCGCTGGGCACCGAAAAAATATTACAACGTCAGAAAAAATACATTGTCACTTGTTTTCATTTTTTTTTTAATGAAAAAAAAATGTACAATACCGAAATGTAATGATAAGTTAAATAAAAATAGTATTATCATTACAATTGTCATATGCTCAACGTCTATCAAAACACAGTAGTATAAAAATAATATGGGAATGAAATGGTGCATTATCAGAACACAGTCATATAAAAAAATATGGTAATGAAATAGTGCATAAAGATGAACCAACATACTATCTGAAAGAAGTCATATCGTATCCTAATACAATACTCTCTAATATACTATACTATACTAAATACAATATTATCTACTATCTTAAATAAGTTACATAGTAAGGACAACTCCAGTGATCTTGGAACATCCTATGAACATGAAGAGGTAACATCATACAATGCGGAGTCTACATGCCGACTGGCTTCACTGGAATAGCAAATCTTGCTCAAGGTGACATATACAAGAGGTGGAAAAGTAACAGCTTAATCACGTAACATATCAACTCAAGTTCTCATGGGAAAGCCGTTGCTGTGAAAAAACACAAATGAAAATCTCTGTTTAGTAAAGGTAGGATTTAATGAGAAAAAAACAGAAAAGTTAACTTTACGTTTAACCTACAAACTGTGGCTGTGTAAACTTCCGGTCCCTTTATGATGCGCAACAAACCTTCTTCCGTCCCGTGTATACAAAACAGGAGGATTAGGTAGAGGATGACCGTAACTCAAGGTAGTCACCGCTGTAGGCTGGAACAAAGTTGTGCACTCTAGGCACTGAGATGCTCTCTCGAAATCAAAAGCAGAGCAAGCAGTAGTATTAGAGACCCTATTATTATTGTTACCTTGATTATTAATAACCTGAGACTTTTGTTGAGCAGAGTTAGCATAGTCGCGGTTACTATTTCTCCTTTGATCAAAATATCTATTACTATTTCCTCTTTGTTTGGGACTATTGTTATGTTTAGAACCCCAGTTAGTATTGTTGTGATTAATATCTCTCCTTTGATCAAAATATCTACTAGGTGAATTTTTTTGTCTCCGAGAAAAATTATTGTAAGGTTGATAATCTCTAGTTATCCCTACTATAATTTCCAAAGTCGTTAGAACCAAAATGTTGAGATCCGTTAACTTGTCTCCAGTTTCTCGGAGAAAGAAAATTATTCCGTGATGGACCCCCTTGGTACTGTCTAAAATCACGATTATCTCTCCTACCAAAATTGTTTTTATATTTGCCTGTGGCAATGCGTTTAACAGCTGCATCATACTGTCTGTGCTGAGTATGATGAGTAACAGGCATGATAGAATCTTTATTGTTCCGCACATTATTTTGGGAACAAATACTACTAGTTTTATCCCTTGTTATGGATTTATCAGAATTTCGAAAAAGTAGATATACAGTTGGTCTGTGGAGCTTTGACATGACATTTATCAAAGTTTTTACCGTGATCTACAGGACTGACTGTTAGACTAGTATTACTTTTGTTGGCCTGACGCCAAGAATCATTACCATTAGAGGCAGTATCATTAGTACGTGGGAAATTATATTTGCCACGAAAAGATTTGTTTACTCCATATTTAATGTTACTGTTAGCATTGAGTGCATATGGCTGACTCTTTGCCTTACTGAAGTGTTGATAATCAACTTTATGTCTAACGCTGTCAACAATAACAGAAGACAACATCTTGTTTTTTAAGACCATGTCTAATAATCCATCAACTCTTTTTCTTAATTCGGTAATTTCTACATTTTTAAGTGAAATTTCTTCACTTTGTTTCTTATTTAAGTTATCAAATGTCAAAATTCTGCACCTCTCCTCCGTTATTGATTTCTCAATTTTAGTCATCTTCTCTTTCTCCATCGTTAACTCTTCTAATCTCTTCTTCTCATCATTTTCTTTCCATGCTCTCCTTTGTCGTGCCAATTTCTTTAATCTCTTCTTTTGCACTTCTTCCATATGTCGCTGAAGTCGGGCCACCTGAACCTGAAGACCCTGGACTTGAGCAGCCTGCGCCCTCAACTTTGTCAATTCCAGTTGAAGGGGCTCAATATCACTATCATGGCTATTCGTAAGCTCATCAACCTTCTCGGGGAATACCGTATTCTTTTCTTCAAGTTGGCGACTGAGAATCGCATTATCCCTCAATAAATCAAGAAGCGTTTCTGTATAAGACTTCTCACGTTCCTTGGCCTGAACTTTTAATTTCTCACACATCTCCTTCTTTTCTTGAACTTCCTGCGTGAGATTTCTAACTTCGCCATGCTATCTTCCATCTGAGCTTCCAACTCTTTGATCTTGCTTAATGCTGACTTCAATGCTGCTTGTGAACCAGTAAGTTCCAAGTTCGATTTATGTAGATCACTTTGAAGTTTGGACACTGTCTCATGTAGTCCGCTCTCTTCAGCAATACTTTCTAAAAAATCCACCCTTTCCTGTTCGCTCAGTTTGTTATCTCTTATTTGCTCCTCTTGAACCTTGTCATCTAGTATAGCGTGGTGAATGTTTTTCAACCTCTGACCATGCGGCACAAAGAGGTACCTTGCCACAAAAACACGAAGATGCCAACGCATTAATTCTGCTAGTTCCTTAGTAATATTTATGTGAGGAACAGACCGAAAATTAATATCTACAAACTCCTCATGATCTGATGCTATATTACCTAAGAAACGGTTTAACACAAACTCTTCCAGATCTGGGCCTTGTTCTCCGTCATCTATACCATCCTGGAGAGTATCCTCCAGCGCGGACATTATGTCTGATGTAGACATTTTATATGAGTTTCCCAACTCACTCAGCAAAATATTACTTTAAAAAAAATCAAATTATCCCTTAATTACCGTATAACACTAAAGACCCCAATTATAACCAATTTTAAGATTGAACAGGGTAGACCAAGATGGAACGAGAACGGACAATAACGGTCAGCTGTTAAGTTCCCGCTCTCCACACATCAACATTTGAAAACAACAACAACATTTAGAGTAGCTGCTCAAAGACCTTCATAGAGGCGTTAATCCAACCGACCTTTTAAGTGTTAGTAATCGTATTTATTATTGCAAAGTTAGACTCTCAAGCATCCATTTAAAGCTGTCTAGACTTGTGAGACATCCTTTCGAACGGTTTATCTTACAGTGCTCAAACCCGAGAACTACACAGTCACTCTGACTGTGTAGATATAATCGTATTTATGAAGGAAGTTAATTCGAGATTTCGATTGTTGCGGAGTTATCTTCTGCGTAGGTATTCGAGTGAGTCCTTGGAAATCTACTTGATAGACGTGAGTGAGCATTTTGTAAGTGTTTTTAATTAAAACTGACCTTAGTATTTTTTATCACTGGAGTTATACAGGAGAATACGATAGCAAAATTCTGAAGAAAAAAAACCATGAACTAAGGACGGACATACAACACGATATTATTGAAAGTAAAAATGACACATAAAGAATTAAATTCTATTAACAATAACTTCACAGTTTAAGTTAATAAAATTGAAAGCAATGAATTTCGAGATAAAGAAGTGGAGCTTCTAGAAATGAGTTCTTATGTATCTCCCTTTACATGCAAACTTGTTGAGCCTGAAGTTTCTGAGAAAACTGAACCGACATTTGAAGAAATACTGTTAAATATGAAACAAGAAATAGTTAGCAAAGATGGAGATGATAACTTATATGAATACATTCCTGCTAAGAGAATGAGACTAGAAGAAGAGACTGAGACAGGTGATACAACATCTATTGTGTGTGACGTTTGCCAAGTATGGTACTGACAACTCCTCAGTACTATCTACTGAATGAATGCAAATTTTATTAAGAACTATTTGTGTTAACTGTACCGAACGAAGAGGAAGAGTTGGTTGATAGATCTTCTGATTGATTTGATGATTCTCAGAAGAATTTATGTTTAGTAAAATAAAAAGTTCAGAGAAGACTCGAATATTCGTCTTATTTGGAGTTCAGCAAAAATTATTTTTGTTTTAAAAGTTTAATGAAGAACCTGAATTTACTTTCACTTTTTGTGATAAACGTATAGATAAAACTGAGACGGCCTTATCCTACATGAGGAGAACCTTCCTATCCGAAAAGAACCTGGGTTGCTTGTGGTTTATAAAGCATTTTTAGACTTAAATGAAGGGCCCAGCCACATCCTCTTGCACTGCTCTCTATTGTGTGGCGCATCACCCAGTCTATGAATATAAAAAAATAATGATATTGATAAGGGGCATCCCCGTCGTACTCCTGTCTTCACGTCAAACGTTAGGTTGCTCTGCCCAACAATACATGTAAAGTTAGCATAGAGGCTTTATATGATGGAAACAACGCAGCTAGAAATTCCATAAGCCCTCAGTATTTTCCACAGGCTGTCCATGTGTATGCTGTCAAAAGCCGTTCTGAGATCAACAACGTTAATATAAAGCTGTCTGCCATTCTGGGCACTGCTCTATAATGATCCTGAGCGTGAAAATGAACTGCATATCTTCTGTTCTTTCTGAATCCTGCTGGTTCTTTCTTCAGTTTGTGGTCCACTGCTTTTGAATTTCTCTGGATAACTCATCATCTCATCTCAACCCGTAACCTATCATGGGTCCTAGGGGTGCCATGGTGGAAGCATCAGCAAACAGGGTCCTCCACTGCTCTCTATCCTCAGCAATGTGTACAAGTGTGGAAAAATCCGTGCCCTGCTCATTCTTTGACGTTATCAGCCCAGGATTTTCTTTGCCTTCCTCTTCTCCGTTTACTTCAAATGTTCCCTGGAGGATCGTTTTTGAAAGGGAGCCATGACGAGTTCCATGCCCAAACCAGGAAAGCTTTCGACATTTCACAACTAACAAAAGTGGTTCTTGGTGGCCTGCATAGGTGTTTATTTTCTCTCTAACATAGACATTTGTTTTGTGCTCTTTATAGCAAATGCAGATAATTCTTCTATAACATTTATACTCAAACGCCCGAATCCTTCACTCTGTATCTGCAGTGAATGTCCAGCCCTCACACCCATACAAGAAAATAGATAATACAAGTGATTTGTATAATTTGATCTTTGCAGGAAAACTGATGTTACTTTTCCAGATCACATTCAGTCTTGACATGGCAGCTGAGGCCATCTCAAGTCTTGTCTTGATTTCTTTACTTGATCTTCCATCACTACATATAGTGGGCCCCAGATATTTAAAGGTCATCACTTCTTCTAACGTTTGCCCATTAGTTGGAACATGTTTCTTATGGCTATTCACCAATATCACTATCCTGCAATAAAGAAGAGCAAACTGTATCATGTGTAGCTGTAGTGTCCGATGAGAGTACAGATGGTGATGGTATTCATCACAACATATCAGTTCCAATACTGCATCACTTAGAAACTTGGAATAATGTGAATATTTGTACCAAAGTCCCTTCGGCTGAGGACAGAATGTTTCAGAGTTTGCAGATGTGCTTACTGATATCTCAGGGACAACTGATCTGATAGATGATATTCCCATAAAGTTAAAGCCATACCCCATACCATTGCACTATTGTGATGAAATGGAGGAGTTACAGGAGATGCATCAACTGGGCATAATTTAGCCATCTGACTCAACCTTTGCGGCGCTTATGGTTCTGGTCAGGGAAAAACAATGGTCTTTGTATTTGTACAGACTACCGTAAACTCAATAGTGTGACCATCACTTAAGGAAAACCAATGCCAAATCAAGAACTATTATCTCAGTTGCAACATGCTAGATATTTTACCAAACTGGATCTAACAAATGGCTATTGGTAGATTCCTCTCACAGAGACAGCAAAGCCATTAGCAGCATTTATTACATCGTCAGAATTATATCAGTGGAATTTTATGAGCTTTGGTTTAGTAAGTGCCCCAGCTACATTCGTAAGAATGATGAGAAAGCTCTTGGTTGATATAAAAGCTAACATTGCTTTTATTGATGATATCTGCCTCTGCCATGATACTTGGGCAGAAGATAGGAGTGGGTTAAGATCATTGTTACTTCATTTGAGGGAACATAACTTTACGGCAAGACCAAGAAAAGTTAACATGGGTTATTATGAGTTAATATTCTTAGGTCACAAAGTAGGAAATAGACATTTGAAGCCGGAAGAACATACGGTGAATAAAATTCTATTAAACTGGACATTCAGGGAACAAAGAAACAGATAAAAAGCCTATTACATCTCATTAATTTTTATTTCAAGTTCATTCCCCACTTTTCTTCTTGGTCAGCTATAATGTCATCTCTGACAATTTTAAGGATATGCCGAATAAGGTAGTGTGGACGACAGAGTGCGATGATGCATTGCAAAGTTGCAGAGAGTTTTTTTGTAGACAACCTATATTAATCATACCTGATCTGAGTCATAAATTTATCCTTAGAACTGTTGCATCATCTGTAGGTATTGGTGGATGCCTAATGCAGGAACTTGAAGGTACATTCCATCCGGTGATGTACATAAGTCGCAAGTTACTTCCAGCTGAGAAGAGTTATTCAACCATTGAGCGAGAGTGCCAAGCAAGTATTTACTGTATTAGTGAACTGCATACATGCCACACCTCAGAGATGAAAAACCTGTACAAAAAATTAAAAAAACCTGTACAAAGACCCGCAAAACCTGTACAAAGACCCGCAAAACCTGTACAAAGACTGAAAAACGTAACAAAAGAGTTTATTCATGTAAAAGTATATTCAATTAGATGGTTCTGCACCATCATAGTGACATGCGGCCTTTGCCTTTTTAAGCATGTCTTCACTTGCTTTAAAACCTAAACAACAAGAGTTAGAATTTATTTTGCATTGTAGAAATGCTGTGACTGTATCATCATTTAGTCTATTTCTGCAGTCCGTGTGAATCTTTTTCATCATAGAGAAAGACCTCTCACAGTCAGCATTGCTGTGAGGCAATGTCAATAAGCGTTTCACTATGACTGCCAGACTGGGAAATCGTGTACGACCAGTGCTAGTTTTCAGGTTGATTATGTCAAGCCAGTACCTAGAAAAGCTTCTTTTTTGTCCAGCGTCAAATCTTGAAATACATTCATCAGGCAGCAAACAATAATCTTCAAATTCATCCTTTAACACCTCTTGGTCTAAATGTGGTGCAAAAGTGTTGGCCAGCTTACAGATTGCTGTATATTGAACTGTGTCTTTAAAGGCTGGATCAAGAATTTTGATATCCTTAAGGACTTCATTCTCAAATGGAAATTTATCCAATATCTTTTTCACAACAGCAACATAAAAGTTCCTCACATCTCTGAAAAATGAATTTCTCACTTGAGAACTTATATCTAACTCTTCCAGTAATGTCCTGTTGGACAGACCAACAGCAAGTGTATGGTCATCATGCTGTAGATCACGTTCAGCATACTTTAACAATCTTATATCTTTCACCTCTTTTACATATTTCATCTCTACAAATTTGACAATAAATTTTCGTAGCAGACGATCCATTTCATCCATCATACCACCTATTTGGGACTCATCTGTCTGAAACAATTTGTTAAATTCAGTCAACAGAGGTAGCACAAATTGGAGAAAACGTAGAGTCATCTGGGTCAGTGGTGATTTTAGTAACTGATGAATGTTTTTGACACGGCATGTTTTTTCCATATCGTCGTGGCTCTCGAAGTATGAAGATAGAGCAGAATATTGATTTAAAATTCTGTCCACTACTTTCTGCAAAGAAAGCCAGCGAGTCTGGCAGTGCTTTAGTATGTCTAGTGCATCCACTCCTGTAAACAGTTGAAACTCTCTGTATGATTTTTTTCCGTTTTGAGCTATGCTCAAAATGATAGAAGATATCTATCAAAAGGTCATCAACAGGAATAGTCAGCTGCTTTATACCCTCCTTGGCACAAAGATTTGCAAGGTGGCAAATACACCCTATACTAAACACATCAGCGTTCTTGCTCTTGATTCGCGTTAGTACAGAGTTTGATTTGCCAACCATTACATTGCAGTTGTCACTTGCAAAACCTATACAGTTAATCCATGGGATTTGTAAGTCGCTGAACACAGCATCAATATCACTGAAAATAGCTTCACTGGTTCCACCAGTACCGACCGGCATGCCCAGCAACCTGGTTCTAGGTCCTATGCCATCTTCAAATACCCTCACCATTATAGCTAAACGCTTGTCAGTTTTTCTATCATTTGACTCATCGATCATCAAGGAGAAAGGTGTCTTCCTGCATAATTTGATGACTGGCTCCGTTGCAGATGGAGCCAAGCAGTTTTTAATAATGGCTGTTGTTTTGGTTCGCTTGCATTTGAAACGTTTGGCAATAGCACTGTCCGGAAACATCTCAGCTGATAAGTCTGAAAAATGGTCAGCTATAGAAGCAGCTATGTTGTGTTGAGCAATAAAATTTGCAAATAAAACTTCAGCCCTCGTTATTTTATCATCTTCTTGTTGAGGCTGAGTAAAGAAGGCCTTGATAGAACTTCCGTTCTTCAGCTGATAGTTCCTTTCATGCAGTTTTGTTTTGAAATGCTCCCTCACATCGTGTAAGCCAGATGCCATCACTTTAATATCTCTATTGCATATTCTACAGTATGCATGTGAAGAGCCTAATTTGGATGTCTCAATAATCCCAGGGAATGTAGTTGTCCAGTCAGATTGAAACTTCCCACGACGTTGATCTTCTTCTAACCTCCTTTTTTTAAAGTTAGGCTCAGCCATGCTGTTAGATGGATGCAATATTTCCTGCTAGACAGAAAAAAAAAAATATTAATGTGAAAAAGTAAATACAAATATTAATAATCAATTTGAAAAATATAATTATTTGTAATTTTAATATTATATAATGAAATAGAATCTTGGAAAAAATTAATACAATTTATGGTTGAAATGAAGAACAGTTGCTGTGTTTTCTATAGTGCCTTATAAAAGTACAGGCCTAAAGAGACCAGTAATAAGCATTATGGGTTAGGAATCTTAAATTTAAAATCTAATAAATTTTTTGCTAAAGCTGGTAATGAAAATATAAACTAGCGCTGGCGTAATATTAGCCTGTATATTTTCTACCGAACTTCAAAAATTGGAATAGCCGTTAAAGCCCAACTGGTAGTTTTAAATAGACCTTCCCATACAAATTTTAGTGTCAATCAAACATTGATAGTAGGCTAATTAATTATTTAATAATTATAAATCATTGAATGACCGTAATGATGACCACCAAAGGCAAAATAACATTGTTTTTTAAAGAAACGAAATTAAAACTAAGAAGAGAAGTAGGCTAACTCCAAATAAACTTTTCTCTGATCGAGTTAAGATGTAAATTTTCCACGCTATTGTGGTTTTTTTTCTTTTCAGTTTCATAATTTGGTTGACGTTCGCCGAATGCTCCGCGTGTATTTTCGTCACCATTTAGATTTAGGGTTAACCCTAGCTGTAACCCTAATTATAACTCTTTGGTAACGAAAATACATGCGGAGCATTCGGCGACCGTCATTACGTTATTAGGCTACCCATAATTTGTAGGCTATTGTATTATTTTTCAAATTTACATTTCTTACGTACTTTCTACAAGTTTTAGTAAAATCAAATAATATGTAGTGGTATCAGCCTTTTTTTTTTTACCAGCCGTAAATAATCAATTATGCTAAACCTTAGGGGAAAAGAAAGCATAGGCCTAAGTTATCTGACAGTTAAATCTAACTTCATCTAAACAATGTTATTGTAATATTTTTTTAAAAATGAATTACTTACCAATACTAAACTGGAAATTAATCCTAAACAATAGGCTCGACTCAAAAAAGATTTCAGTGCTGCGTAATCGTTCAAATAATCAGTAACCTCGCGCTAGCTTTAGCGAAAAATTGTGAATGAACACGCCACGCACATCCCGCGGCAATTGAAAAATAGGCAGCTTGATTTTCATTGGTTATTTTTTTTTTTATCCACTTGGCTTAAAATCTCGCCGAATCTCATGACGCAAATTGTGTAGTGGCACAAGATTTATATGTATATTTAATAATTAGGCGAAAAAACCCGTACAGACCCGTGTACGGCCCGTACACATCTGAAAACGCAAACACCCCGTACAGATTATGGGTAAACCTTTAAGTGTGGCATGTATGGAACTGTTATGCTGTCACATAATTATTTGTTCTCGGTTTCATATTTTCTCTCTTTCGCTCTCTGTCATTATGTATTTATTTCTTCATTTTTCCGTGAATAAATTTTGCCCCCACCACTCCTTCGATTTGTGTACCTTTGTTCATACTACAAATCTGCGATCATGTAATTTCACCACTAATTGACCATCCTTAAGGATTAATTGCAATCGTTTAAGTTGATGAACCAGATTTACTTCACAGTAAATGTGAAAGTATTTGGTGATTTTTTTTTACGTAATTTATTTCCGCCAGACAGGAATGTCCATCTGGGGGCGTTGTTCATCGCACACATGCTTAGACACTTTGGCGAAGAATACAAAGCAATGCCAGATTGGGTGTGTTTGAATCAGCAAGCAGTTTAAGATTACCCCTACTGTAAACTGGGGAGAGACGATTCATGATCACATCCATCCAGATATTGTCTGTGATAATAATTACAGATAAACCCGTCTGGGGAGACACATTTCAACGGACTCAGTATACACATTATTTTTTTTTATTCCAGAAAAACTCTTTTAGCTCCTGTTACGGTGGGATAAATTAGAGGATCATGCATGGATACGTGAATGATAGCAGGTGTTCTTTCAGGACATTATGGTCAGTATACATAACAAAAGCCGGTAGGTAAACAGGTCCACGGAAACATGGTTGACATTTAATAAATCAAGTAACTTTACAATAACGTCCATCAAAACATCAAAAGTACATAGCAATGGATAGGCGTAGTAGATTATCCCTCGTCCGTCAATAGGTTTCAAACGTCAGGCAACTTTAAGTGGCAATAATATAATTATTAATTTACTCCTCTCATCTCCCCTCAATCCTGGCCGTTGTACTAAAGGTTCGGGCAATCCACGAAAAAAACCAAAGTAATGCGGCCGAAGCAATCAGGGCAAACAAAATATTAGTTGCCTCATATCTCAAAGTTACTTGTAGTAAATTATGGTATGAACTTCTAGATAAGTCTATGAACCATCTTGCACATAACGTGGCGGCCTCCAAAAATCAATAATGCCACAATGTATATTTATATATGACTCTCCATTATCCCGGAGCTGGAAAAATTACATCTCTCTCGGACGCAAACACAAAGACGGAAGGCCAATTAATTAACACACTGAACCCCACGACATGTGACAGAAACGTCACTAGTTGACCGTCGCTCAACACGGGTGAACGCCTCGCTCACCACGGGTGGACGCTTCGTGCAAACCGTAGTTTGTCTACAGGCGAACACAGTTTCTCACATAAAAATGGAAATGTGCTAGCGTGTAGTAACATACCACACTATTTTGACTGCATCCCAAATCTATCCTTAACAGCTCCCCAGGGTATCAGTGAGGATGTGTACATTTTCGAGGTGGCTCATTTGTTTTCTCACTGCTATCAATTTCAAGTAATTTACCATAGACATTCTGTTTTTAAATAATACTTTGCCTCATTTTGGTAAGGCTAGTTCAACCTAGTCAGTTATATTAGGGTACATGTCCAAATAACATATATATATCTGGTTTGGTATATGACAATTCAATAGGTGCCGAACAGTGTGGAGTTTTTACCAGGCTTAGGAAGTAGGCTTTAGTATCAAAAATATACAGTCTTCCGGCATCTCAACATTCATTGCTGTGTAGAAAATGTGTACCTAGCAGAGCATATAAACCCGTTCTGGCTCCAACCCTCTTCGGGATCTTCTTTGCCTGACTCTTGAAACATGCATTCAGAGAGGCAACTGAAAGAATATGCCTTCACACTAGGTCAGATGGCCATCTGTTTAATCTCGCAATGCTGAAGGTAAAAACAAAAATCAGGAGGGTCACTATAAGAGATTTGTTGTTTGCTGATGATGCTGCAGTTGTCACTCAAAGCCAACAGGAGCTTCAGAGCTTGATGAATCGCTTCACTAAAGCATGCAAGGACATTGGTCTCCCAATAAGTCTAAAGAAAGCAAATGTGCTGAGTCAGGATGTGGGTGCTGCACCAGTTATCACTATCTATAACTATGAATTGGCAGTGGTGCACCGCTTCACATACCTGGGGTCTACCATCAATGACAAACTCTCACTGGACTCGGATATTGACAGTCGCATTGGCAAAGCTGCAGCTACCTTCGCCCACCTCACATCGCGTGTTTAGGGAAACTCACAACGAAGACCAAAACTGCGGTATATAAAATATGCATCACCAGCACACTTCTATATGGCAGCGAGACCTGGACAACCTATGCTAAGCAAGAAAGAACGCTCAATACCTTCCATCTACGGTGTCTACGTCACATAATCGTATCTCATGGACAGATAGTGACAAATGTCGAGTTGTTGTCATGTGTTGGCCTTTAAAGCATGTATACACTGGTTAGACAATGCAGACTACGCTGGCTTGTCCATATTTGCCGCATGGAAGAAAGTCGCATCCCAAAAGATACCTTCTACGGATAACTGGCAAATGGCAAAAGAACAGTTAGGCGACTGCAGATGAGATTCAAAGATGTGTGCCAGAGAGACATGAGGGCACTGGACATACATCCTGCAACATGGGAGGGTAAAGCTGCCGATCGCACCAAGTGGCGATGCTGTTTACGATGCCACCTCAGATTGGGTGAAAAGAATCTCACACACCAAGCAGAAGAGAGGAGAAAACGTCGAAACCAGGAAAATAAACAGCTGAGGGCTTTCACCTCAGGGGCGCATTCCTATGGTCAGTTATGACTGAATGGGCTATTATATATACCCTGTTCACAAAGTTCTGGGACTCATTTTTTATTCGGAAAACCGTTATAAGGAGCTAGGCGATATTAAGATAGTGCACGTGTCAACCACGTGCCACTATATGTACCAATCCTGAAGTTTGTAATTTCGCGCATGCGCTGTGTGGTAGCGTATAAGCGGATGTGACCTAGTAGTGCTCGTCGCGTTTCAAAAATGGACGGCAAAATTCAACAACGTGTGTGCATTGATTTCTGCTTTTGTCTAAGAAAAACTGGTTCCGAAACTCTCGAAATGTTGCAAACAGCTTTCGGAGAGTCCTGTTTAAGGAGATCTAAAACTTTGAGTGGTATTCCTGTTTAAAAGTGGAATCCGATCCTTTGAAGATGGCACCCGTCAAGGGAGACCCTCCACCTCCCACACTGACGAGTTCATAGCATATGTGCAAGAAATGATATGCGCTGACCGACGTCTGACTATCAGAGAGGTCGCTGATGATATTGAAATATCAATTGGTACGTGCCATAAAATCGTAACTGAAGATTTGCACATGAGACGGGTGTCAGCGAAACTCGTGCCACGCCATCTGACTCTAGCGTTTTCGACATTGATAGGTAGGTGTCATGAATACGTCCCCTATAGGAGAGTTCTTGCCTCCGCGATGCTGTGCGCAGACATCGCCCTGAGAAGTGGCACAGGCAATTGGCTTGTTCCTCATGACAATGCACCTGCACACAGGTCTGTCACCACAAACGCATTTTTGACGAAACACAATATTCCATTGCTCCCGCATCTTCCATACTCATCCGATCTTGCTCCGTGTGACTTTTTCTTGTTCCCGCAAATTAAGAAAACAATGAAAGGTTGTAGATTCGATGACATTGAGCAGATTCAAGCCAACGCGATGAGACAAATGAGGGCTATTCCACAAAGTGACTACCAGAGGTGCTTCCTTCAGTGGCAGGAACGTTGGAATAAGTGTGTACACTCACAAAGGAACTACTTTGAAGGAGATAGAACCAACTGGTATGTAAGTCTACTTATTCAATTCCAAAAAAAATGAGTCTCGGAACTTTGTGTATATATGTATATATATATATATATATATATATATATATATATATATATATATATATATATATATATATATATATATATATATACACACACACACATATAGTTGTTGATGTTTATGAACGATAAACAAATGTGAATTGTATTGATGAAGTATAAACTGTAGATTTGTCAAAATGAATTAACTGCGATAATAATTCAGATCTGATGTTTTAGCGAGAAACGAACGGTTTTGAAATCTGTCTGTATTAATATTTACCTATGTGAACATTTATTCTATAGGGCCTACACAATTACACACCTTGTATCAAAGGTAATTTTATTTATTAGAAGTGCAATACCAAATCAGTGCAATCAATGTTTGTATCTTTAATATCTGCCAGTAAATAATACACTGTTGGTCTATCAGGCCTCTGCCCTGGCAAAATATCACAATTAGAAACCTACCCACCACATAAATATTTATAGAATGTGTGATTCCTATATGCACACATTGGGATTATCGCCGGTGCTATGGAGTTCATGCACTGTGCTGAGATCTTTCTTGTGTGATCCAGGGGGGGGGGGGAGATTGGAGCACTGATGGTCTGTGTGCAATGAATATTTTTTTTTAAACCAAACCAAATAATACACTGATATTCGTCCATTTATAAGAATTTGGAAACAGAAAGATCAGGAAATACTGAGCGCCACTTTTGTACCCGAGCTGACCTGAACTGAGTAGATTAACAGTAAATGCTTTCTTGTTTTAACATGAAATAATTAAGCGCCAAAAAAATTCCAAATTTATAATGAAAAAATGATGTTCACTTTATCAATTTATTTAATTTGTTGATTTTTATTAAAATTTTAAAAATAAATTCCCAGGGGTAAGTTCACTTTTTCTATGGACTCAGTATACACATAATTTTATTTTAATTTATTCCAGAAAAAACTCTTTAACGTTCCCCAGGGTACCAGGGAGGATGTGTGCATTTTTGAGGTGACTCATTTATTGTCTCACTGCTATCAATTTCAAGTAGTTTACCTGTTACGTCCATTTTCGCACAACCATTTATGATGCGAGACTTAACAGATTACAAGATGCCAAAATCTAAATATGTTAGACGTACTTAGGTACGCATCTATGTTTATGATAATAACTTAAATTTATTATGCCCCAAAGTGCACATATTCGGTGCGCCAATATTAGTTGGTTGCCTAACAGCGCTGATGACGTCAGAGACACGTCAGAGAGAGAAGAAACAAGATGCTGGTTTTTCAAGACAGACGTTGTTCTGGTCTTTGAGTCCCATATTGCGGGAATAGTTGATTGTGATTATATATCTTAGCTACCTTCCAAGGCAAAGTGTTAGCCACAGCCAAGTTTGATTCATGCTCTTTAATATCTCTATGTGATATTTGAAGTAAGTACTTTACAAGATTTTGACAGGGCTTTAGTACGGCATCATGACCTACTGCTAAGTGAGTTCAGAATCCCTTTTGCAAAGTAATAGTCAAGTCGATAACTTTATGAAGTCTCAAGATAAGATGTCCGGCCAAATTTATACATAAGTATTTTTGATAAAAGATTGGATATGGAAAAGAAGTGAATAATCTTCACCTCAATACTTGGCCGTTTGTGGGTTGTCCAACGGTCATTGAGGTCAGTCAAGTTTGACATTGAAACATTATCTACATGCAGAATTTTTATTATCATGCCTGATGGTCCAGTATGTCTTCATGATGATGTCCTCTATGTATCGTCCAATAAACTTGTTATATAAACTGTCAGTCAAGCCCTGAATTCAGCGTCCATCAATTACACCATATTAGTCGGCCACCTGTAAGCCCGACCAAACTGACAGCCTTTCTAGTCAGTAACCTGTTGAACTATTAGTAATAGACATAATCAATATTCACAAGAAATAACTGTCATAATCACTACATCTAAAAATAACTACTACATCTTGTGACCCATGAACAATAACGATACTACATCAGAGGCCAGTAACAAAAGGCTTCTACATTACCACAGTCATTCTCTTTTTTTTTTAAAAATAAAATTTTGCCTCGTTTTAGTGAGGCGCGTCCCATTCAATCTAGTTGGTTATATTAGAGCAATTGTCCAAATATATGACCTTTAGGTCTGGTTTGCAACATGACAATCCGATAGCCGCTGAACAGTGTGGAGTTTTTACCAGGTTTAGGAAGTGGCCATTGGTAACTGCTTAGCCAGTCCTTTGCCATCTCAACATTCTGTATGCTAGTGTTGAAATCCCTCAGCACTTTATGTATGCTGGTGTTGAAATCCCTCACCACTTTCTGTATGCTGGTATTGAAATCCCTCATCACTTTCATGTATATATCTGAGCTATTTTATTTGGTAGCACTGTATCTGGTCCAAGGCCCCTGTTAGTGTTAATACTGATTTATCACTTAAAAAACATAAATGTGGCAATCGTAATTAAGAGAGCAATAAAACTAGATTTTTTGTATAGTGTCATGAAGTGATTTTGGCAATTTACTTGATAGTTGTTAAACTCCCATACCTCACAAGCAGCTTGAATGAAGTGTTGATTGCAAGTTGCTGTGAGATGCATATATGTTAAAAGCAACCCCCATTGGTTGGTGGATTGTTGTTAGTGTTCACCACGCCTTCTTCTTCTTCATTGTACACTCTCAGATGTCTGTTTAAATATTTTCAAAGATGGCAATGGACAGCATGAGATTATTTGCATATTCATAGAGTTTTTTCCAGGAATAGTCCTGGTGATGGCCATAAGTGCTTTCTCTGTTTATCATATGTTGTGCATCTTTGAAGCAAACATTTAGATTTCATTATGTCAGTGCCACAGTTACTATCTTTAGCTTGTTGAATAGATGGTATCCCAATCTATTGTTGACCAAGTGGAATCTGATAATTGACTATTGCCTAAACAGTGTTACCAATTTTTACTATTAAAGTGTGTGTGGAGACTGCACTAGATTTGAGTTCGATGCCTTATACTACTATTTGTATGTCTTTGAAAAAAATTGGAGTTTAGGTTGTGTGCATCTAAGAGCTAATGCTCAGAGAGGGTGGACCACCTACAAGACAAAACTAGGTTGTGTGCATCACTTAGAGCTAACAATCAGAGGGGGTAGACCAAAGACAAGACAAGATTAGGTTGTGTAGATCACTAAGACACTAAGAGCTAATGCTTAGAGAGGGTAGACCAAAGACAAGACAAGATAGGTTGTGTGCATCACTAAGACACTAAGAGCTAATGCTCAGAGAGGGTAGACCAAAGACAAGACAAGATAGGTTGTGTGCATCACTAAAACACTAAGAGCTAATGCTCAGAGAGGGTAGACCAAAGACAAGACAAGATAGGTTGTGTGCATCACTAAGACACTAAGAGCTAATGCTCAGAGAGGGTAGACCAAAGACAAGACAAGATAGGTTGTGTGCATCAATAAGAGATAATGATCACCAACATTGCCAGGTATAGTTTCATGTTAAAAGAAAAACATCCTTCACATGAACCATAAAATATAGACTGTTTATACAAAAAAAATGTGAAGGACATACTGGCTTAGATGAAGGTGATTAACAGAAGTAACTGAAAATATTTAAAAAAAAAACAAATAAAAAAAAAACAATACAAGATATTGATGCTGAATTAAATTAACTGGAACAATCATTACAACAACAACAAAAATCACCAAATATCAAGTGAATATTAACCAGTTGGACAGTTTTTATCTTGATTCTAACAAGTGGTGGAAACAAAGTATGAAAAAATGTCTTTAAATTTCAAAATACATCAACCATGTAAGAATTATCTCCAATGTGTATTTTCTCAGCATTTCAAGACCTAGAGACTATGTATTCTACAAGTCTCATACATCATACATGTAAAAGGTAAAGGAACCCATTACACGCCCATTGAGGCATATTGGGAATATGGTGTTAGGCCCATATTATCTTGACCGCCGGCACACTAGGGGTGATGTGGTCGGCATCATGCCGGCCACCTTAACCTTCCCAGAGTTGCTCTTGTACCCATTTGGGGCTGGGTTGACCCAGGAGCCATTTGTGGCCTAAAAAAATCCCACCTCATCTGGGGATTGAACCATAGACCACTGCGCTAGGAAGCCAGTGCACTAACTACTATGCTACCGCGGCTCCCATACATGTAAAGATACTCCTTTAAGTGTATTCTTTTGTGTGTTCTTAGACTCCTACAGCTGTTAAACCTTACACCACAAACATCACATTTGTAAGGCTTCTTCCCTGGTGTATTTTTGTGTCTTCTCAGACAACAACAATTTGTCAACCATATACCACAACCATCACATTTGAAAGGCTTCTCTCCAGTATGCACCTTACTATGTCTTTTCACACTAACAAACTGCGTAAACACTACACTATAAATATCACAATTTAAAGGCTTCTTCTTCATATGTATTTTATGGTATATGTCCAGATAAGAATACCATGCAAACCTCATACAACACACCTGTCATGCTTCTCTTCTGTATGTGTTATTTTGTGTACCTTCAGACTTAAAGAATATGTAAACCCTACTCCACAAAAATCCCACTTGAATGGCTTCTCTCCAGTTTATATTATTTTGTGTTTATTAAGATCACTGTGTCATGCAGACCCCACACACCAAACATCCTACTTGTAAGGTGTCTCTCCAGTCTATGTTACTATGTGTGCTCTTAGATTAGGAGACTGTGTAAACCTTACACCACAAACATTACACTTGTAAGGTTTCTCTCCAGTATGAATTATTTTGTGTTGTTTCAGACTAGAAGACTGTGTAAACCCTACTCCACAAACATCACACTTGCAAAGCTTCTCTCCAATATGTAAATCTATGTAGTTTTTTATGAGCAGAACAATGCAATAGTATTTCATCACAAACATCATGCTCATAAGGGTTCTCTAGAAGGGTGTGTAAACCCTACTCCACAAACATCACACTTGTAAGGCTTCTCTCCAATATGAATTATTTTGTGTTCTTTCAGATGAGAAGACAGTGTAAACCCTACACCACAAACATCACACTTGTAAGGCTTCTCTCAAGTGTGTATTTTTTTGTGTTCCTTCAGGGTATAAAACTGTGTAAACTCTATTCCACAAACATCACACTTGTAAGCCTTCTCTCCTATATGTATTCTATTGTGTTGTTTCAGATGAGAAGACTGTTTAAAACCTACTCCACAAACATCACACTTGTAAGGCTTCTCTCCAGTATGTATTCTATTATGTTGTTTTAGATTAGAAGACTTTGTAAACCCTACTCCACAAACATCACACTTGTAAGGCTTCTCTCCAGTATGAATTCTTTTGTGTTCTTTCAGATTAGAAGACACTGTAAACCCTACACCACAAACATGACACTTGTAAGGCTTCTCTCTAGTGTGTATTCTTTTGTGTTGTTTCAGACTAGAAGACTGTGTAAACCCTTCTCCACAAACATCACACTTGTAAGGCGTCTCTCCAGTATGTATTACTTTGTGTCGTTTCAGATGAGAAGAATATGTAAACCCTACTCCACAAAAATCACACTTGTAAGGCTTCTCTCCTGTATGTATTCTGTTGTGTTCTTTCAGACCAGAAGACTGAGTAAACTCTACTCCACAAACATCACACTTGTAAGGCTTCTCTCCTGTATGTAATCTGTTGTGTTGTTTCAGACCAGAAGACTGAGTAAACCTTACTCCACAAACATCACACTTGTAAGGCCTCTCTCCAGTATGTTTTCTTTTGTGTTGTTTCAGAATAGAAGACTGTGTAAACCCTACTCCACAAACATCACACTTGTAAGGCCTCTCTCCAGTATGTTTTCTTTTGTGTTGTTTCAGAATAAAAGACTGTGTAAACCCTACTCCACAAACATCACATGTGTAAAGCTTCTTTCCAGTATGTTTAACCCTTTTCTTTCTGATGCCATCTGACCCACTTTCATTATGAACCATGACCTTGAAATCATTCTGGCTCTCACCAATGTCTGCTGATCTATGTTGGCAAATAATGGAATGCACAGCTACATCACTTCCTGTTGTTCGAGACTCATCATAAATGTCATTTGTCAACAATACAACACCACTATAATCATGCTTGTACACTCTTTTATTGGTGTTGATACTCTGAGCTTGGTAAGGCACATCTGAAATTATATGGGATTTAGATGAAAATAAATAAGTAGTGCATGAAAAGCAATCAGTTATTAGTTGTCCTAAATTGTGCAGCTCTATAAAATTTTAGTAAGACATATAGGATCCCATTACACGCCCATTGAGGCACATTGGGAATATAGTGTTAGGCCCATATTTTCTTGACCATCGGCACACTAGGGGTGATGTGGTCAGCATCATGGCAGTAAGACATACATCTTAGTCATAATTAAAAATTGAGGATAGTCAGACCTTGTGCCAGTATCACATTTCATTCCATATCTTGAATATCCATCAGTAAAATAAACAATTTCCGTCATTGTGAGCAGAAATTTTGTTTAACATTTGTTTATATTAATGTCTGCACTGATCTACTTTGCATAAGTTGTATATTAACACTAATGTCTACATAGATTTATTATCTCTATTGAGTGTTTACAAATTTTGCTGAATGTCATGAGTGGACACATGTTAAATTTTTATAATGCGAGTATTTGTGTTATGATAATTCTGGAAAATATTTTTAACTTTTGTTTGTGACATTACTGGAAGCCAATGGTAGCATAGTGGTTAGTGCACTGGCTTCCCAGCTTGGTGGTCCTGGTTCAATCCATACTTGATCCCCAGTTGAGGTGGGATTTTGTTATAATCCATAAATGGCTCCAGGGTTGACCCACCCAGCCACATGAATTGGGTAGCATAACAACTCTAGGAAGGTTATGGCACCAGATGCTAACCACATCACCCCTAGTGTGCTGTATGGTCAAGAAAATGTGTGCCTAATGCCATATTCCCAATATGCCTCAATGGGCATAAAACAGGATCATTTACCTACCCTTTATAACATGTAATAAATTTGTGTGTGTATATATATATATATATATATATATATATATATATATATATATATATATATATATATATATATATATATATATATATATATATATATATATATACACACACACAAAATTACATTATAAATATGTTTATAAATATATATATATTTATTTATAAACATATTTATATTGTAATTTTGTAAATATATATATATTTATTTATTTATAAACATATTTGCCTATTCATTATATATAGTGGGCTTTTCATTCCATGTTTGTACTGCTTTGCTCTGTTTGTGCTGATTTGTGTTGTTTCCCTGTTGTGTCATCTTTCCTATCTCTATATGTTAATAAATTAAAGCGCTGCTGTAAAACTGGTAAGGAATATAAGAAGGGTAAAACCCGAAACGTCCCTTGTCTCATGTGAACTGTTATTTGTAAAACTGATTCAATACCTTTTTATTAGTTTATAAACTTATATCTCTACAAGTATATGTTGTAGGGTTTTGTAGATAATTGTTGGAAGAAGGTTCTCTTGTATTTCTTTAAGTGATTGCTGTTTTTTTTTTTTTTTTTATATTCATGTTTTTGCTACTTTTCTTTGTAGCACGCCCCTTTCAACCATCTACCGTGTATATGGAGGTGTTGGTTATATTAGGACATGTTTCATTTATTGTAATATGTGTTTGTTTGTATTTATTTTATACTATATTATCTCTAGTAGGTAATTTTCCTTTTGTAGTTATAGTTCAAAATGGCTTTTTTATCCAAAATATGATATTTTCTAAGCTGGTATGCTTTTAATTTTCACTGGACGGTTTATTTGGTTAATCTGTATGTATCTGGGGGGAGTCTTTCACCAGTGTGGACTACTGGCTCAGATCCTTAATTATTTTTTATATGTTAGCTTTAGTTTTTGTAATATAGTGTTTTATTAAATTTTGCACTTCTGAAGGGGTCTTTGTGCCTATGAGAATTTCTACACTCATTTCTACCTTGTGGTTACTACAGTATGTCTTAATGTTTTGCCTCTGCTGGTCATATTTTTTGCAGTCCACCAGAAAGTGCTTAATTGTGTTTGGTTCTTGACACTCTTCACATGTGGGTTCCTCAATCATGAAATATCCAGTTCTAAGCTTGAGCCTCAGCAATTTTTTTATTAATTGGTATTTTTAGTTCATCTTGTATTTGACATTTTTTGCTTGGTTTTTTTTAAGGATTTTATATGAGTGTCTTGCTTTTTTACTTTAGTCCCATGCTGTTATCCACTCTTTAGTTATTGCTTGAGCAATTAAGCTCTTAATTTCAAACTTCCCTAAGCCTACTTCAATTTTGTTATAGCTAGTTCTTCCCCCTTTGGCTTCTTTGCAAGCTCATTTCCTGCTATCCCCACGTGTGACAGGCAGTCCCCGGGTTATGGACGTCTGACATACAAACATCCTTAGTTACAAACTGACTGCCATAAAGACTATTATATTAAAAGTTTCAGTTACATACATATCATTCAATCATAACCCTCCACTCCCAAAGGAGCATAGGCCTTCAACAAACACATGCCAAGTCCTCCTGTCACGTGCCATCATCTCAAGTTCTTTCCACGTTTTCCTCATCATTTTCACCTCTGTTTCCAGCTCTCTTCTCCATGTGCTTCTTGGTCTACCTCTGCCTCTCTTGCCCTGGGGGTTCCAGAACAAGGACGGCCTTGTAATGCTATCAACAGGTTTCCTCAGTGTGTGTCCTATCCATCGCCATCATCTTCTTCTCATCTCTTGTTCCACTGACACTTGTCTAGTTCTTGTCCTCAGTTCCACGTTGGTAACCTTGTCATACCATTTTAATCCCTCTATTCTATGCAAGCACCTATTTATGAATGTCTGTAGCTTTTTGGTTGTTGTCTTTGTTGTTCTCCATAAACTGAGGAAGAACAAGCGGGCTTCAGAAAGAACAGAAGATGTGCAGATCATATATTTGCCCTCAGGAACATTATAGAGCAGTGCTCAGAATGGCAGAGACAGCTGTACATTAACTTTGTTGATTTTGAAAAGGCTTTCGACAGCATACACAGGGACAGCCTATGGAAAATTCTGAGGGCTTATGGAATTCCAAGCCCCATTGTTTCCATTATAAAAAGCCTCTATTCTAACTTTACGTGCAGTGTTGGATCGAGTAATGTAACTTTCGAAGTGAAAACAAGAGTATGACAGGGATGCCCCTTATCAACAACATTATTTTTGACAGTCATAGATTGGGTGATGCGCCAGACAACAGAGGGCAGTCCAAGAGGAATTAGATGGACAACGTTTTCTACGCTGGAAGATTTGGAATATGCAGATGACATTGCACTACTCACGCATTCACATCAACACATTCAAGACAAAACCGATAGACTGAATAAGTATGGCCAGCAGGTTGGCCTGAACATCAATTTGAAGAAGACAGAGGTCATGACACTAAATGTGGGCAATCCTGAGCCAATAACAGTAAGGAACCAGAAGTTAGAACAGACAGACACATTTACTTACCTAGGAAGCATAGTAACACCTGATGGCGGAACAAGCAAGGACATTAACAACAGAATGAATAAAGCGAGAACAGCCTTTGCTGTTCTCAACAACATTTGGAAGTCTTCCCAGTACAGCACAAACACCAAATTAAGACTGTATGAGAGCTGTGTACTTTCTGTACTTCTCTATGGTGCGGAATGTTGAAGAGTAACAGAGAAGGAAATGTCAAAACTGTCCTCCTTCCACACAATCTGCCTAAGGAAAATTCTCCGAATCTTTTGGCCAAACACCATCAGCAACCAAGAACTACTTATTCGGAGTAACCAGGAAGACATGCACACCATCATAGCTGGCAGACGCTGGAATTGGGTTGGCCACATCCTCAGAAGGGACCCTGATACCATCACAAGAACAGCTATGCTATGGACCCCCGAGGGAAAGTGAAAGAGAGGCCGACCAAAAACAACTTGGCGGAGAACTGTGGAAGCTGAGATGCAAAGAATGAACCACAGTTGGGGCAATGTACAAAGGATGGCCGCCGACCGAGCAAAGTGGAATCAATTTGTTGCTGCCCTACAAGATGCCACCAGGCGTGATGGCCACTGACTGCTCTGACGGTTGGCGGTTATGGATCAAAGAAGAAAGAAGAATTCTACGCAAGCACCTATTTATGAATGTCTGTAGCTTTTTGGTTGTTGTCTTTGTTGTTTCAAAGCCATATAATAGTACTGACTTCACATTTAAGTTGAAGATTCTTATGTTCGTGTTGGATCCGATTTCTCTTGATCTCCATATATGTCCCAATGCAATGAAAGCTCCTCTTGCTTTTTGTATTCTTATTTTGATATAACTATTAACTGTCTGTCCCTCCAACTTTGTCTATAATGCATCCAAGATATGTGTGCAATTCTACATCTTGTAGTGGTTTTTCTTCAAGTTCAACCCTGTTATCATTACCTGTATTTATTCTCATTGTTTTTGTCTTTTCCCTGTGTATTTTCAGACCCAATTGCTGTGACCTCTCACCAAGTGTTTTCAATTTGTCCTGCATCTGATTACGGTTATGGGACAGAAGAGCCAAGTCATCAGCAAAATCCAGATCATCCAACTGCTTAGTCAGAGTCCACTGGATTCCATTTCTGTTGTGTGTTGTCGATGTTCTCATAACCCAGTCTATTGCTAGTAAGAAAAGAAATGGAGACAACAGGCATCCCCGTCGCACCCTCATTCTTATCCCAAATGGTTCTGTAAGCAGTCCTTTATGAAGAACTGTGCATGTCATGTCTTCATGTTTTCTTTATTAAATTAATGATCTTCAGGGGAACTCCATAATTCCTCATCAATTTCCAAAGTGATTCTCTGTCTACGCTGTCAAAAGCCTTTTCGTAGTCCACAAATCCAATGTTCTTTTAATCTCTTGAGGATAATCCTGTTTAATACTTTTCCTGGCACTGATAGTAACATTATTCCTCTATAATTTGTGCACTCTTGTAAATTTCCCTTCTTAGGCAACTTAACCATATCCTTCCTTCCATTCTGCTGGTATCTCTTCTTGTTCCCAGACTTTACCAAGTAATTTAAGTAACATATCTGTAGCCGTGTCGATATCTGCTTTGGTGGCCTCTGCTAGAATTCCATCTGGTCCAGCTGCTTTTCCATCTCTTAGCAGCTTTATGGCTTTCTTTATTTCTTCCTTCGTTGGTCTTTCACAGTTAATTTGTAGCTCTTCTTCTGCTGGCTGGATGTCTGGAGGGTTTTGTGGAGCTGGTCTATTGAGAACGTCCTCAAAATATTCTGCCCACCTCTTCATTTGCTCTTGTATATTGCTGAGCAGTTTTCCACTCTTGTCTTTTATGAGGCAACTTGTTTGCTTGTATTTCCCTGTTAGCTTCTTTGTGCTGCTATACAGTTCTCTCATATTTCCTTTGGCTGCAGCATCTTCTGCCTCTCTTGCCAACTGCTCAATATACTTCCTCTTGTCTCTTTTGATACTTCTTTTGACTTCTTTGTTTGCTTCTGTGTACACTTCTTGAGCCTTGGCTTTGGAACTTCTGGTTTTGCTTGTTTTTTTTTCTGTCTTTTATCTTATTGATTGTTTCTGTAACACTACTTTCCCCCATGCATGTTGTAACAAGTGATTATGGGGGTTTTGGCAATATATATATATATATATATATATATATATATAATATATATATATATATATATATATATACATATATATATATACATATATACATATATACATATATACATATATACATATATACATATATACATATATACATATATACATATATAATAATAATAAATTCTTTAAGCGCCAAACACGGCGCATAAGGCAGAAACCAGTGCTCTCCAGGTTGTTCGTTGTGACGCCACTCCTCTTAGCTCTTGCACATTATTTAGGCCCAACGTTCTTCCTTCTCTTATTATTGTTCTTCTGAGTGTTTCTTTTGGTCTTCCTTTTTTCCGCTTACCCTCAGGAACCCAAGTGAGCGCCTGTAGTGGTATTCTGTTGTTTTGCATTCGTAGGACATGACCGATATATGACCATCGTCTTTTCCTTATATAGTCGGAGACATATTTCTGCCTAGAGTCTTCTCTTATTTGTCGATTAGTCTTGAATTCTTTCCAACTGATGTTCATGAGTTTTCTAAGACATTTGTTCTCGAATGTATTCAGCTTGTTCTCCAATGATTTTGTTATTTTTCCAACTCTCACAGCCGTATGTTAACACTGAGATAACATTTGAATTAAACAGACGAAGCTTGGTATGTATATTCAATGATCGTAATTTCCAAATGTTAGATAATCTATTGAAGGCGCTAGCTGCCAAAGCAATTCTAGTATGGATTTCTCTTGTTGTGTCACCATCCTGAGTCATTTTACTGCCTAAATAATTGAAACTTTCAACTTTCTGTAGTTTTTCCCCGTTCAAGATGATATCAAAGGTCTCGTTAGAAAAGTTCATAGCTTTAGTTTTAGAGGCATTTATTTGGAGACCAATTTTAACCGAGAGATGACACAAATTATTTATTGCTTCTTGGGATTGTCTTGGTGTTGAACTTAAGAATGCTACATCATCTGCGAAATCCAGGTCCCCCAGGAATTTTCCATTTGTCCATTTTATACCCAATTGTTCATTGTGGGTATAGTTTCTCATAACCCAATCAATAGCTATTCCAAAAAGTAGTGGTGACATAATACAGCCTTGTTTCACCCCTGTTTCTACTGTAAACCATTCTGTATTCCCTTTATTTGTTCTAACACAACATCTTGCATTGTCATATAGCGCTTTGATTATATTCACATATTTTGTTGGAAAACCATAGTTTGTAAGTATCTTCCACAATGATGGGCGGTGTAGACTATCAAAGGCTTTTTGAAAATCGACGAAGGTGATAATAAGTGGCGATTGCCTTTCCACTGATTCTTCTATAATTGTTCTTAGTGTGAATATTTGATCAATACATGATCGTTTCGGCCTGAAACCTGCTTGTTCTTCTCTGATCTTTTCGTCAGCATGCAATTTAAGTCTTTCTAACATCATGCAACATAATAATTTTCCAGGTACTGATAATAGAGATATACCACGCCAGTTATTACAGTCTGATAGATCACCTTTCTTCGGTAACTTTACAATAATACTGTCTTTCCATTGTTGTGGTGGTTGTTCTTCTCTCCATACTTCATTTATAATATCTAAAATTCTCAAGAGGTTGTTGTCATTAACTGCTTTAATCATTTCCCCTGAAATTTCGTCAACTCCAGCAGCTTTAAAATTTTTAAATCTTTTAACGGCTTGTTTGATCTCGTCCAGCGTGAATTCATCGCAAGTTATTGGCAAGGTGGTTGTGGATGTTCCATTATTAAAATCAGGTGTTACTGTTGGTGGTGGTCTGTTTAGCACCTCCATGAAGTGCTCAGCCCATCTCTTCATTTGTTCTTTTTCTGTTGGTATTGAATTCCCTAATTTACCTTTAACAGGTGTTTCCATAGCAGTAGGCTGGTGACATAGTTGTTTTGTAATTTGATAAAGGCACCTACTATTACCAGTTCTTGCAGCATTTTCAGCTTCTACGGCCAGTTCATTGATGAAATGTCTTTTATCTCTTCGAGTTTTTGTCTTCAAAGTATATATATATATACTGAAGCACATTAAAAACGCACCACTATTATATATACTGATGCCGAGAAGCTGGCAAAAAAAAGTGTGGGAATGGATTTTCCCCGTGTTTGCCATGAGGTAGAGAGCAAATGGCTGCTGGAATGGAAAGTGCAAGATTCAACCCACGGGTGTGTGTACAGACTACATGAAAAAGATGAAAGTTACACGTGCAACACGATTCCCAACAGCTATGACCCTGAAAATGTGTACGCGTTCTGGCAGTATACTCGGTATAAAAAGGCCGTTGAGACAAAACACCCAGTACATGTGCTTGAAATGCCACGACTATCTGAAAACGACCGCCAACGAGCCATTGGTATGTTGGAGACCGGAATGAGCTCGCGGGCCATTGCCAGAAGGATGAATTGCCACCACAGCACTATTGTACGTCTCAATGAACGTTACAGAACCACTGGCAGTGCCCGGGATAGACTTCGGAGTGGCCAACCACGAGTTACTACCCCTGCGCAAGATCGTCATATTGTGCTGAGTCACCTAAGGAATCGTACTCTCCCGGCAAGTCAAACAGCAAGAGCAATAGTGGGTAGACATGGGCAAGTCTCTCGAATGACAGTCATACGACGACTCAGAGATACAGGCCTTACTGCAAGACAACCTTATATTGGGCCAAACGTGACTCACAGACATTGTTAGCAGTGCCTGCAATGGGCAGAGCAACATATCAGATGGACTAGACTGCAGTGGAATGCTGTCCTATTCACAGACGAGAACAGATTCATCATATCCTTTGCAGATGGACGTATGCGGATTTAGCGACGGTGTGAAGAGCGCTTTGCAGATTGCTGTGTCAACCGATTTCGAGGTGGCAGTATTCACATTTGGGGAGGATTCAGTTTTCACCATCGCTTGCCTTTTCACGTCTTCCGTGGAAATGTTAATGCTGTGACATATCGAGATGAGGTTCTGGATGCACTGGTTGCTCCTGCGTTCACAATTTATCCAGACTTGCAGCTTCTCCAGCAGGATAACGCACGTGCATTTTTTTGTATTTTTGGTTTTCTGTCTTGCCTGCACAGAATGCAATGAATTTCATAACAATCAAATGTACAAATTAATGACCAGCATGGATTCATAGGAAAATGAATAAAGATTCCAAATATGTAAACTTGTACATGCTTATATTTACATTTCACACTCTGTTCCTGGATTATACAGGTGGTGCGTTTTTAATGTGCTTCAGTATATATACATATATACATATATACATACATACATACAAGAACAGCCTTCTTTAGCCTAAACAACATCTGGAAGTCCTCCCAATACAGCACAAGCACAAAATTAAGATTATATCAGAGCTGTGTGCTTTCTGTGCTTCTCTATGGTGCGGAATGCTGGAGAGTTACAGAGAAGGAAATGTCGAAATTGTCCTCTTTTCACACAACATGCCTAAGAAAAATTCACCGAATCTTTTGGCCGAGTACCCTCACTAACCAAGATCTCCTTACTCGTAGCAAGCAAGAGGACATGCACACCATCATAGCTGGCAGACGCTGGAACTGGGTTGGTCATGTCCTCAGAAGAGACCCCGATGCCATCACAAGAACAGCTATGCTTTGGACCCCTGAAGGAAAACAAAAGAGAGGCCGACCAAAAACCACCTGGCGGAGGACTGTGGAGGCTGAGATGCAAAGAATGAACCAGAGTTGGGGCACTGTACGAAGGATGGCCACCGACCGAGCAAAGTGGAATCAATTTGTTGTTGCCCTACAAGACGCCACAAGGCGTGATGGCCACTGACTGCTTTGACGGTCGGCGGCTAAGGATCAAAGAAGGAAGAAGCACCAACGAATGACAGCGATGAAGAGGTCAAGGATGAATTCTATCAACAACTCCAGAAAGAAATGGAAGACACACCTAGATATGATCTTATTATAGTAATGAGAGACCTAAATGCGAAAGTTGGTACACACAATACACATAATGAAAGAGTAATGGGGAAATGCGGCAGTGGAACAGCAAACGAAAATGGGGATAAATGAATAAGTTTCTGTAGCATTAACAACCTGGTCATTGGTGGAACACTTTTCCCACATAAAGAAATTTAAAAAATTAACATGGAAATCACCAAATGGTCGGGACAGAAACCAGATAGACCACATCATGATTAACGGCAGATGGAGACATGCATTACAAGATGTGAAGGTAAGAAGAGGTGCAGATGTGGGAAGTGATCACCATTTAGTAGTAGTAGGTACCACAAAGTGATTTTTGTTTGCAGAGAAAACAATGTAGTTTTGAAGCCCTTGGTAAATCAGGAAATTTGGTGCTTTATTTTTTTAAAATAGGACAACAAATAAAAAAGTTATAGCATTTAAAAAAATGTGGGGACTTCGCAACATTGAAAAAGTTACATCACACCAACTTCAGAACACTGCCGTCTTCTTAAATATAATCTTACAACTTTCTCTGACAAACAGCATATAGTCTGGAATATACTGATCACACAAAGAAAACTATAGAGCTACATCATGAATAATTATCAATATATTTGAGACCAAAAATTGCAAATCTGCAAAACACATTACCGAAAAATATAGTTTGTTGAATGAAAGTCAATATTCACAACATCATATTTCAAAAAGTATAAAAGGTACAAGCTTTAAATTTGTACATATTAATCTGCATACTACATAAATATATCTCAATTTTTTTCAGAGGATTTAAACATCTATTTGTTCTTGTATAATTTTTTAAAATGTGTCCAGGGGCCAATTTGTCGCAGGGGAAGAAAAAGTGTGAAAAAGAAGAAATTTTTTTTTTTTAAGATACTGTCCATATTTCATTTTAAAAAATTTGTAGGCAATAATTAACAACATCTAAACAATAATTAGCAACATCTAAACGCTATATTTTTTTAAAACAACTGGTTATTAGCATTTAAAAAGACATTTTTTAACTGGAGAAGAATGATCATGGGGCACTCTTTCCCTGTGAGAGGGCAATGACGCCTCAAAACCTAAATGCTTCAGAAGTCAAAATACAATTCTTTGATATTTCCTGATAGTTTAATGTCCTTATCATTCAATATTAATATCCTTATCATTCAATATTAATTATCTGTATCTTACCTCTACACCTCATGGTAGAAGGAGAACGACCAAGTAAGTATCTTAACTGAGCCTTAAGATTTCTAAGGGCATTTCGTCCTTTACAAATTTTATCCACATCCTCCTTTTTGGTGCACAGACCCCCTTGGCTTATGATTGTGTTATATAACTCTATCTTCTTCTCTGCATTCTTAACATCTTTCTCTTTTTTCCTCCTATTCTTGTCAGTTATTCGCTGTTTAATTTTTTCTTTGACTGCCCTCTCTGACCCTTTACTCCGTATTTTCCATTTCAGTCTATGTTTTGGGTTCTTCCTCGTCACTCTTGCATTCTCTACTTTTATTTTATCTGCTCCTTCCTCTTCTCCATTTCACTTTTTATCTGTTTGTAGTGTGTTACTTTGTGGTCTGTAGCTTTATGAAAAAAAAAAAAAAAACTACAAGCAGTCTACCTCAAGCCATGTTGCATTCCCATCCATATAACTTCTGGAATTTTATGGAAAATTAAAATTCCAGAAGTTATTTTGTTTTTACATGTATAGAAAATTACATGTACTATTACCGGCTTGTTCTTGTTCAGAGTTTCATCTTGATTTTTTTTTTTTTTTTAACATATAAGCACAATTGTGATTGTCCTAATTTACAATGGTGTGATGCCACTTTCTCATATCGGCAGTTTTTCATATTATTTGGAATTGAAAACAACATGTATCCTAATTATAACCCATCGGAGGTTGAACGGGATATTTTTCTTCCTTAAATAAAAATAAATATATATATCTTCTTTTCGGGAAATTTTAAGACTACCGTATCAACTATTGGCTGCGAGTCCGGACATTTCAGTACAGCATCAGCTTTTTTAATTATGGCATTTTCCGGTCTCCTAGCCTTGACTCAATTGGCTTTGGCCTTGCGATATCCTTCGCGTTTGAAACAAAATTCACCCTATTATGTTGCAAAATAAACCTTCATTCAATTACACATTAATCAAAACATGCATTTTTTTATTCAGATTGGTAACTTTCTTAGCTTTTCAAGCTCGTGAAATAATTAGATTGATGCATGAATGTCTGAAGTGGAGATAACACATTCATTCCACGCTATTACAACAACCATGTGATCGTGTTAAATTGCTAAATAATATTAAAACTATTGTAAAGTTTACATTTAAAGTTCAAAACATTGTTTATAAGTGAAATACTTACGTATAGTCATCTTCAAATCAGAAGATGTGATGAAGTTTGAACACGAACCAACATAAGTGGCGTCTCGATTTTGATCGACAACGGGAGTTATCACGGCCCATGGAACAGCCCCGCTCTGCACCCTTCGCTAAAATTTCTAGGCCTAACTTGAGCGATACAGAACTTACTCAAAGTCAATTAGCTCGACCGCCAAATATCAGAAGTCAATAAAATTTCACACGAATAAAGAAAAATGGCTCCCAAATCTTCTCAAACCTGGCAAAGATTTATAACACCATTTTAAATGTCAAATTTGGTAAAATTTAAACTTCACTTTGAGATATGAACATTTTACACTTTTGTTTGTACAGTTTGCCATATATGAAACTAAAGATGCACTTTTCCCCCTAAAAGTTGTGAAAACAGTGTGCAAATTAGTGCTTTGGCGGTCGAGCGACCCTCATTTGAATGAAGCGGGGTGAGACGAAAACGTTCGGAGTCCGTAGCAAACTACGATTAACGCTGCTGTTTGTTTTTATTAGTAAAAAAATACTTCAATAGCTTTTATTTTTTTTTAATTAATACACTTCAAAAGAGAAGAAGATAAAGAGTATCGTGATATAAATTTTATTACAATCCGCTTAATAGCAAAGGGACAGTGATGACTTAAACGTGACGAATTTCCCTCAGTTTTCTCCACTGGAAACAGATCGAAGCGGGCGGTTTGTGGTACCTAGTAGTAGCAAACCTGAAAGTGAAAGTAAGAAGGGCTGGACCAACTGTAACTACACAGAAAAGGTTTGACATCAGCAAATTGAAGGACCCCCTTACCAGAAAAGCTTTTGCAGCTGACATAAAGAAGCGATATCAATTTGCCAAAAGTCAGGATAAGACATTGACTGATGATATAGACCAGAAATTCAACACCATTTCAACAATATATAAGGAAAGCAGTAAATCATGCTTGGGATTCCAGGAAAGGAAGAAGCAAGACTGGATAACACCAGAAACATTAAACACCATAACACTGAGAATGGAAATGAAAAGAAAGAAAACAGAAGCGAAGTCCCCCAGGTTAAAGCAACTATATAGCGAACAGTACAGTCAGCTGGACAAGGAAGTTAAACGCCATACCCGAGCCAACAAAAGAAATTTCCTAGACAATCTTGCAAGACAGGCAGAAGAGCAGCACTGAGAAATGAACAAAGCACAGTATACAAAATAACTAAATTCATCAGTGGAAAACGAGGTGCAAACAATATTACATTAGTAAGAGATAAGCAAGGAAATCTCATCATGACAGCAGAGGGACAGGAAACAAGATGGGCAGAGCACTTCAGAGAAACTCTGAACAAGGAACCACCAGAGACACAATTGAATGTTCCTGAGGCTGAAAACGATCTAGATCTAAATACAGACATTCCACGAAAAGAAGAAATCATCACAGCAATCAAAGGGTTAAAGAACGGAAAAGCTCCTGGCCATGATAACTTAAATGCAGAGCTATATAAGACAGACCCTGAGCTAGCAGCAGAACTATTAGAACCACTATTTGCACAAGTCTGGAAAACATGGACAACAAAATCAGAGTGGAACAAAGGAATAATTGTCAAATTGCCCAAGAAGGGAGATCTTGTAGACTGCAATAATTGGAGAGGAATCACCCTTCTCTCAGTTCCCAGCAAAATACTAGGCAGGATAATTATTCAGAGAATTTCAAAAGCAGTAGACCACAAACTGAGGAAAGAACAAGCAGGATTTAGAAAGAACAGAAGATGTGTAGATCATACATTCACTCTCAGGAACATTATAGAGCAGTGCTCAGAATGGCAAAGACAGCTGAAAATTAATTTCATTGATTTTGAAAAGGCTTTTGACAGCATACATAGGGACAGTTTATGGAAAATACTGAGGGCTTATGGAATTCCAAGCTGCATAGTGTCAATCATAAAAAGCCTCTATGCCAACTTTACATGTAGTGTTGGGCAGAACAACCTAACCTTTGAGGTGAAGAAAGGAGTATGACAGGGATGCCCCTTATCAACCACTCTATTTTTAACAGTCATAGACTGGGGGATGTGCCAGACAACAGAGGGCAGTCCAAGAGGAATAAGATGGACATCATTTTCTACATTGGAAGATTTGGAATATGCAGATGACATTGCACTACTAGCACATTCACATCAACACATCCAGGAAAAAACGGATAGACTTAGTAAGTTTAGCCAGCAGGTGGGCTGAACATCAATTTAAAGAAGTCAGAGGTCATGACGCTCAAAGTGAGCAACCCTGAGCCCATATCAGTAAGGAATCAGCAACTGGTACAGACAGACACCTTCACATACCTAGGATGCATAGTAACACCAGATGGCAGGGCAGGCAAAGACATCAACATCAGAATGAATAAGGCAAGAACAGTCTTTTTTAGCCTAAACAACATCTGGAAGTCCTCTCAATACAGCACAAGCACAAAATTAAGATTATATCAGAGCTGTGTGCTTTCTGTGCTTCTCTATGGTGCAAAATGCTGGAGAAATGTTGAAATTGTCCTCTTTTCACACAACATGCCTAAGAAAAATTATCCGAATCTTTTGGCCGAATACCATCACCAATCAAGATCTGCTTACTCGGAGCAAGCAAGAGGACATGCACACCATCATAGCTGGCAGACGCTGGAGCTGGTTTGGCCATGTCCTCAGAAGAGACCCCGATGCCATCACAAGAACAGCTATGCATTGGACCCCTGAAGGAAAACGAAAGAGAGGCCGACCAAAAACAACCTGGCAGAGGACTGTGGAGGCTGAGATGCAAAGAATGAACCAGAGTTGGGGCACTGTATGAAGGATGGCCACCGATTGAGCAAAGTGGAATCAATTTGTTGTTGCCCTACAAGGCGCCACTAGGCTAGATGGCCACTGACTGCTTTGACGGTCGGCAGCTAAGGATCAAAGAAGAAGAAGATGGCTCTGTTTAGAGTGTATTTAGCAAATTAACTAAGACAAACATGCAGCACAATCAACATGATTAAATCAATGTTAAATTTGTATATTTACAAATAACACATTTTAATAATCACTTATGTTTTAGCAATTTAAAAAAAATTGGATAATCTTTAACAAAAAGTTATCATCACTGTTGTGATGTGCTGGAAGTTTGAAAAGCAGATCACTTGGCAGCTTTTAGGTTTGACTTATTTGCTAATGGTAGCTCTGCTCCCATTGGGTAATTGGGTTCTGTTCAGATAGGTCACTGGAGTTCTCACATCTCTGGTCAAGATTAAAGGCACAGCACGTTCCAAGTCAGATCAGGGAGTAACTGCAATGCTGGTCCCGTGTCTCTAAGACCCTCTGATGATGGTGTCTAGTTTATCATCAGTCCACTTCTACCCTCATTTTGTTCCAGAGATTAGTACCATCACTGGTACCACCAACTAGTATGGTAAAATAATAGAAATGAATACCCTCTGAGTATTGAGTTTCCCAACACATACTTATGTGTCCCCATCTTCCTATTCCACCATCCCATCTACCTCAGATTTATCCTTCGATGAGAATTAAGCTTATTCCCTCGAGATAAAACTTTCTTTACATTTAAATTGAACAGCTTTATATTTACTTTACATTCAAATGAAAAGGTTAAAAGTATAGATAGAATATACATTTACATGTCCACTGGTTGAAAAATGTTCACAATATAGGTTGAATGTTTTCATTTACATCTACACTGGTTGAAAAGCTTGAAAACTTTCATTATTTTAAAGTAAATAGGTTTACATATACATTTACAAAAGTTTGTACTTGTAAATATTATAATTAGAATGTACATCATTTCTTTCATCTTTTCTTCCAAGCTCCATATGGAACTTGGGACTACCTATGCTTTTTATTTCTCTTTAAGAAACTCGCAATAAAACAGTCACCAGCTCTTGCAGTGGTGGTTCATGAAATCATCATTCTATACGCTGAGGTTGCCAGCCTCAAATGACTTGGACATCCACTAGCAATTTTCACATTAATATTCACATGGCAATATATACATATTAGTTCACGTTAGTAATGAAAAATATTAAATGTAAAATGCACAATTGACGCCAATCATGGCTCACAGAATGTTTGCTCAGAGGAATAAAGGCACTGGAATAGGCCTCTTTTAAAAAAATCTACAAACCCCTACAACATATAGAGATAAGAAAGATGACACAACAGGGAAACAACACAAATAAGCACAAACAGAGCAAATCAGTACAAACATGGAATGAAAAGGCCACTATTAATAATGAATGGGCAAATGATGCAGGACAACAGTTGCTAAGAGTCCTTTTCAGGACTAGAGCTTTAATAGCTAACATTGACTTAGCTTATAAGACAGGTATAAGAAAATCTACTCTAATTATAACCAACTGGTTGAACAGGCTTTCATAAGGGCGATATTTAAACATAAGTAAAAAAAAAAAAAATAAACATTATACCCAGGCACATGCGCCCAAAAAATTATTGTGCCATAATATAACTGATGGACCCTGTTTTTTGGTTGAATGGAGCATGCTTCACCCACAGAAGCACTAAACAACTCTTAAATGGCCAACTTCAAAATGTCAAATAATCTTCATAAATGCCCAGATCATATGTGACACCATTCACCAAGACCCACTTACTTGAACAACAAGATAATTCTTTGATCTCTTCATATTAAACAATCCAGATATTTGAACATCACTCATTCATTTGCTTCTCCATGCTTATTCGTAAACAATTATTTATATACATATTCCATTTCAATTTCATGACCAATTGCTATATCAATATTGCATGTCGATCCTCCAGGGTTCTCCATTATCACTGGTGCTGTTTAACATCTATACAGCAAAAATAGCTTCAATCCAACCAACAGGTTTAGGATGAACATTAACTTTTGCTGATAACTTGCTCATTTACAGGACTGGTTCAGATAGAAATGAAATGGTTAAAATCATATATGAGACACTTCAATTAGTTTCTAAATGGTGCGATGAAACCAGCTACAAGGTCAATCCAAACAAAACCTGAGCGCTTTGGTGCTCCTTGAATAACTCCATATTGAAAGCAGATCTTCCAGACACTACTCTCAGTGGATAGAAAATTGAAAGGCAGAACAAGTTGAAATACCTTGGAGAAACATTCGATTGTGGGCTATCATATAAGCACCATGTTGATCAGTCATACAAAAGTGCAAGAGAGGTCTGGCAGTCCTAAAAACAATGGCTACAGTGCACTTGGAGCAGAGACTACTGTTTCTCTTGTATTATCAGCTGGTCTTGTCTGTAAGCAAGTATGGCCTGGGAATACTCACACTGTCAATATTACAGTATGAATGACTGGAACACATTCAAAATGAAGGGATGCGTTGTCTTGGGCTGCACACAAGATATCCCTATTGTGATGATGTGGCACATGCTTGGATTGCTGTCAATTAGATCCAGATATACAATGGCCCAGGTGAAAACATTTATGTGTGTAACCACAGACAAAAGGCATCCCCTGCTTGGGAACATAGCTGACATCAAAGGAGCGAGAATAAAGAGGGGTATGTCATGGATGGCGCATGCCGAGGAGACTATTAGACAGGTGACCACAGTTGAAGGTATATTCAAGGGAGAAGAGTGGAGTAAGTCAGATGAGACCTAGATGAACTACCAACAAGTCATCATCAGCCTTGGTAGAGAATGCAGAACTTAGGCCAATAAGAGAGCAGAGCTGCAAGTTGATCAGCCTATAAATGATAATGCTGGGGATGTTGATGCCATTGTGTACACTGATAGGTCTGTATTCTGTGGTAATAAATCAGGGTGGGGCTTCTCTGCAAAGGTAAAGGGCAGAACCATCGCTGAACATAGCGAGGCTTACATGATAACAACCTTCAGCATGAGAATGGAGGTAGAGGCAGTTACTGCTGCCTTAAGATGGCTGTCTGAAATTTTATTAACAAAGGCAGTTATTGTATCAGATTCCCAATCCCTGCCTCAAAAAATCCAAAATGGTTGGCTTTGACATGAATGGAAAACCTCCAAAAAGCATCGAATCTTCAAGAACCGATATGAATCTATTGTCCTGGTCATGCCCGGGTACGTGGCAGTGAAAGAGCTGACAGACTAGCTTCAAGAGCACCCATAAAAGGTGCATTGGATATGGATAAGGAAGAAATACTGAGGGCAATTCATGTTCGTCTATTAGAGAATGACACTGCAGTCGATGAATCATCAAGGCTAAGACTGCTGGAATTTGGCATCAAACGTAAGACCAGCATAGATGCATGTATGAGAGGATGCATGTATACAACCAGCGCGCAACAGGAACAATTAACATTCATACCCTTCGACATTTGCTGCGGGAGACTGAGCACCTATGGGTTTGCAGGAGTGCAATGATGTCAATTCTGATTAACAATAACAATAACGTCGATCCTCAAATAGATTCCACACTGATTATTGTAAATATAATTCATATGAATATATTTCACTTCATTCTCAAATACATATGGTCCAGTTGATCATGATCCAGACACTGTGGTCATACACAAACTATAAGTCCTTCAAGACACCTTCCCAAATAATTGGACACTGCTTGTCCATCGGTACACAATCTAATAATGCCCCATTGCTACTCCAAACAATCTCACGTCATTTGCACAACCATGCATAAAATTATTTGCATCCATGCCTTGTTGTGCATCATATAGTCTTCAAATACAGCAACCTAGGTGGTGTGCACAAAGGCTCTTAACACTTGGACACATCCCTATCTATATGTTCTGATGGAAAAATGCATCCCTAATATGCTGTGGTGGAATAATACATCTCTATCTATACGTTGTGGTGTAATAATACCTCTCTATATGCTGTGGTGGAATAATATATCCCTAATGTATGTTGTGGTGCAATAATCCACCTCTTTCTATATGTTGTGATGGAATAATGCAACAATAATGTGCATGCTGTGGTGCAATAAAACACATGTAATGCATATTCTGTGGTGCAATAAAACACATGTAATGCGTATTCTGCGGTGCAATAAAACACATGTAATGCGTATTCTGCGGTGCAATAATATATGCCCAATCAAAAAAGTGTTGGAGAATTAATGTTTCCCAGACCTAAGGGTCTTTTATATTTGGACATGCGCCCTAATATAACCAACTAGGTTGAACGGGACGCGCCTCGCCAAAATGAGGCAAAATTTTATTTTAAAAAAAAAATTTGGGGCAATAATACATCATAATTTATATTCTTCTTCTTCGTTCGTCCTGAAAAGGACGGTGGTTGCGTTGTGTCTGTTTACGCCGTAGCTGTGATATCTGCACCTTTCGGTCGACACATCGGACTTCTGCACAGCATTTTTTAAGGACCGGGTTTGCCTTCCCATTTCGATCCATGCTCGCTCAGCCAGCATGCACTGCTGCAGACTGTTTCCAAGACCACCACGTGGAGGTGGAGCACGGTCCTGACCAGCTCTGTTTCGCTGGTCCTGACGCAGGCAGTCAAGCTATGAGTCGCTGACTGCATTCACTATTGCTGCATCTTGGGGTCCCATAATTTATATGATATTTGAATGGCAGTGATGAAGTTCTGATTATTTAATGTTAATGAAAATTAGAGGGTCAGGCAGCTTTATCCTTATAAACAGAAAACTTACCTTGAGGTGGGTGCAAGAGGGCTCATGGCTGCATCAGTGTATGATTTATTGAAACTGTTGGGACTGAGGGGACAGTCGAGAACCAAGGGCACTGAAGAGGCTTAGTGAAACTGCGGAAAAGGCATCATGCTGGCTGTGGAACAACCGCAATGGTATATGGAATTCAAGACAGTAATCTAGCCCCACCTGCAGTATATGAAATACCCTGATATTGCAATTTTTCTAAATCCACAATACATTGAGTTTTTCATTGTATTGGTGAAAGGATGGCAGCTTTAAAAGTAACCCACAGTGTTATTATATGAGGTGTTAGGTGCAGTTAGTTTTCAGTTGCCAGCTCGTAATGGCTTCACGCCTCGTTGGCTTCATGCAGGTGTGTCAGTGGAGTGTTGCGGAACGACTGCAATAATTTGTCTTCACTTTGTTATGTTCACAATTCTGGCGGAATTGTGGATTTTAAAAGCTGCAACCAAGGTGGAATAGGTTCATTTTCTACACAAAACAACAGGAGGCTGAGAACTTGGAAGTCATGACACAGGTGGGGGCTGCCCCCCCTCCCCCCTTGCCCCCTTAGAGTGTAAAGGAGAATAATGGGCCAGAACACTTTGATCAATTGGGGGGGGGGGGGGGAACACCTTCTGTTGATCAGATTGCCTCCTGTTGTACGGCTCTTGGAGTTGTGTGTCCATCATGACCAATACCTACTTTCAGACAAAACTCCAGCATAAGGCATCATGGAGACACCCACTGGCACCAATTGGATCTGATTCTTGTCAGAAGACCACTTCTCAAATCTGTGCTGTCAGTGTGCTTGTACCATGGTGCAGACTGTGATACACATCACTCCTTAGTTCCACATCCACAACCTTCAAGAAAGTACTCAATTGCCCATAGCATGATGCTGTTACAGAAAACTGGGAGCACCTGCAGAACATCATTCAAAGTACTGCACTTGCCACCTTTGGTAGGAAGTCAGCCAAATGACTGGTTTGATACTTCATCAGATGTGATGACATCTGTCACTGAAGCTAAGCTCAGTGATGTGATTGAATACAAACTTTCACCGAGTGCTAGAACCCAACAGAACTGAAGGCTACGAGAAGCAAAGTCCAACAAACTGCTCAACATTTTGCAAATTCTTTTTCTTCTTCCTTTGTCGTTCGTCCTGAAAAGGACGTTAGTTGCATTGTTTGTTTACACCAGAGCTGCAATAAATGTGCCTTTCGGCTGACACATCCGACTTCAGCATGGCATTTTTTGGGACCGTGTTTGCCTTCCCTCTTCAATCCCTACTCTCTCAGCCAGACTGCAGTGATGCAGCCTGTTTCCAGGACCACCACGTGAAGGTGGAGTAGGGTCTTGGTCAGCTCTGGTTCGCTGACCCTGATGCAAGCAGTCAAGCTATGGGTCGCTGACTGCATTCTCTACTGCATTTCCCATTTTGCAAATGATTATTGGCTCCAGCTCAGTGAGAGCATCCAGACTGTAGTGCAAACAGGCAAAACTAGACAAATGTACAGCAGTATAAAGAAAGCCCATGGTCCTCAAAAAAAGTAAGACTGCACCGCTAAAACTTGTCAGTGGGGAGAAACAAACTGATAAAGGTAAACAGATGAGTTTTATGCTAGAGACAATACCGTCATGCATGCATCCCTTGATGCTATCAAATGTTTACCAACTATGGAGGAGCTGGATGCTGAACAAACATTGGAACAACTCAGCAAAGCCATTGATAGCTTAGCCTCTGGCAAAGATTTAATTCCTCCTGATTTAATCAAATGTTGTAAGATTACATCCCCTGCACATGTGCTGTGCCAGCGATGAGAGGAGACAACTATCCCTCATGTGAGATGCCAAGATTGTAACACTGTATAACAATAAAGGAGACCAAAGTGATTACAATAACTACAGGGGCATCTCTCTTCTTAGTGTGACAGTTTGGGCAGAAGGATTTAATTTTACACAAGAAATAAATTTTTGATCTAGTCTACAGTGTTTATTTGTGTTCATGTTGGCATTATCTCACACAGAAAAGAGCAGTCTAAAGGAAACAGACCTTTGCCATCTTTGAGGATGACAAACTTGTGATATGCAGGAGATGTAATCAGAAATGACCCTTATTTATAGTGATCTTGGCGATATCTGACACAAGTGGAATATATCTTGGATGAGAAAGAAACAGTGAAACATGTGACAGTTAACAGATAACATGGAAATTCTATCACTAGTAAGTGGGAAAGTTGTGCACGATTCGGAATATAATCTTTGCTATGAGCAACTAAACATATGGCAAAGAGTATCTCATGTCAACCAAGCTGGGCATAAGACACCTCATTCATTCCTTAGAGAGAGGTGGACATAGCTTGCCAGACATATAATCTGTTCGAGTTCTTTTATAGGTGTTGACTTCATGCTGCCCGCTATAATTCTCATTGTTTGATTTTGGAGTCTGCTGATTTTATTGAAGTTTGACTTAGCTGCTGTTGCCCATGCTGCAATGCCATACTCTAGGACTGGTCTCACTTGCCCTGTGTATAACGTCTTTAGCACTCTCTCATCAGCATCTCAGGTTGTTCCAGCAAGTTTTTTTTCATTATTGCCATTCTTTGCCTTGCTCTCATTCGGTTTCAATCAACTTGTTTTTTCCTAGTCATACGGCGATCAAAAGTAATGCCTTGGTAGTTTGGATTTTCATTTAAATGTAGATTTTCACTATTTAGCACTAGTTTGGAGCTCTGTGGTTTATTTGAGAGGGAAAATACTGTGTACATTGTTTTTCCTTTCATTTATCTTCATCAACCATGTTTTAGCCCACTCTTCTAGTGTAAGTGATGTTAGTGTTTGCTGCATCTGAATGTTTGCAGTAGTGATATACTCTTTAGAGATTCAAAAGCTTAAGTTATCTACAAAGGTAGCACTGTGTGTTATTTTTGGAATATTGTTTGTTATGTCATTTAAGTATGCATGGAAAAGTGTAGG
This sequence comes from Oreohelix idahoensis, assembly GCA_024509875.1. NCBI lineage: Eukaryota > Metazoa > Mollusca > Gastropoda > Stylommatophora > Oreohelicidae > Oreohelix > Oreohelix idahoensis. The sequence goes on from JAMPIV010020920.1 coordinate 600,053, forward strand.
TGATAGGACTACCCCTTTTGGGACCCCTGCTCTAATATAAACTTTTTACTAGTCTTTCCTTGTAGCTGTACTCTGGCAGTTCTATTCTCAAGGTAGTGGCCAATCCATTTGTACATTCGCCCATACACACCACGTCTGCCCAGTTTAGACTTTCAATCTCCAAACTTTATCAAAAGCTTATTCTAAATCTATCCAAACCACTAGTATTTGTTTTTTCTCTTGGAAGGCATCTTCGATTTCCTGAGCTATAAATGTGATCTAATTTTCAGTGGATCTGTGTTGTCTGAATCCTGCTTTTAAGGGGTTAATAGGTGTTTGTTTTCCAAGTGCCACATCAATCTGGTATTAATCAAGTGCTTCATCAACTTTCCCATTGTACCTCCGAAATCGGAGAGTATTTGCCTGAATGGCGAGGGGCACCTGTCTCTGTACAAGAAAAAAGGGATACTCACGTAAAAATCAATGTCAGGTTAGACATAAAATAATAACCTGAGATTTCGCCTCGAGTATTAGCGGGCGTACGAAAACAAAAAAAAAAAAAAGAAAAAAAAAAAAAAAAAAAAAAAAAATCAACTTTCCTACACAGCTTAGTAGGCTAATTGTTCTGTAACCATTTGGTTCTTTCAGATCCTTGTCTTTCTTTGATATATGTATTATATGTTGAAAAGCCAAAATAATACAGACCTGGATGACCTCAGAATAGTGCTTCAGAAACTATGTCAACAATTCAAAAGTGTTGTGATCCAATGGATACCACCTCACTGTTACATCATTGGCAATGAAGAGGCTGAGAGATTGGCAAAGGAAGGTGGAAATCTACCTCAGCCTGATGCAAGAATAACTTTTAAGGAGGCAAAGAGATTTATCAGAATCAGATACAGAAACAAATGAAATGTAAAACATCCAGGTCACACACAAAATGATGCATACTACCTGCTCAACAGAAGAGAACTAGTGGTAATCTTCAGACTCTGCACTGGCCACAACAGATTGAGATATCATCTATTAAACAAGATAAAGTTAGGAACTACCGATCAGTGTAACTGTGGCACTGATAAAATAAGTGCTGAACAACTGCTTCAAAGCTGCTCAACATATGTGGAACAGAGAAAGCGCATATGGCCGACAGCAGTATTATTCGTGGGCAAGTTCTACAGAGATTCATACAGCCTCAAAATGACTACTGCTTTCACTGAAAAATTCAAGTGGACCTCTGAGAGTGTACGAGGAAGAAGTAGAAGAACTAATGTTATATACGATAATTAAAATATACTGCGGGCTGAGCAGGATAGTTTTTTTTTTTTTTAAATTTTGTTTTTTTTACCTTTTAATCAGTTTTTACAGTTATGATCCAGAGAGTAACATTAGCGTCAGCACCTTGATACTCGCACTTAAATACATTGTAAGGTACAAGTGGAGCATTTACATCACTGGCTTTTGCTTTATGTGTTTTTTAATGGCTTTTGGCTCCCCACCCCACTTTCTTTTTCTCCAATGTGTCTGGAATCAATACTTGCCTACTTTGTATATGTATCTGCCCTAGCAGTCCAAGGAAGGTAACTAACAATCATTCCTGTGACCACCATAATAAAAAAGGCTAATGATAAATGTCACCCAGTTGGCTGAAGTGGTCGACACCTCCCATACTTTTGCTGTATTTTTCTGCAAGCACTGGCTTCTGAATTGTTCTGCCCTAAAGAATTTGTCTTTCTAACTGTCTTGTTTATATTATCATTGGAGTGAACAGTAGATATAAGTTTAAATCTTTTCGTATCATGCAAGGTGACTGTCGGCATGCCTTATCTTCTGTCACACAAAACACAGGATGATTTGTCTTTTTCAATTTGATTTGTTTTTTCTTCAGTGCTACAGGAAAATGCTTCCTATTTTCAGCTACTGTTCCAAATGCACCAATCTGAATTTCAGGTCTTGAAATAAAGCTGAAGGCTGAATAAAAACTACCACAGAAGAGAATATGTCCCTTGTTGCGTATGAAATTTGAATTAAAACTATGGTGACTTTTCACTGAAAAAAAGAGTCCAAATAATCTCAGCTCTGAGAGTTTCTTCCTTGGTCACAAATGATGTCACATCTGTAGGTCTCCTAGTAGTGTTAGACGTTTCTGACATGTCTGAGGGAGTAGTGTTAGATGGTTTTGATGTTTCTGAGGGAAAAACCGCTCCTTGGAGTTGTGTTCTTTTCTGTTTAAAAAAAAAAAAAAAAATGGAACACACAAATAACTTATGAGTAGGCCTAAGCTATGTAAATTTACCAAAACGCGCCCATTTCCTGTCGTACACCTTCTCCACCCCGCAAGTTAACCATCCATGATGGTTTGGAGACCTGCCCTCCCGTAACTCCTCCTGTAACCCCCCACCCCCCCCCTCCCGCCACATCTCCCACCGACTCTCCCTCCCCCCCCCCCGCCAAACCCCCCCTCAACTCAGCCCTGCCCCCAACGTCCACCCACTTCCCGCCCCCCCCGATCCCCCCCCCCCCCTCCCCCCCCTAACCAAAATTTTCACTAATACCAATCCCCTATCCCAAAATCAATTCACACCCCAACACCACCAAAATCATCCAGTCCCCACCAACCCACATACCCATTCCCCCCACCTGCCAAATACCCCTCCCCACCCCCCCACCCCCACACACCACAAAAATAAAGTAAAAAAAAAGAAAGTTGTGGTAAAGTGGTAAAGAAAAACAAACGAAAAACAGAAAGAAAACTCACCCCCCCCCCCCACAAAAACCCAACAAAATAACAAAACCCACCCTCACCCATACACCCCCAATGACCAAAAACCAAATCACCACCTACCCTATCAAATCCTGTCATAATCATCCCTTTCATAACCACCACCCCCCCCAAAACCCCTCTACACACCTCCTAACCAACCTCCCCCCAACAATATAAAATGTTATCCCAGGCTCAAACATTCCCACAATAAAGAAAACACTCTAGCCCACCCA